>CM056994.1:361962347-362562347 GCA_029891345.1 Dryococelus australis
GGGGTTTGCTCAGCCGAGACCTTCCGTCATCTTGTCTGCACACTAAAGAGGGGATGCAAGTGTTTTGGCAAAATGGGGACTTCACTATTTTACATTGATATAGAGACAAGAGAGACAGAAAGCCCTTCTCACACAACAAAAAGAGCATTAAAATTTTTTTAAACAAATTGAGATCGACAAATTTCTTTTGTACCACGTTCTTGCTATCACATTACTGTCCTTACGTGGTTATGATTTTGACATCAACAGGTATTTTCATAAGCAAACAGACTTACGGACAATTCTGATCGACTGAAATTTAGATAAACACAATAAACAAAGATCATCTATTTACAATATGACTTGAATGTGTAATCTTGTTACTGAACTTGCCTCTTAATTACTATTTACATACGTTATGAGTATAAGGTTACATTTCATGAGTTGCATGAAAGCAATTGTAATTAAATTTACATAGTTTAATGCAACCACTTAGCAGATTTCTTTGCAACAAAGAGATTCAAGATTACTATGGTACAGTAAGCTATGTCATTATGTTGTTACTCATAAAACAAGAGGCAAAGCGTAATAAGGTTTTCTACAGATATACCCTGGCATTGATTCTAACTATAGGGCGTTTCCTTCTGTAGCACTGTACTGCCCCATTTGCGTACGTCCACGGTACGCCTACACTATTTGAGTGGGGGGAAAAAACTCTACAATGACTCACTCACTGTGGTGTGTTGTAATGTCGATCAGGGCTTCCCCTACATCTTCTTTACAGGCGTCCCCCACTTTCTCAGCGTGATGTGCAGCAGGGTAGAGCAGGCAAACTTGGAGGGTGGCCTCCATGGCAGCACCTGGTACTGGCCTGGCAGGACCGTTGAGGCAGCAGATGTTGACAGAGCAGGAAAGGTTGTGCAGGCTCGCCCTTGTCCGCGGTCCAAAATTGACCGGTAGGCTGTGTGGAAGTACTGAAGGGTTTACTGTCCGGCGTGGATGCCGGCGAGGTGGTCAGCAGAGGCAGTGGTTCGGCTGGTGCTACTGCCTTTCCGGCGAACAGCGTTGTGTTTGGGGACTCGTCAGGTGCGCCCCCCCAAAAAATTGACTGGCTGTTGGTCCTCCTCTCATATGGACGAGGTTCCCCGGTGCCTGCCTCTGGATGAGGCGACACCGGTGTTGCTGGTACTGTAAGGGGCAGGTCTTGGAGTTGACCATCTTCTTCTGCCACTCCGGTAGGAGTTGGAGAAAGGCCCCAGGTGTCGATAGGCGACACTGGTGCTGCAGGTTCCGTCTAGGGCAGCCCTTGCAATAGGCTTTCTTCTTCTGCCTCTCTGGCTGAAGCAGCAGCATCTCCAAAGCTAAGGACGCCTCCGTGATTGCGGTTGGACCCGACTCTAGTAGAGTACTTGGAGCGGATAACGGTTCCTCCAGGTACTGCGCGGCCACTGGTACAAGCTCCACGAGGGCCCTCATGATGGGCTCATTCAGATGGGGAGTTCTGGTCTGACCCACGCTACCGGCCAGGGTTGTTGACAACATTGCACCGGCTCTTCCGAGTGATGCCAGGAGTTCCTTTTGCATCGGCGTAACTGTGGCTTGATTAGATTATGGGGAAAATGGTCTCCTTTCTTTGGCTTAGGCCTGGATGCCAGGCGTTTCCCTTTTAACATAAATACGGTTTGGTGGCGGCCGCTGCGGCTGTCTTTCCCGATCTGGCAGACTGCGTCAGGATAGCTCACAGGCGCTTGGGGTCCACTTTCTCCCTTGGGTCTCCATCCTGGTTTTAAATTCGGTGGGGTTTGTGGGCAGTGTATGGCTCATTGGCCCCGCTGTTCTTGGTGGCCCCTTAGGTCAGGCTGGTGGCAGGCAGCTCGTTCCTTGGTTGGCTGTGCTTGCCGCTGGGAGCACCAGCTTTTTCGTTGGCCTCGTGGGTGGGGTAAATGTGATGGTGGGTTCGTCCAATTTCTTTGAGACTTTGGAGGTTATGGTAGCTGCTCCTCGCACTTCCAGCTTAGTGCTATTATAGTTATCAGCATGGAGGGCTTTAGGTACCCTTATCCTCTATTTTGCCCAAGGTTGACTGCTTAGGGACCATACGACTTCGTTCAACTGTAGCAGTTGGATCTGCTCACCCGGGCTGGTCTCCTGTTGACCAAAACTCAGTGTTTACGGCCTAATGGCCGTGGTCCATTAACAGTGATGTTGATGGAGTCACGGGTGGCTGAGGATGACCATTTCCTTGAGTTCGGGTACCACAATGAATTCGGCAATGCTGGTTATTATCTGAATTGTTAAACTCAGCATAATTGATCCATCTATGGCGAGTGTACAGTCCGGTTTGACCATGTGGATGGTTTTCAGCTGAGGTAGTACAGTTTTCCATTGTTCTGCAGTAAGGAGTCACTACGTACAAAGTTTCTGGTGGCAGCGGAATCTAGCTGTGCTAGGACTCTTTGGTTGTTTATCATGACTTCGACGTATCGTGCCCCCAGGTATGCCATTTCTTCCTTCATTATTTAGATTAGGGGTCAACACTTTGGGAGATTAAGCACTGGCAGTGGCTGTCCCTTGACCTTTTCTTGGGGTTTCAATGCATCCACAGACTTGTGTTTTGGTGCGTTCTAGGCGTGCGTGCGCCTGCACAATTCACTCAATCTCACGTGCCTGGCCTACCAACTCTTCCATGTTTTGTGGCTTGGGTGCAATCAGGAAGTTTCTTAATTATGACAGAAGCATCTGTGTACACAGGTTTCATCCGTTTCTTCCGGGAAGATCCATTGGAACATTTCTACCTTACGGCGAATGAAAATTTCAGTTTCTTCTCCGAGGGTCTGTGTTCGGCTGTAAAATCCAGTGGTGAGGTTAGCTAGTACCTCTTCTCCGGTACATTCTGTAGCTAGCCTGTTCCGGAATTGATTCCATTCGGTGATGAACTCCCCGTACTTTCCCCACCAGTTGAGTGCTTTACCCTTGAGGTGTACTTGGGCTAGTTTAACCCACTGATTTGGTGGAATCTCCTGCTCTTTAAACTCTCTTTCGCAGTCTACGAGAAAGACTAGTGTATCTTCATGGGGGCGGCCCGTGAAGTCAGGAATCTGGTGCTCCCCTGTCAAACGGCTTGGTTTTGTTCTCTGACCATGTCCAGAGTTGCATGGTCGTATTCGGCAGCCCACTGACAGACTTCTCACCTGTATACCACTTCCGGTCGGGTCACCCGTTTGTCAGGCCACCCAACGGATAAGTGATTGAACATTTTGGTACATACAATGCATCTCACAGTGTACTGTCCTTGCCCTTGGCATGACACCCAGCTATAATAGGCCATCTGCCTTATTCGGCAGTCCTCACACCAGTATTCTAGGCCGTCGGTGTGGGAAACTATATCTTCCCAGCCTAAGCAGGCGTAGTGGAACTGACGCTGGCAATGCGCACTCAATTCAGTGAACCCCTTCTCCGGGGCATTCTGCCTTGGCGCAGCGGTTCCTAATGGTGGAATACATGATCTCTTTGGTGTGCTCATTCTGTACCTCGTTGATGTCTGACATCTTTGGGGTATTGAGCACCACAGGGTGTTTACCGACTCCTCGAAGACTGGACCTCGGCGCCGTGCTGACCTGGTTTGGCCTAAATATTTTCAAAATTACGGCGGACGCCCCGCGTTGAGCGCCAAAAAGAACCCTCCTTGACATGTGACAGACTCAGCTGATTGGCTGCCCTTGTCTCTGGGTTACTTACTTGACACTAGGCGAGTCGCGTCTCTGAGTGGTTACTCGTCGCTGGGCACTGGTGCCCGACCGGAGTACAGCACTGGGCTAGTAGGCCATCAACTTGCTACAAAGTCTGGCTGAGACAGTTTCACCCTGCGTGGTGTAGGCTTGCGTGGTGGTACAGCGGGACAGTGTGTCTGTCCTGTGGATGGTTTTACTGCCCCTGTTCTCCCGGCCCGGGTGGCACTCAACTGAAGGGTAGGGATTGTGTGTGAAGTGCTGGGTGTTACTTCTGGCGTGCTGGTGGACCCTTCACCGAACAGTACTTCCTGCACTATACGATGGTATCCTTCTGCAACACGGGTCGGTGACTCAAACAAGTCGACAGGCATAATGGTGGGTAGTGGTACGGTGATCCATCATAGCAAAGCAGCCTGTTCACGTGGACTCAGTAGCCCGAACCTGCTGGGAAGGATGCAAAGCCCCTGTGGATTCTTAGAGATAGCCCACTTAACCTTTATCTCAACACCACAGCTACGGGTGTAAGGCATCAAGGCATCAGGCTCTAATCCTACGATCGGGTCTGCAGGAGGTAGGAAGTCGAAGTGTCAAGAGTTCAAATGTAGGTGCCAATTGCTACCGCCAACACCGCACCTCACTCTTGACTTCCCCGTCGGAGGTGAGGAAGACTCAAGCTGCAAACCGTTGAATGCAGGAACCACACGGTGTTGTCCCAACTGGGTTGATCTCCCCTGCACCAGAGTATAAACCTTCTCGGCCCTACGAAGTGAGCGGTGGGAGTAGTCCACCCCAGCCGGCAAGCCGAACCCACCGAGAGCGCACCTAGTGTCTGTGGTTCTACCATTCCCCCCCACCTGGATGCAAGGAACATGTGGCCTTCTAATAGTGGTGACGTTAGTGTCCAGTGGTCACTGGTCTCACTAAACTCGAAGAAGTTCCACTCCTCGGCACCACGAAGTGAGCGGTGAGGCAGGGGTAACTTCAAGCTAGCAAGCCACCTTCCAGGGGACAGTATCCTAGTGTCTTGGCTGTACCTTTCACTGCACAGGGTTGAGAATGGGTGGCCTTCCGGTCTCCTGCTGGCTCCGTCAGCTCCGATGGTAAGAGGAAGGACGTTGGGGTGATACTCAAGAGATCGGGTAAGATCAGTTTTTATTTACTTAGAAGGAAATAAAAAAAGATGATGGAAGTACTACCTCCTAATCCACATGGGCTTGGCAGAAGGTAAATACCCTAGCGTTAACAGGGGAAGGCACCTTGTGCAAAGCTATGGGAGGAGGCAGTAGCTGGTACGTGTAGCGTAATAATTCCTAGGGACGGGCTCTACTCTCTGTTTGTCTGTAAGGGACTGAACATGTCTCAGTGTGCCGCTAGTGACACTGCTGGTTCTTCCTTCAGTGCAGGGTGGAGAGGATCTTTGGCCCCACAAGGAAGCTGTGAAGTACTTTGGGTCTCTACACCAATAGCTGGAGTGGTGAGAGCCCAAGAGATATGTCGGAAGACTTTATCGAGAACTGAAGCAGAACTGACAATACGGAAGCTGGGGTGCATCTCCTTTAATACTCCTCTGCCATCCCTTCCTTCACTGATATAGGGCATCTGGAGAGGGGGTTAGCAGGTGCAAGCCCAGTGCCTAGATCATTGGTGCAAACGGAGTAATGAAGAGCGGTGGGATACAGGCATCTTACTTGTGGCAGCATCCTGCGGCACACTGCTGTACTCGCCATGGGCCTCTTGCATGGTCCCGGTGGCTCATCGGGTGAAAATAAGTATTATTATTGGGGCATTTGTCCCAGCCCAGTAGATACAACAATCTTGTAAGTGGCGGCAGCTGTAACTCGACTCTGTAGACAACTGCCAGGGATGAAGTTGCATTGAGGAGTAGCAGTCATTTATTAATATTATGAAAGACGTCATGCTCCAAAATGTACTGTATGCTGACAAATTTCCAAATGTGTTTTGGGGGGAAAATTTTTTTTATGCCAATATCGCGTATATAGCCACACGCCACTTTTCGTAGTCATTTTTTTTGTAAAAATGTGCAGCCTGTACATGCTGAAATACTGTATTTGATTAAATGTGCCCTGGGGTTTGATTCTCCTCCTACCAAAGACACCCAATCAAAAGGGCAAAAACCTAAACTTCCCAACATGGGAAGATCCCCGGCCCAGCCAGGCAACCAAATGTCACACCCTAATGATGTCACAGGTGAATTTTTAACTTTCAACCGCCAAGAGTGGAATCAGCGACTTAACCTCTTTATTAATCCTTTGGCCAATTTGCAGCCCTGTTGTTATGCTAATTTTGACAGTAACGTGTGTTTATGTCTGCAGTTTTGAGTTTCTCCTGGATTGTAAATACTGATTTAATCTGCCTCTTTCACATGTGAAAAAATCATCCTAATGTCCCTTTCCCCTCTGGCTGTGTTATGTAAATTATTTAGCTTCCTATTTTTCTTATCAATGAAAGACGTTTAGTGGCACCTTTGTGGCTATCCATGCGTGGAATATTGGTTTCCTAGTACTGAAATGTTAGAAAAAAGCTTTAAAAAATATAATTAATGTATGTTTCATTAGCAATATCACACAAAGTCTTGTAATTACCTTAATCTATTTGTTCACAGCCATGTCAAAGAAAGGCAGTCATTCCTCCTTTCGGCAGTTTGGTCTCATGGTGTTTTTGTTATGTGATCTCACAAAAGGTGATCTAAAAATTGGCGACCTTGATAGATGGGGCGGACAGGTGTGTGTTCTAGTGATTAATGTCTATTTTTCCTTCTTTCCACTTTTAGAGTTGTGGTGAAGAGAATCACAACAGCTGGCAACCAAAATAGATAGAATAAACTTAGTTTTCTACCTATTTTCTGCAAATGTTTCAATTTTTTCACCAAATTATTTTACAGTTACCCCCCCCCCCCCCCCCCCCAAAAAAGGTCTTTACTTTGAGGTCATTTAAAGCAGTAAAATTGTTATGTATATTTTCCAAGCTTTCTCCTCAACAAAATAAACAAAACACTACAACAATCCAGTTCGACATGCAAAACCTCTTGCAGTGTGTAGATGACTCTTTAATAAAATACTTCTCAAAATTTAGAAATCCAGGTTTTGTAAAGGGGAATCGTAACACTGTAAAATGTTGTTGGAGGAGTTTCCACTAACGTACAAAACACTACATCATTCTGCTCATAATTGATCTTGCTCTTCATTAAAGTTCACTGAATTGTAAAAACACACTATCCCTACCTGTCCTTCTGAACTTATCACAAAAAACAATTATAAACTGTCAGTTTATAAAAAAAGATGCCTAAGCATATTACGAATACAGTCGTGCAACTACGTACTGACAACATTGTATCCTCATGTTGCTGCATGTCATCCATATGATCAACTGACACGCCATGTTCAGTTTTAATTCTTTTTGAGTCACAACAATTCTCAGCACTTCCAGTATTCACAGATTCAGTATCAGTCTTCTGCTCTTGTGCATCACTGTCATCTGAAAGTCCGTCTGAAGCTGCAGAATTAACCTGAAAGCACAGATAGTTTCCACAATAGACAGAAGAATATATATTTTAACTGCATTACAAAAAACCATAAACTATACACTTTCTTTGAACACTAAATATGAATACCACCACTGAAACATGTTAATGAGAGTCCACATAAGCCTGTTCATATTATAGCACTAATGTTTGTGAATGTGATGACAAAGCTACAACCACATTTTGGAGAAAGACAGCATCAGATATCCCATGAGGATGCAATCTTACTGGATAAACACTTTTTATTCTTTTATTATTTAATTTAATTTTACTCTACAATTTACTCATGCTTTGGTAAATTACTGCCATTCAGTTTACTAAAAATCAAGTTAGTTACTGTTACAGAATCTTCAGCACTTACGAAACAGAAACACAAATTTATTTGAAAACCTCCAGCTGCAAAAAAAGTACCAAAAAAAAAATGGAAATGTTTAATGTAACCTTTTTAGAAGCATCAAACTAAATGGCAAAGACTTTGCTTTTATTAAAGTCACTCAACATTAAACTAATTGAATGTAGACCTAAAACATTTTGACGATGTGTGACTGTCACTGTTCTACTACATCAGTATTTACAGGCAATTTCTGAATCTGCAAACACAAAATTTAACATTACACTGCACAATCTTCCGAAAAGTAGTTAATTTTCGCTATAACCACTTCTTCAGATAATTTCCTTGTACACTGACGAAAAATAAAATTAATGATTTGTGTTAATTTTGCCTGCCACGACACTGAAATCAGCATATTTTTGTTGCTTTATATTTTTGTGTGTTTATATCACAGTCACCTCCATGATAAACCACAAACTGGTTACTGCAAATCTTGCATTTGGAAAAGCACACATTATTTCATTATGAAAGCAAAAATATGTCCTACACATTTTTATTTTTACACAATCTTTTCAGTTTCACACAGCTAGATGATAAAAGAATGCTGCTTCAACTTTGCATCTGCAGATGATGAGTATGTATTTTTGTATCCATAACAGAAGATGGTATCCATAACAGAAGATAATCTTTTCATCACTTCCAATTTCCTCAAATGTAAACACACCAAAGGAATACAAGACTTCTGAACGAGAAACAACACTGGTTTATAAAAATTATGTAATATATTTCTCGGCATTTGTGAAACAACGGTCATAATCAGAATGAAACAATAGGCTTTTAAATTATGTATAATATCAATAAATAACCCTGGACTACGTGAGTAACGACCTCTGGCAATAATTTTTAAGAATGGAAACATTACATATTATGTTTCTTTGAATTTACATATATGCAGATTGCCATTAGAAACTTCTCCCACATTAAACAGATAAATGTGAATATTAATTTGGAGTTGTGCTACGCTACTACAATAACACAGTGAGGTAATACTAGTGTGTTTTCTTTGACCAAATCACATGTAATGCAGTACTATTTTCTGCTAACAAACTACTATTTTCAAACTTATTATAAACATTATCATTGTCTAGTCCTGCCACTGAGGAGTCTAAAATATATTTTATGAAACATCAGCACGAGGAATAGCCATGTTAAAAAAATTAGCCAACTGTTTACAGAACATTTTAAGTTTGAAACAGAACAAAAGGTACTGTGTTTATTTCTCCAGAAGATTGGAAAATAACATTCAAATACAATTTTTTTTGAATGCTACAAAAACTCAAATGTACCTTGGATGATTCAGCAGCTTCATCATCTGGACTGGTGGTGAGACCCCGTATCTGCAAAGTCTTTGCCGTGTTGAGGAAGCCAGGTAACGAGTCGTTACCAACAGTCACTTCACCATTGTACATGAAGTGTACCAGTAACTCGAGTTCTTCAAACTTCACATCTTTCAAGATCACAATTGGATGGGAGTGTGTGCTCTCTTGAAACAGGCCCTAGTTCGAAAACAACTATTCAATGATTTTGGCTCACCACAAGTACCATAATTCCACTACATTGTGTCATCAAACACCTAAATATGAGTCATAAATCACCTTTTACGTTAATCCACACAATGCTGATTGAACATACTGGGTGATATGAATAAAACCAAGCATGTACGTTTGCTAACGGCTTACAGAGTTTAAACTATGTTTTGTATGAATAAAAGTGTGAAGTATAAACTCAGAGTTGGGAAGATACTCGAGGAGTGGGGGAAACGCTCAACCACTTTGTTTATACTCCAAAGTGACATGAATAAGGAAGGTTTTGACTCAGTTTGTTGAGTTTGTACTCCCTGTTTCTTGAGTGTGGTATCGAGCAGGTTCAGATGTAGTTACAAGTTGTTTATAATGGTAGAATTTATGAATTTGCATGGTTTAAGGAAAACGAAAGTGTACGATGTGTGAAGAAGTGCTACAGAAAGAAACTGTCATATACTGTGCAGGTTTAACCCTTAAATGTATCATGGTTAGCCAAGTATTTTCTTGGTGAGTATGCTGAGACAAGAGGTAACGCACTATCAAGCGAAGAAAAAACCAGGGTATTCCTTTGTTATGTTGGTGACCCAGGCTTCCAGTCTGGTGTTGGTGAAGACATAGGCATTAATAAGACATCTGTGTCCAAAACTATAGGTTATGTTACGAGTAAAATAACAGAAAAGTCAAATGTATGGATTAAATTTCCAATTACTCGGCAAGAACTAAAGGATGCAAAGGCTGCATGGCAAGATAAGTACACGTTTATATGTGCTACAGCAGCACTGGATTGTACACACAAGCTTCATGCTCATGCAGATTAATATATAAACAGCAAAGGTGTGGCAACTTTGAATATGCAAGCTACTTGCAATAGTAAAGAATTATTTACAAGTGTAGACTGTTCTTGGCCAGGATCAGTGCATGATTCAAGGATTTGGAGGAATTCTGCATCTTTCAGGGTGATTCGGGAAAATACATCTGTGCATTAATGTTAGGGGACCAAGGATATGGATTAGCACCCTGACTAATGACTCCATCCTGGAACCCAAATACAGCAGAACAACATTCTTAAAACAATTTACACACTGTGTGTAACTGAAAGGTGCTTTGGTCAAATTAAACAAAGATTTACAATTCTTCAATGTAAAATAAGACTAGTGCATGGCAGAATACCATCTGTAGTTCTCTCATGTTTTGTTTTACATGATCTTGCAAAATATTTAGAATATGATGAAGACTTTTCTGTTGAAAACCTTCAAATGAATGAACCAGGAGAGAGAGTCATACAAGAAGCTAATGTTCATGGGAGACGTGTAACTCAAAGACTAGAAATTGCTCGAATAATCCACAAATTTATATGAACACTATCCTATAACACATAACGTAGGTATATGAGTACTGCCATGCATTTTCTGTAAAAATTGAAAAAATGTGTGACTATTACTTTAATTCCAGTTTATTTTTATAGACCCATTACTGTATCAGTATTGCAATGTACTTTAGAGTCTAAGAGTCGTATGACATGGCAGAGCAGGCTATTACTCACTTAACCTATTACATTAATGTAAACGAGAGTTTCTATACACTTACAAGTTCTTTTGGAACATAGCAGGGCTGTGTAAATTCTTAATGAAGAGACATAATTATTAATACAATTTACATAATTCAGTTTGAACGTTTACGTATATATGGCCTACTCCAGATGTTTAACAACACAGTAAACAGAGTTTATACTCAAAAGGTAGGGAAAATCGGAGTATGTACTCTGCCATTTTTATTCATAATAACGAGAGAATAAACTTCAACTAAATGATCAAAATCAAGAGTATATACTACAGAGTTTGCTAGCAATATTAAGCATCCCTGCTTGGAACCTCCCTGTACAGTATACATCAGCAAAGCTTGCAGTAGGGTAGGTTACGTCAGTTAGGTGATATTCCGCTACGTACCCTGCAGAACTACACCCCCCTGCAGTTATGTCCGTAGGTACAGTGGATCCTATCCCAGTCTTTTTCAAGACTAACATCCCGTTTAGATTCCCAAGCTTGTGTCAGTGACTACATGATGTTTCTGCAACATGCACACAAACAATGCAAGAATTTATTCTACAGTAATACCTGCCATGCATTCCCTTGTTTTGAGTTGGTCGCCTCTACTGGACAACCTAACTATAACTTTCAAGGTTTGAAGCCCACGTTGCTGACCCGAAGCTAGAGTGCTTTCACCACATCTTTATTTTCAGGGATAATAAAACGTCAGAGGTTCCTACTTTTGAGTATCCTTCCTTGTAGTACAGTACCTTGTAGTTACCTTTGTAACATACTTGAAGGTATTCACGGGAATTACTCATTCGAGCCACATACTGGCTTTCTACACAGTCCAAACACTAGTACCGGCCACCCTTTCCACCAATCCTGGATTGTGGGAACGAAGGAGCCCTCCACAAGTACACTGTCTGCGAAACCAGCTTAGTAACTTGGCGATTGCTTCTCCTCGGAGCAGCACCATTGAGGAAATTGTAACCACTAAGTTGGGAAGTCTACTACCAGGCCACGCACCCTAGCGATGTTACACGTAGCTTCAATACAGGCGATTTACCTGCAGTAGCGGTAGAGTTTTTGTAGGGGTAATTTCCACCTTCTGATGCCTTTTGCCCAAAGGAGGAGATTGAAGGAGAGAGTCAAGGCCACACTTGCTGCATCAGGTCGAGCGCACGAGTATTAATCCTCCCTAGTGAAACACATAGTTAGCCTTCCTCCACGAGAACTGGCGCAAGCTCTACGTCACTTACAAAAGCCAAAGGAGATACCAGTTCCACAGCATCTTTTCTCAACACCAGAGCGTACCGGACCTGCAGCTTATCCTGAATGGATTCTTGAGTATACCAACTACACCTGTACCTCAGACTGTTACCTATGTATGGAAACGTCACCCAGGTAGACTTACATCTACAATGCCTGCCAAGCACCGAATTGTACTAGTCAACCAAGATTTCGTGCTCTGCCGAGTAGCCACACAACCAGTTCTGTACGCTGGCAAAGCGTCCGCCCCCAGACAGAACTGAACCCCCTTATAGAGGAGAGCCTGACTCAACTCCTCGACAAAATTCTGGACACTGCCTCTTGTCACCTGGCCTATGTGAGTACGTGTTCTCGTACGTCATGCATCATCTTATAACATATAATTGTTAAAAATGCTGTATTTCAATTTAATTGTAACATGGCCACTTTATAAATTAACTAGTAAAACTGTGTGTTTGTGGTGTATTTGAGTGGAATGTCCCATGACTGCTAATGTAATGACTGTAAGAAGCCTTTGAGTATCTAGACTGCATAGTGTTATATGTTTTAATAATAAATTCTGACACTACTAAAAGTGGTATCTGTCCAGCCCTAGCTGATTTTTTAAACATTCAACACACAAAATGCCACATATAAAGTAGCCATTGAATTAACATTTGTGTTAAAATACTGCAATAAAATTGTTTAAATTGATAATGATTTTTGAACATGTACAAAATAAATCTTAAATTGGACCTATGACAATTTTTGTTCTTCAACCCAGAAACGAAAAATTCTGGCTAAAGATGTATGTTAATGCTTCTGGGAATGCTGGAACACATCTTACTTTGATACAGGTGGTACAACTGGTTACATGCTACTCCAGGAATCCATCCAAATGACTGATACGTCAACTTCTGGTAGGTGATATTTGTAGAATATGCGAGGAATAAATTTGATCAAGTGTCAAACAAGATTGAAAATCCTATATGTGCAAACACAACTCAACCTGCAGTCAATTCCTTTGTGTGTTTATAAAAGACAATAAACACATTTTTATTAGTCAAAAGTTTTTCAGACACCACACTTAGGCCTAAATATATATACCCATTATATTAGAGTTTTCTCTCTCTGAACCAAACACCTTCACCTCTGCTGGGTTTGATGAACATCAGCCAATGACCTCACAGCATAACTACTATGCCACCTTTAATTAGTGACAGTAATCATCATTCAAAGTAGCTCAGTTACAACCACTTAGAACCTTAATTCACGTTATTTAAAGCAGTTGAAGGTATAGTATTCTAAGATGCCCATAAAGGCTGTCATTAAAATGTGTAAACATTACCGCAAAGATTAACATCGCTCAAGTTATTCATCCAACCAGTCAGAACATACTGTAATAGTTTGCCATGTCTATTTAAAATAAAAATTCCACTAACTTTCTGTGTGTACAATATGCTGATCTACGAAAAGAATATACACTTCATATGAGGGCCATTGAGTGCTTTCAAGACATCACGCACATTAGAAACACCATTTCTGAATACTCCAAAATGGATAAAAACATCTTTTTCAAATCGCTGTATTTCAAAATATACGCATTATATCCATACAAAACTATTCAAGGGCCTCCCATTGAACCTTCCTATAGACTTCACACCAAAAAATGATAAGATGACAGCTGAACGTCCCATGCAGACCTTCCAACTTCCAGAATTTTTCCTCACATTTTACACAGCACCACAAATACCTATATGCACATCAAATAATTTTTTTTCAACCCAACTTGCTGCTACTGCCTCCTTCAAAACAACAAACCTCAGTTATAAAAAAAAACTAGCAAAGGGTTTTTAATGCTGCAACAATCTACTTAAACAGCTTCCGAAAGACAGTCAGCGGGTGATCACATGTGTCAAAATTTTTCTCACGTCTGTATTGTGCAGCTCCTGGGAATGTTTCAAGTGCTCTTCCCATTTGGCACTTTTCTTTACATAATAATAAATATATTAATTAAATACTCGTCAATCTTCACAGGAAGGAATTCTGCTCCCTTTTCAGCTGCTAAATTCATTAAATGGCAAGGGCAGCCCATTTATGATATTTTCTATCTCCCTTTCCAAGCCAGCCGCAACACCATTCTTCACACCCAACATTACAGGTGCATTGTCTGTATTTAGGGCCAGACAATTCCAAAATGGAATATCACGCGACTTAAAGGTGGTAAGTAAAAGATTACCAATGTTCTGACCAGTCGTATCAACTTCAAATAAAGGAACAGAACGTACATAATTTTCAATTTGGTGAGAATCTTTGTTCTACAGTCCGACTACAATACGGTACAGCTTGGCATCACTTTTGTTACTACCAGCTATAGAAATAGAAAATGGGAAATTCTGCAGAATTTCAATAATTTTCTTTTTTTAGTTAATGCCCAATTCAGATACAATTGCTGCTGTTTTTGTTCTGGCACACCCATACTTTTTGGCTATCTGACTGTCAGGAAACATTTTCCTAAACAATGGCCCAGCATGGTTAGTGCAATTGAAAAGGAGGTTATGTTCGATGATGGAAGAAGTGACTAGACACTCCGTACATGTAACACTATCACAGTCATCTTCTTTGACACAAAACTTCAGCTTGTGATTTCCTTCGACACACGCCACATTTTCCTTGTGCTTTTTTGTTTGCATGTGTAATGGCATCACCCTTCCCGCCACATGCTGAAGAAAAATCACACTATGCACACAACAAAAAGCTTAAGTGTCACCTTTCCGAGATCCTTTATACATGGATACTCAACAGAAAACGCATGTCTGTAAATAGTTTAATATTTTTTTGACATTTTGAAACTACAAACAACACATTTGACTTCAAAATCATTGAAAAACAATCACTAACGTCTTATAAACAAGTCATGAGGTATAACCACAACAATCCATAATTGATATTATAATGGGTGGACGAATGATGTCGCGCTTTACATTAACTGCTTGATTTATCAAACACAGATAGAGGGTATCCAATATGGAATATAATAAAAAATAGGGAGATTTTCATGGAAAATCTAGAGGGCGGGAGACATCCTCGAAAATTGGGAGCCCCCCACCAAAATCGTGGTACTTTCGCCCTTATAGTTTGCGTGCTTCTCAGTCTCAAACACAGAAAAAAGCTCTAGGTAGGCAGTGGCCTTAAGAGTGGGATGGACCCCATGGGAACCCCCACATCCAAGGTCAAGAAGGAGTGAGTGATACGGGCGACAGTAACATACATGCCTAGTGCCTCATCGCTCCTACGCGCAAGGCGTGCAGTGTTTTCATCATAACGCTGTACTGTGCAAATTATATCTGTAACAGTGAGGTTTTATTACACGCAATGAAAGACCACAGATTAAACTATGCCCGTATCATTGTACTTTTCTCTTGCCACTTACGGAAACTGCATAGCGCAAGCTTTAAAAATGCAATACGTAATCATTTTCATGAATTTTTTCCCAAGAATATGCTTAATATGACAAAATTAAATAATTGGGGCATAGATAATTTTTTTAAAATCATTTCTGACAAAAAGTCGTAATTATTTGCAGAACATTTATTTACCAAAATACGTGTATTCACGCAAACAACTATTTCATAACAGATGTGGGGGTCCAACCCACTCTTAAGACCTAAATCATTCACAAACTCAGATATAACCCTCTGGTGTCTTGTAACAATATGCTATTTCTATAAAACCATATAAGTAATTTCCACTAAACTTGGTATGCTGGCAATATATGTTACAACCACAAAATGTGTCCATACAGTCTCTTTACTCCACCAATTTGTAAGTTAGCCCCAGGTGAAACACAAAATTTTTGACATATTACTGGAAACAATCAACAAATCCCTACAAGACTCAGACGACAAGTTATACTTCTGTAGCCAATTTAAATCTAAATTTGAATGACTGAAGGGATTAAAAACATATTTTCAACATAGCAGTAGGGTAAATATTTTAGGTTAGTATGCCATACATCCCACCTAATTTCAACCAAACTTTATATGATGACAGTGTCTATGACCAATACTGATCGTGCTAATTTATAATTTTTTGTCCACTGTTTATAAAGATAGCATCACATTAACAGGCTATGTAAACTTACATGACTTAAGTAACCCACATACTTAATTTTCAAAATTATTGCCCTGTAAATATTCCAGGTTAGAAAACCCTGCCTTCCAAAATTTAGACTGATTACAACGAATTGATGCCCCTAAGCCTACCTCCAAAATGCAAATCAGATTATGGTATGAGAGGTTCTGGATTCAAGTCCTTGGTAAGGAACATGTTTATTTATAACTGTCTTACTAGTATTGCGTATGTTTCCAGTTCCCATCTCTAAAGATATTTCTGTCAACAAGATGTCAAGGTCTACCTGCAATCTACGCTTTTAAGAATTTCATCATAACTATTTGCTTTCACATAGAGGAAAGTAGGCACATTGGTTAAATTGGTAACTTCCATATTTTTGGAGCTTGTGATTTCTATGATACAGCCATCTATTTTGTGTGTTATGATTATTTATTACTGTGTAGCCAGTTTATTCACGCTGTAAAAAAAATTATTACTTAAAATACAATACTGTACTTTAAAAAGGATCAATTCCAGTTAATTTGAACTTCGGATTCAGGTTTGACATTCAAGGTAATTGTTAATGACTTGATTGTGAATTCAGATTTGGTCATAAGCCGGGTTTCGCCCATCCCTAATGAAAATTGTATACGATAGTTGAATGTTTTTGAGTTTTGCTTATCATATATTAGCTGGTTGTGCCACTCTGCAACAATTAGACAAGAACAACTACCAAGGAGAATGAAGGCCCATATACTTGGGCTATATAGCTATCACAAGTGTGAACAACAGTTGCACAGATATCTTGAATACTGTTGAGCCAATATTGCACAATAGCTGCTGCCGTACTTGGTCTTGTACTAGCTACTACAAGGCCTGGTGTACGAGCTGGTATAAAAGTCATTATGATAGCAGCCACATAAGAGCTTATTACACGACAGCAGTTGGCGCACTAACATTTGAAAAAAAAAAAAAAAAAAAAAAAAAAAGTGAGTAAATCTTAACATTACTTTATTATTATTGGCTATTACATCAATTTAATGCTTACTGATGTAATTTCATTAACTTTCTTTTAAAAATAATGTAGAGTCACAAGAGTACGAAGGTTTTTTTTGACAATATTTAACAGTTTGCAAAAGGGAATTTTTTCCTTAATGTAGAAGAATTTTTTGGATTAAAAAAAAAGTGTCAGATGGAGTTTCGAACTTGCATCTAAAAGCCAAACTTCCACCCATGTAATGCATCTTTTGCCAATGCGTTACCAGTTCACTCATGTCTCTCGTTGTTTGGATACAGTAAGAGCACACAAACTGGCAAAACTGCTCTTATAAAATGTTCACTGTGAAGGTAATATTTAGATATTTATTACGTTTTTTTTAAATTTATGTATGTCAAATTTTAGATCCAGACAAATAATCAAAATGGAGGCATCCTTTTTTGTTTCTTCACCAACTTACTTCAAGTAGTAGCCACTGCAATGTGATTGGCCACGTATGAAAGAAGATATGGAATCTGCCACAAAAATAGGGCATGTCCTATTACCAAACATGTTATGGAACCGTGCAGCAGAAGGCAGTAAATGCTATACTGGCTGACATAATGTCCACTATGGCAGACCTTGCACTAACTTTTACAGAAAATAGTACAGAGTAATATGGCCTTTACTGAATTTGTCACCCAGGAATAAAGCAGCCATAATACACAATCAATGCCATCATTAGAAGAGCTACCCACACTTGACATGAGCCTACAGTGATTTGTACAATTTGTATGGGACTTTCTAACACATTACATGCTGACAAACCAACTATCAGTCCCAGTTTACCTGAGGTCTAAGAAAATATCCCTCCTTATCATAACAGTTGTAATGCTATGCCCAGCACCTATTATACAGAGATTTTTAACAGTTGCAAGCCAGTTTTTCTTCCTAAGAGAAGGGTGGAAATGAGCCAGTGCAGAACACACGCTTCAGGAGAGCCTTTCTACCCATACCTCTCACCTGACTGTCCAAGCACCGATGACTAGTAGAGGAACTATTTAGCATAGGTAACATAAGATTTTTATCATGAGCCATTAATTCCTCTCACTCACGCACACAAGGGAATGCAACTCCCACAATGTGGCAGGTTTCAAAAGTATTTTGAAAGGCACGGGCTTGGCCCACAGCATTTTTATATCCTGTGCAACACAACTATGAGTAGCCAGACCAACACTGCAGTATATAAAAATTCAAGGAATCATAATAAATTATAAAAGCACAAGACATGTATGACAAGCCAAATCCAAATTTTGCAAAGGAACAACTTTTTGTTTCCTATATTCTTTATAATTTTGTGTAAAAAATATATGAAGTCAATAATTGTATGAAAAATACCTCAATGTCAACACACAATATGTTCTATGTGACAGCGTGGATTTTGTAGCATCTCAATCTGGTACTCCAGACAATTTTCCTGTTAGGTTAAGTCAGGTTACGAAGGTAAAGTTGATTTGCACAATTAAAGAGTTTTTTTTACTACTTTTCTTCATATATACACCCACTTTCCAATATATTTTAATAAAAAAAAAAAAATGGCTGACAATATTTACACAAAACTTGTTCATGCTATTATACACTTCCTGACGTGTCTAGAATGGTTTACAACTGATATTTCAACTATTTAAATTTTTCCCATGTATTACCATGATGCTAGATAGGAAAAGGTGGCAAGTGGCTGCAGAAATGTGGACACGAATCACCCATTTTCAACTACTTACAATTTTTAGTGATTTTCTTGGAAATTTCTGCTTTTTATGGCAAAACACTATTAAAGATCATGTCTTAGCATATACTTGATGTCTTTAGGGGAATTACAAGCCCTCTAAGGATTTTCAAAATTTTCAGTTTCTTTTGGGTTTGGTGTAAATGTCACTGTTTTTAGTGTAGGGCAACTTACGGCTCAACTTCACCTCCTGTACAGAAATTCTTAATTTTTTTAATTGAAAGTTTAGTTTCACATAAATTATTGAGAATTCAATTCCTGACTAGAGAAAATGTAAATTTTATGGGTAGTGTGATTTTTTTGCACTTAATTTAACAACAATTTATCTGGTAGTTATAAATAGGCACGAATGTATTGCTATTTAAAAGTTTATATTGGCTAGAATTTTATAACAGTCCTAGCGACCAGCCCCGGCTTCGCACGGGTGCAATTAAGATAAAAAACTGCTTAACCCGGCATTAATTAGGTTGGGTAAACTCTCCTAAAGCATTAAAAAAGCACATTATAATTTAATAATTAATTAAATAATTCATAATTTAAAGTTTTTTTGCTATTTTTATTTGATATTTTTTTACTTTTTTATAATTTTTCATATTAATATACATTATATTACAATGCAATTTATCTGAGATAGAAGTATTTAATATGTTATTGGCTAAGACATTCTCTGTAGACAATGTTTGACGTCCTGTTATTGTTTGGTAGCAAAATGTACTGTTTCTCGGGACTTCCAACTCGTGATAAACCAACATGTAGTTGGCCATGGAAAAAACACTCTTTTCGTAGGTCGATTCCAACCAAAGAGAAAGTTTGTCCCTGGGACTTAGTAATAGTAATCGTGAACAATGTTTTTACGGGAAATTGCAACCATTTGAAAGATATTGGCAAATCCGTGGGAATCATGGGAATCCTCGGGATGTTTGCCAGCTGGCCGGCTGCTGGACCGGTGAGGATGGTCGCGACAATCAAATTTTCTTTCAAGTCTTTAATGAGCAATCTTGTGCCATTACACATGTTAGGAGGGCTTATATTCCTTAAAAGCATGATAGGAGTACCGACTTTTAATGATAGTTCGTGAGGTGGCAAGCCAGAAGGATTAAGAGAATTTAGAAAATCTTGAGGAAAGTGGACGACATCGTCAACATTGGTGACTGTGTCAATCGACTTATAGGTTTTGACTTGGCCGGGAACTCTTTGCATAATGAGATTGTTGATTTCATTGACAGTGTCGTTCCTAGGCGATACTATTGCCCTGGAACACAACCAGTGAAAGTCTCTTTCTAGTAAATTTTCGAGGCCCGGATATACTGCTTCTATAAGATGCTGCAGACTGTGGACTATCTGACCTAATGTCTCATTTAAAATGATTTCAGCAGAATTAGTGCCCAAATTTAGAGAAGGAAAAACTCCTCCAAGTCTGAGCAATTGTTGTGGGAAATCTTTATGCGTGTCTCCACCAAGATAGGCTCTCATATTCGTTCACAAATTTAGGTGTTGAATAGAACTCCATAAGGGAGATGATTTAAGACATGCTTTGATGATATCTGCACGCGTCCCCTTTGTAACTACAGGGAGTGTCTGCCGAAAATCCCCAGCAAACACAAAAGTAACTCCCCCCATAATGGCAGTAGAGCTTCTAAGGTTGGCGCCGTACGCAGCACACAGCACGTTTTATTTTCCAAATCTGTCTGTCCTGCAAAGCCGTAGTACATTATTTTGTTCTATCATCAATAGTTTTCGCAGCGCACGCAATGTAAGGAATTTTATAGGTCATTTATTTACACTTTGGGTTACATTATTGGAGTTTTAGTAGGGATCCCTATTGATTTTTAAAATAAAATATAGCCCATGAAACTCAGTGATAACGTAGCATTCTACTGTCGAAAGAATTTTTAAAATCGGATGAGTAGTTTCGAAGATTACCTCCTACATCCAAACACACAAAGTTACAAACACTACCTCTTTATAATATTAGTATAGATTTATAGAAATGATATTTTACAAAAACTAAATCAGCAGGAAAAGAAGAGATTCGATACAGTGGGTGATGCCAAGCCTTAATGGGCAACTTCAGATGAAGTCAATATATTCACACGCAACAGTGTAACAAACCACCACGTCTGGTGGTGTTCATCTAGGTAGTCTCATGCAGCCCTCTGTACAAAGCGACATTTAGTGACCTTGTTCAGATACAATACTCGACAGAAATGGACTGCCTACTGATGATTGTTCTATGTTTTAAATATTCTGTGCAATAAAAGAGGTAAATATGCATGGAGTAAACATTTTAGTTAAAGTATGTACTGTTTTTTTTTTTAGCCCCACGTTTGGACTGGCCATTGTAGAACTTTCTTGACGTGTTTCTCTACCAATTTTTTATGGCCCACAATTATGTTGCACTTTGACATACATGCTATGGCCTGGACTTTACAAGACTCTTGCATGTAAAAAAAAATTCTTATAGGCTGTTCACGGTAAAGTGAGTATTTTTAAAGGCCCTTTCAATATGCATTAACCACTAATAAATAGGTTTCATTTTTCATTACAGCTAGACATTATCTTTTGGTAGTGGTGAAATGTATACGTTGTGTTTATTAGTCTGATCGCAATGTTTATAATAAAAAGTGACAGGAAGATAGAAACCTTATAAAAAGAAAACTTCAGCAGGACCTTAAAAAGTGCTCACTTTACCATGAATCACCTATAACAAGAAGACACAAAAAAAAATTCTTGACATAAGTTTCAAACTACAGCTAAAACTACCCAAAAAATAATAATATTACACATCTAGTGGAGTAACATTTATTCATGACCAAAATTATGTAGAGTAGCTTTCAAGATAATTAATGAAATTTAAAACTACGGCAAAAAGTGCAGCTTTAAAATAAATTAGCAATCCGAATTTTTAAAAAATTTAAATTCAAAGAGTATAGTAGACTGGCTTCGTAATAATTAATATTACTTTAAAGTGTCTACAAAAAAAAGTTTTCTCTCACACTTTAATTAAAATCAAATAATAAAGAAATTTGGTTAGATCAGTTTCTTATCGGTAGAACATGATTACTCTTAAGAGATGTGTAGGCAAATGACGGAGAAAAGTTTCAATCGCTTGTTCGAGATCTCCACAGATTAATTATAAAATGCTTAATAGTTTAACGAAATTGTGTCGAAACTCGTAGGAAGTTTCTCTTGGTAACATAAAATAAACCTTACACCTCTGTAGAAACATCAGGTCTGTAGCCGGAAAACAATGAACCAACTCGGAGTCTTGAGATAGGTACCAAACCTGGGTCCATGTCCTCTGTAGGTGAAATACATAGGTGCAATTTGCTGTGTTTTAATTAAATTTATTTTTCGTTCAGATCCCTTTATTTTCTTTGAGAAAGGTCTTTTTTTGTTAGTACAAGTTTTTTTGTTAGGAGTGGATAACATTTCTTTTTTCTTTATTTTTTCAAGGGAAGTTGAGATTATAGGATTTTTCGCCTGGTTAGTTTCAAGATTTTTTCATGTTTTTTCACTGAGGCTGGCAACTGAGTCGTCCAGAAGTTTGAGTAGGGAATTACAACTGTTTATCAGGCTCTTCTAGAACTGTAGAGCTGAGATTGTCTTTAGGTCTTCACTTTTTCTGCCAAATACCTGTAGTCGACACATTTTCTTTTCGATAGAATGTATGTGCAGAAATGTTTACTTCGTAAGTTCCTGCGCAGTTGCAGCTGGCGGCCTGTTTGTGCCACGCCAGCTGAGAATTTGCTGGTACCCCAAAGGTTAAGGGGTAGACGTGGCTGAAAAAAGCAGGGAGAGTCTACGCTGTTGAGATGATAAGGGGAGTGTTGTGGCAAGGATGTTTGCTAGTCAGCTGTTGTGAGGGGGAGGGATCCTGGATGCTGATTGGCTGAAGTGGGTGGTATGACAAGTGACATAAGGTTCAGGGAGGCGAGGTCGCAAATCTGAAAGATGGCGGCAAGATAGGTGGACATGCATACTGAGCGAGAGGCAGCCAGGAGGAGATTGTGAGAAACTTTGATGATGAGTTAAGTATTGGTTTTGTTTTGATTGATCGGGACATTCTTTCCGAAGCTTTGGTAAGGATGGCCCCGATAAATCTTATAAATAGTCTTAATTTTAGGAGTTTAGAGGTTCAGTCATGGTCAGTTAGGCAGACAATCGATTGGCTTTGGGAATAGACTATGGCGAGAAGAGAGTGAGAGACACTAGTAGCTAATTGCCATTTATTACAGGTGAATTAATTTATTTTAGTCGTGAATAGTTTAAGAAGTGCCTAGAAGTAAGTGAGAATTTGGTCTTATTCACTTGTTGTTGTCACTTTAAGAGGTAATTTCATTTAGGGTTCAGGTCGTGAAGGTTGGTACTGAGTTGTGATGTCAACTTGTTTTGACAGCCATTCCCTAGCGATTGTCGTGTTTTACTTTAGTATAAGGTTTCGTAACTTTTAGCTTATAATATTTTTCTACCTTTTGTTTATTGTTTTAGTTATTTTGATAATTTTTGGCCAATCAATAATCTGTGAAAGTTATTCATTTACTTTTTTTTTACTTAAAGTAAGTCTGGAATAGTCGCCAAAATCAGTCAATACTTAGGCAGTTATAACAAGTGATTTAGTAACTATGTTGATGTTTAGATTGATGCTTATTGGGACTTAACCTATAATGCAGACATCCCTTCAGGATACTTGAAAAACAAAAGGCTTCGAGATAGTTTCAATTATTGGAATTATCTCTGTTGTGAATGTCTAGAACATACCTATTTATTTTTTAATGAAATTGTAAGTTTATTTGGTATTGAGTCATTACTAAAGTTAATTGGAATTTGATTCCACTGCGATGATGCTTCACTAATTCAAACTTAATTGACTGAATTTTAATTGTTTTTATAAAAAAAGGTTGGATGTCTCAGGCTGTTATATAGTTTTTATTTTTACTATTTTTATTTGAATAACAAAAATTTTAGAAACAAAAATTTTAGACGAATAATTCAAGGTTTGAATAATTTTTTTTTCCTGCAGTCAGCCTATCCAAATACACAATCTATAACTGAATTTTATAAATTTTGTTTTTATGAAAGCCAGAAATACTTGTTGCTTATGCTTGGTTATATTGTTCCTTCAGTCTTAAAATTCTATATGTTATAAAATTTTACTGACCAAATTTTATTAATCTTTGACCATTAAATTTATTCACTGTTATTTTCGATATAGTGTTGTGAAAGTTTATAGATGACTGTTATTATATTTTAAATACTTAAATAAAACCTCAATTGGTTATTTTGTTTTTGAAAATCTTTGGTTGTTCTTTCATTCATTTACCTTTTATTAATTGACTCCCGCATATTCTGGTCGTTTAAAATTTTAAGGTTAAGGTTAGGAATCTCTCATCTCACCATAAGACAAAGAGCCTTAGGTTATATTTGGAAGTATCTGGGTATTTGAGTAGAAGTGATAGTGAACTGCACATTATGTTACCTTCCTTGCAGCACCAGAAACCATGAAAAAATCCCATCCCCAGTACCTTGAGTATAGTTGAGCGAGTACTCCCCCTAATTCCCCCCCCCCCCTTGCCATTTTCCTTTTTTTCCCTCTCATTCAGAATTATTATAGCCTGTTCAGGTTAAAATGAGCACTTTTGAAAACCCTGCTTAAGATCTACTTTTATGCACGTTGTGTATTATTCCACCTTATGTAAAATTAACATTGCAGTGGGTCTCATCACTTTGTTAATGCGTCGATCAAGTGAAACTGTGAAATTATTAGAAAAGTAAACATATATCGTGAACAGCCTTTAGCATTTAGAAACCTGGTTTTCGTTAATTGGTGATTGATGTGGGACCCAGACTTTTTTTAAAGACTTACAAGTATTTTGGGTGTTTATGGAAATTATTTAGTCTAATGAAGAGGTAATGTTAAGGGTATCTGGACGGCCCACTGAACAGTCCCATGGTGGAGGCTTTTGACTTCTTGCTATTTGCTTTCTAAATGAGTCTGATTGGGACTACGAGATATTACTTTAAATATATTTAAATTTTCTCTTTTCAACTTTATTTAATTACTTTTTTTTTTTTTTTCATTTCTGATACTGTTCGTTTTGAGTATCAGGTAATCCAAATTATTTTCTTCTCTTCCCCCCCTCCCCCTAAACTTCCTCCACTGCCACAATATCATCTGTTGCCAATTTCTTTTGTTTCACAAAGACTGCTCATGATACTGAAACCACTTTGGCACCAGAGTCATATAAGAAAACGCTTCTTCCAGCTACATGTAAAACATTCATTAAAAAAAATTGTAATTTAAATTAACACGGTCAATAAAGGGATTAACTTAGAGCCATGTTCAAAAATGCATGATGAAAAAACTATGTACTGTCAGTGCTGCCAATTTCATAAAATGATAAACACATACCAATTTAAATAAAAACACAACCATGAAAATTGCACAAAATTACATGTAAAAATAAATAAAACCTTTTAAACATAATATTTAAAACTTGAAACAACCGATACTAATTTAAATTTAATTAATACATAATATGAAATGTCGAAAATTAATAACTTGATATGAAATCTGTAGCAAAATAAATATCTTGGAAAAGCCATAATAGTTAATACCATCATGAAATATTATCCGCTACAATGGTGATCATATTATAAGCTTGTCGGTTGACTCTTATTTATTATTATTGAAGCAGCTCTTAAAAAAGATTATTTTTATTGAATTTAAGATATGTTCTATGAGAGCTTGTAAGTTATTCTAAATTTAATTTTGTGGCTAATTTCTCCAAAAGAACAAGCAATCTGAATTTCTACAAAATCTTGCTAAGGTTAACTTCTAATATTTGTTCCAGCTTTGTTATTCCTACTCTTGTTTTGTCATCCATGAATCTGGAGTAAGTCATGCAATTTAAAAATATTCACAGTCAAGTATATCCATCAGTTACCATAATAGTCATTACATTTACGGGGTCTTCGTGAGGTTAAAAGGATTGTACCATGACAGCAACCAGGATTAGATCCAAGGTTCCCACGCTAGGATGTTACACCAAACTGATAAAAGCACAGCACACACACTTGTTGAAACAAACCTGGAAGTAACTGGAGCAAGCAGATAGGACTGCTCGATGGGCCCTCAGAGACCTGCCATCACATGCCAGTGTGACGTCCACCAACATCTCTCTCTCGAGCAACATACGAAAAGCTTCTCCCAGCTGGTGTTGGTAGTTGCTCCATCGCAGACAAAACTGGTTTTCTTCACCCATTATAAACAACTCTGGGGAAAAAAAAAAAAAAAAAAAAAACTCTACATAAAAATGGGTAAAAGTTTTTCAGCTTACTTACTACATAACTTACAGGGACTCCTTATCAGTACACTGCTTCTGGTTTTGCATCTCCCCCGGCCAGTGTGAACACACCAGGCATCAGTAGGCCAAAGGATTCATGCCACCTGTAAGTTGCTCCCTACCCACCCCTGCATTCAACACAGTCATTGCCAAACAACCTTATTTTACCACCCACTCCTATACCCATGCCGTTTATCATTACGGTAAACCACAAGAGCCATGCACACTTCCCTGTGGTACCCCTCCAATGTCAGATAAGGCCTCCTACCCTTTCACCCTCACTTCGTCCGTCAAGAAAGTCGTCAATCCATTCTACAACCCACTTCTCTGCAAGGTGCTCATCAACCTTTCTCATCAAAATCGAATGGGGCACCTTGCCAAAGGCCTTTTCGAAGTCAACAAAGCACGCATCAACCTTGCAATGTCCCAGTATATAGTAACTGATATATTTGGAAAATATTTAATTTTTCTACATTTTGTAAAGGATAGTAACTCATTCAGTATTAAAAATATTGTGGCAGCAATATTTTTTTTGTGTTTTATATATTTTAATTTTTCCAAATTTAATATTTTATTTGAGTCATTCAACAGTAGTAGCAGATGTCATAGGATGAGATCGCACCTTTTCATTGGATTAGTAAGCTTGAATCGTAGCCATTGTGTTGCGATACACGATGAAATAAAGAAAGTGCAGGGTGTCACATTTGGCTGACGTAATCCACCACATGAATGTAATATTATATTTCCAGAGCAACGTCCATGTTTGCCGGGCAACAGAAACCACAGAGGTAACAGAAGCCAAGAAGCATTCGTCCAGGAAGGAACATCCGAGTGAGCATCGTAACTCACACCGGCAGCACCCGTGACTTCAACCTTCTTTTATACATCAGAAATTTACAATTTACTAAATCTATTTCTGCCAGTGTGATGAGTTGTTAGAGCACTGGGAGAGAAAGTAGTGCTTCTGTCCCGTCATCTTAGTTTAATTATCTTCGCAGTGGTAAGTTTTACAGGTGACTAATAACAGGCTGCAATTCTGACTTTTTCTTACTTTTACAGCCCCGAGTGATAAACATTTTTGTATGCCAATATTGTAGAAGAAATGACAATTAATTTTCAGTGAACAGTTTACCACTTCAACCTTCATTTATTTTTTTGGCACTCTTTCTATCAATTAACTTTTTTTCAATTCAGAGTATCTTGCTTTTAAACTGAACTAGTTTGAGCTAATGTTTATAGCGAACTCTGCTCGAGTCTTCGCTCTTGAAACATTACAACCTGTTTCCCAGTATTGTCAAGATGTAAATAATAAATTTATTGTTTTTTACTCTAATTTTTTGCTGAAACTACAAAGAAAACTTTCCAATTAAGCTTGTTCAGATAAAAGGCTATAATAAAAATTATTGGTTGATGGAAGTAATTAAAATCTCCTATAAAAGAAAATGAGAGCTATATTTATTACAAAGAACATGTAGGGATAACAAAATTGTACACTATTACAAAAACTACTGTAAAATATTTAGAAAAGTTGACGCCATCTGGTGAAACACGAGACGAACAATGACACAAATACTTACTGGTAATATGGGCACCAGCGGTGCTTCCCAATCACCACACTATTGAGACTCAGGGTTCTCAGGTATGTTGTGGATTCTGTGTGTCCATCTCACCCGTGCGTACTTACAAACATGTTAGCAATACTAAACTTTTAATAAAACCACTGAAATAATCAATTGATAAAACATATGTGGCTAGGACACTGTCACTACTGAATAAAAATTGAGTTCACTGTAGACTTGTTTTATTGATATTGTGTATATACATCAACGTGCCAATGAAATGGTTATCTTGGTCATGACTAGCCAATTCCGCTTGGGTGCTCCCCAGCCCGCAGTTACTATAGCGCATGCCTAGATGGATAATCTCACAGAGGTGTGAGACAGCAGAGCCTTCACAAGGGAAGGGGGCTGATAGCCGCTAAGGTGGACTAATGGTTTTTCCCTGATGACAGGATGCAGTGAATTTCAAATGAAACCCGTAATACACACACACACATGATTACTCGGCATCATTAATGCAAACTCGTAAGGGCTCGCCCTTCAGCACGTTTGTAGTGTGGTGACGGCCTCTAGACAGAGCCGGCTAGGACAGGAATAATTGAACCGTACACTAATTACAAAATTATACATGAAAAAAGATGGGACATGAGATGAATATTCACAATGAACATCCACAAGCTCAGATGGCGCGGATGCCGCTGGATGAAGTTATAGCGGACCACGTGGTGCAGGTGAAATTGCAATATTTCTGTGTGGAAACTGCCAACTAAATTCGGACAAAATATTGTTCGTGTTGAGAAAATTATTATCTTTATGATTGCAGCGGTTACAGGCTTGTAACATGCCTGTTGGCGGTAAAATCAAATATTACTGTGATCACGTGGTCAAGTACAAAAAACATCAACTTACATGAAAAATACATTGAACCCTGAATGAAAAATACATAGAACCCTGAAATAAATGATTGCACATACAATGTTATACAAATAAGATCTTAAAACGCAATGATGGCGTATACAACGACTTGGCTTCAGTCGGCCAAGTGGTTATAAGTGATGTTGCCGTATGATATTCAAACACGAAAATTACCTTCAAATACATACATAAAAATAAAGCTCTTAAAATTGCGTGTAGCAATTATGCAGAAGTTACACTTAAATGTCATAAACATAGGCAGATGGCGCCTGATTCAAATGTGTGGGTCGCGTGACCTCTCCGACATCTTTCTCCTCCTTCTCCCTCGATTAAGTTAATAATGCCACAAGGGCGTAAGAATTAGTAAAACGGAAGCAAAATGCTGGGAAAATTGTCTGGCAAAAATGCACGCAAGCAAAGATTAAGCGGTAAACTACATTGACTATGGAAACCTAAATCGGTGAACAAAAGTTGTAGTGCGCACGTGACAATGTCTTACTTCGCCAGCTCTCCTCGACAGACTGTCCAGATACAAGCGTCGCACGGACCTACTATGGCCACCTACGGGGTTCACATAAGCGGACGTGCTATGCACGTCGAGTGAAATATCTTATATTGAAAATAAAATGGCACAAATTAAATTAGATATTGTTTTACATTTCTATAATTTTCTTATGAATTTTAATATTATTTTAATGTCTCTTTGTGATGGCGTTCATGCCAGAATATTAAGTGTCCTAAATCTTCGTGCCGCGGGCACTTTGAATATTCATGACCAAACAATTAAAATTAGTACAAACACTTTAAAACATTTTAAGACATATTAAACTCTGTATAGACAATATAACACATTTTACCCTGAAGTTAACATGTATAGGAAAGTTCAAAATTATTGGCCTCATTGCGCCTGTGTGGGACCGTGAGCGTCATCATGGGCTCTAGCGCTGCTGGCTGTCAGCCGGCATCAAAGTTATTCTCAAGGTTAAACAAAACACTTTGAAAATATGGTATCTAAACCAACAAATAAAGTTAAGATGTCATGGACTATAATAAAATCCCAAATGGGAGTCACAGGTAAATACTGTTAGTTCTCCTATCACACTTAGGGCCGGTTTCACCCATAGATTAGTTTTTGGAAAATCTAGATAATTGTATTGAGATGAGAAGTTAAACTGAAATTTTTTATCTCAATGTTGAGTGTTTTTCAACACGTTATCCGTCAAGAAAATTGAGATAAAATTATCTAGATTTAGTAACTATTGCAATGTTCTATTGATAAACACTTTGCTGGCTTAGTTAACAGAAAATTTTCTGTATTTTACGTTAATAAAGTAAATAGTTTTTATTAGTCGAGATAGTATTTTCTCAAAAAAGAAAAGCAACAAAACAAAAATGTATTGCAAAAAAAAAAACTATTCGTTAGAGATAGTAACGGAAAGTATCAGCATCATCTAAAATAAGCGGAAAATTGCAAAATGTCCCTAACTGGAAAATGTTACAGGCAGGATCAGTGTAAATAGCTTATCTTTTGAGCAGAAACATGATTCATTGTATATATAGTCCATTCACGCTTTCTTCTGCCTTTTGGAATCGAATCTTTGAAAAATCACCCTAGGCATATTATGTCAACCTGTTTTTTCAATAACTTGTATTCCACAAATATTTAGCACTGTGATTAACTTTAGATTACTGTATTATTGAATAAATGAAACTTTACGTCAGTATCTTATATAACATGTAATATTTATTTCGTATTAAATATGAATTAACAACAGCGAGAGCAGCGACATGTTGGCAATGGCTGGTAAGAAATAATTCACAGATACAATAATTTTTAACCTGGTCTTTATGTGTACTATTTATAAATTAAACATTGCCATTTGATATATTTGTATTGTTAGGTAGCAGTGACGGAAACACATTTAACTGCTGCAGTTAAAAATATCCGCGCAAATTTCAGTGCGTAGGCTGCTGTTTATTTTTTTCCGTCTGGAATAAAGGTTCAATACATGAAGCAGAGCGTGTCGCTCGCTCTCTCTCTCTTCTCATGGGAAGATCGTACCACCTGTAAATCAGGAAAAGTATACATTTTGTTGTTTCTAATTTCAGCACATTTCATACTAATTGCAGAAACAATAATGATGTTTGAGATTGTAATTTAAAACTGAAATGAGATGTTATTGTTTAAATACATATTATATGTTATTTAGATGCAATGATATATTTTAGATGCGATGGCGTGACACAGTTTGTTGCGCGACACTTACAAATCCAGCAGGTTGGCAGACGTGGTGTGGAAAGGAGAACCTAGAATTTGATCAACTTTCCCCATGTCCATGCCCTAGTCACGTGCTTGTCCTAATATCGCGGGAGGTGGGCGGACGATTATACTCATTTTTATAGTGCCTTACCATTTGCAGTGGCTACATGTCAATGACATGGCGTGTTTCTGAACGAAGTGTCAAGTTCGTACTCTTCTTTGAAACATCCTAGGGAAGTTACAATGTTGTGATAAATATGTGTTTTCACGGCACGGATAATTAATATACTGTACGAGTGTTGTGATCGCCGCGTGTGCAAGGACATAGTCGCCATTTCTGTTTATGGTGGCTGTGTTATAATCGTTGCACAAGCCAAATGTGTGTGGATTTCAAATATGTGCAAAGTTTATACGTTTCAACCATGAACTGATGTTATGAAGAAGTTAATTAATTATATTCATTTGTTTATCACAGCATTGTACCTTTGCACTAGGTGTTTGAAACACAGTTGTGTAATGAGCTTACGTTTCTGTGATTTGAATGTCTGCCACAATCCCAAAAAAAAATTACTAAGCCCAGCCAGATAAATTTAAATAAATAATAAAATAAACCTACAAACCAGTAAGTACAAATGCATGTAAATACTAGCGGAATAAATGTTATGGTAGGCCAATGTGTTTGAATGTTCACCACTAGCTATTACGTTTGTCGATGCTACATATAATAAATAAGCGACACAAGTTGCATGTTTGAATTTACTGTGTCGTTTCGTTGGACTGGTTGTCCCTTTGTTTTAATTTTTATTCCAAATGCATGTTAATAACAACAGGTTAAATACTACTGTTGTTTCCGCCACAGTTGTAACAACACCGTCGTGGCTAAATATTAATATGTATAATGTGTAATGTGTTATATTGTGTGTAACAAATAGTTATAAAGCCAATCTAAATATTGTTATAGGCTTAAATTGTGAACATTAGTAGGAAATATGACAGCATTCTTTGAACAGCTGTAAACAGCAACCAACGCATTTGACAGTTATAAAAGTAGAAGTCACATGGCAGTGTTTATGTTTACGTGTAGCGGAAGGATACGTAATAAGTAACCAAAAGTAGAAATTTGGCCTTCAGAAAAGGCCGAAGTTACAGTGAATCAACTATATCTGTATTTTTGGTAAATATTCTTAGTGTATATTGGTATCGGTTGGCAGTAACGCCAGGTACCTTTTAGTGTATGCTCATATTTTTGTAATGACTGGCCATTTAGTCATTTATTCATTTCATTCAGTCATTTAATCATGTAATCTTATTGATATCTATATATTACACTGTGTAATCAATGTGAATAATTTGTATTCTCTCTTTTATGCAATATTAATAATCTAGGATTAGCGCATTTAATTGGATATATAATTTCAAGTGTTAACGGCCTAAATGTAAAGAAAAACCACTAGGTATCACAACTGGCACAGCGCGTGTTAACCTCAGAGGTCAGAGATTGTAGGTGCTGGTGGCGCATGCGAGTCGCAGGCAGTAGCAGTTAGTATGTGGCAGTGTGGAGCTGGAGTTCAGTACGAGTGCGTGGCAGGATATAGTCTGTTCGTCGATGCGAAAGTCACCACACTGACGGGGTTGTATGTGTGTGGCTGGCCAGTGTTGGTCTAGCGGGATAGCTGGCTCAGTTTTGTCGGGCTGCACAAGATTGTCGCGAGTTCCCATCAGGTTAATGGAAATGGTCTGCATATAAGTGTTGGGGAGAACGAATTGTGGCAAAATAATGTTGGGTTGCGACGGGTGTTCCACCGCTGTCGGGTGACAAAGAATATGTTCCCGTAATGTTGGATTGTTCACTGATAGTGTCTAGTCGGACTCGACAAAATGTTTATTTGAACTAACGTGGTGTTGAGTGCAAAGCAAAGACTGTAAAATGGGTCCACGAGGAATCAAGACTTTTCCTTGTGTTAAATATTGCACGAGGTGTGACACCCCCGGGAATTGCAGTATAAAACAGATACTTAATATTAATGTTTTGTACAACATTAGCATGGACACGGGACTGGACAGAAATTAAGTTTCACCGCTGTGACTTAAAGATGTGCTGGTATTTGTTACTAGACGAAACTGTTTGAGATCGCCAGCCCACACGTATGATGTTAGTTACGAAAGTAACTAGAAAAATGGTGCATGTTGGTGTGCTGAACATGTCGTGATAAATTTTGCCTTTTTGATAACAACATGAATTTCAAGATTCGCTGCCTGCTTTACCTCAAGGTTACCTGAGTAATGGTCGGACCAGAATTATGCAAAGTTATTTTTGTTGGGGCAAAATATTGATGGAACCGCAAGCTGGAGATTTCGTTGGACTTGCACATTTGTGTTACGTTAGCCACGGTCCACGTAATAAATGAGCGAGTGCTTTGTAGAAGAGTGGTGTGACAGAGTGAAGTGCCTTTTGGAACGAGGAGTTCGTCAGCGTTGCTAAACAGCGCTTCCGGGATCCGGAGGCGACGCATTCGACGTGACAGCGGCGTGGTAGGGGCTCCTCAGCAACCTTTGTTGTGTTGTCACCCGAGTTATCGGGCTTGGTTCGTCGCATCGTCAGAACTGTAGTAAGGCCACTGCTAAGGTACTGTAGATGTATGGTTTCCTTCTATCACTCCCATAGTGCGACGTAGTTAACAAGACGCACTTTGTCATATTGCGACAACTTTGTGGTGTCTCTAAGGTGGCATTTAGTTTTGGCATAGATTTTTGATGTGCGTAAAATTGTACATGAATGTTATTGGGATGTAGTGAAACGTAAAATGAGAATGAACGATTTGGAACATGAACAATTTGAACTGGCTGTCCCTTTTAATGAATACAATGTGAATTGGATTAAAGTGTCTGATATTTTTAATGCATATTCCATCATTTTAATATATCAGTCAGAGACTGATTGGGAGTGCAAAGTGAGAATTTGTTAGTTGAGAGTTTGCATTGAAATTAAAGTGATAAATATTTTGTTGCAACATGAGGCGTGACTTTACAAACATTTTTCATGAATGAGTGTTGAATACCCACTCAGTTGTTCAGTAACTCTCTGCTGTGTTTTGGTTACGATCTCATACTATATTATGGATGGGGCACATTACAGATGGGAATGTGAAGTTGAGAACATCTGGCTTCTTCCAAGGGTGGGGTTGGGGGTGAATTTGGCTTGGTGTCAGGGTGAGGCATTTTTTGTTATCCCCCCTCCCCCCTGTGGGGGCCGGAAGCAGTCTCAACGTGTTCATTGATTAATCAGAATTACTGTAATTACGACATACAATAAAAGGGTTAATTGGTGTATTTAAACAGGAGCAAATTGGATTTTTTTTAGGAAATTACGGGGGGGGTTTATAAACTCTCAGTCAATGGTTTTCTTGGAAATTAGAATTCAGAGTGTTACCCGAACTTGGCCACAAACTGTTGTTGGGTGTTGATTTTCTAGGTAAACCCAGAGCGTGTCTAAATGTGTTTAAGAAAGAGTTAGTGTTCGAGTTTTGTAAACAGCAGCCCGTGTTAGTAACTTCAAAATGCTTTCACTTTCAGATAGTTACGGCAAATGGTATCACAGAAAATCAGGATAGTCAACTGGCAAAATGATCAACTTGAATTACGGACAAGGATTTCCTTGTGACTATGACATTTCTAATAATGTTATTAATATGTTTTATTGTATCATGTTTGTATTTTCAAGTTTGTATCACCATGTTTATCGGGGGTTTGATTTTAGTCTTCTGCTTTGGATCCCAGTAGTAGCCACCTTCATTTATGTTCATTTTCATTTAGTTTGTAAGATGTCATGTTGTCCTGTTTGTGGAATGTCCATTCTATACAGTAGATTAAGGACAGCAAGGATAGGATGTTCTCTGAAGATTGGTCTCGTGATATTTCCTTTGTGAGGAAAAAAAAAAAATTTATTACAGCGTTGTGTCTGTTTTGCTGAGAGAGGCTGCCAAGGGTACTACTGCATATTTGTTTGTTTGTTTGTTCCGAGAAGTGAAATCCAGAAGAGAGAGAAGATCCGCCACATCTGATGGTGGTCCTGGGGAGAAGATGGTCGGGGGTCTGACCGAAACTGACCATTTCAATTGGATTTCTGGCTGCTGCTGATTCACTGATCTTCACTGAAGGTTTTCCTTTGGGGGTGGAGGATGAGACGGGTAGTCTCATTTCTATAAACATTTTTCGTCTGCCCCAGCGAACCTGCCCAAGATGCCTATGCAACACCATGTTCTTGGTTGCACCAATAAATCTATGCAGTTTTCACCGGCATAATAATGTTGCCTATTTCTACAAGAATCCTAAAATATTGCTGAAGAATAGGGTTTCTTACCATAAAATTGTGTGCAGGTGCGGCGAAGGTGTTGTTCAATACGCGACGTGACAGGGCATGGACAATCAAATGTGCCGTGAGGCACAGGTAGGTGACAGACGCGTAAGCCCGAAAACGCAGCTAGCAGTCACCTTGAACCTCAGCAAACTGCCTAGTGGTGAAAGTTTCCTAGTGTCTCCGCCGGTAGGCACCACCATCGCTATGCAGAGCAGCACGAGCACCAGTTCAAAAAAAGACGGTGCCACAAGAGCGTAAATTCTTGGAATTAGACTGTCCCCTCGAATATTCTGTAATTCCTATTGGTTGAAATAATGTTTTTTGTTATTGTAACCCGTATCTGTGGCTGGACATTAAATTTTTGTATAAATAATCCCTGGGGGTCAGGTGCCCTTGGAGAGACGACTCCTGGGGACCAGCCAGATAAGTAAGTTACTGGTATTATGTTACTAAGGCCCTTCAGGCCAATAGTTAGAAATGAAGTCTAAGTGTCCATGTTTAGTAACTAATATAATTGAACTTTGAAAAATGCAAGACAACTGTATAGGATAGGCATTAATTTTAAGTAGCTTCATTTTAAAAACTGTTTGAAACTATTCATACTAAATGTAAGGATGTCAGTCTTTGTAAAGACTTAACAATGTTAAGTCACGTAACTTTGTCCAAAGGCAGTAAAATATGTAAAGTCACAAAGAGATGACAGAGGGCCCAAATGTGCTTTGTTAATGTAACTGGAAACGTAAGTGTTTATGTAATGATATGTATTTCCACGGACAGACTATTTTAAAGTAAAGGTTGTTTTAGCTTGTAAAATCTTGTCAGTCTTAAAAGAATTTAAAGTTCACGTTAAAATGTTTGTGACATTTTAACTTTGTGTCAAGCCAAGGGCATTAGAAATATATTTTTAAAGCTACCAAGGAAAGGTAAAATTTTAGAAAGACATTGGCCTGAAAAGATTGTTAGTAACAACCCAGTAAGATATTATTTCAGAAGGTTCCTATGTTTCTAAAGGTTTTATGAGAACATTCAATATTTTCTATATCACAGTATTATTCTCTCATAAAGAATTTGTACTTTAAATGTTAGCAGTATTAAATGGCATTTGTTTTGCATCATGTAAAATAGCCCCAAACATCAACTGGTTTAGGGCTATAGTATTTTATAAGGTTTTTTTATAATGTGTAATTTTGAAAGCTTTACAAATATAGAGTTCTGCCATACTACTCATTGTTTCTATGTGTATGTCAAAAATCAAACTTGAAACTTGATGACGGCTAACAGCCAGCAGCGTTAAGCCCATGACAGAGCTCACCACTCATGTGACATGTGGGCATTAACATGCGCAAAAAGTCTTCAATTGGAACTTTCCCATAGTGGAATATTAATTTGCAGTGTAAAATTTGTCTTTTGTTTTCCTTTCAGGGTCGTGTTTTAAATGTTTAAAAATGTATGTTTGAAAATATTCCACAATGTTTGGTTATGAATTCTAAATGTGCGCTGTGTGAAGACTGAGGACATTATTATTCCGGAACGCAATCATAAAAAATATTAAAATAATACAACATTTCCACAATTCAAAAGGAAAATGTAAAACAATATTTAAATTATTTTTGTACCATTTATATTCAAAAATAAAAGTCTTAATAGATATGCATAGCACTTCCAGTTTATGTGAAACCCGTAGGCAGCCATGGTAGGTCCGTGAGACGCTAGCCTCGGCGCAGTCGTTGTCAGAGGTCTGGCGAGATAAGACGCTGTCGCATATGAACTTCAAACTTTTTGCACTGATGTAGATTACCTTTGTTCGTTCTTAGTAAACCGGTTAACCTTTGCTTACATCCATTTTGCCAGATATTTTCCCAACATTATGCTTCTGCTTAACCTAATAATATGTGCCCTTGTGGCTTTTTAGAATGTAAACGAGGCAAAGGGAGAAAAGATGCCTGAGAGGCCATGCGGCCAGTGTAACTATGAATCAGACGCCATCCGCCTATGTTAAAGGCAATGCAGTGTAATTTCTGTATCATTGCTGACTGCAATATCAAGGGCTTTAATTCTATGTATTTATTTGAGGGTATTTTTCATGTTTAATTGTTTTACGGCCACATCATTTGCGACATGGTTCATAGCCACCAAGTCAATATCAGCGCCATCTATGCGCTTTGAGGGTTTATTTGTGTAATATCATGTGCGCCATAATTTGTTTCAGGGGTTTGTGTATTTTTCACTCAGGGCTCCATGTAATTTTCATGTAATTGATGCTTTGTATGTCTGATCACACAGTCATTCCAATGTTTGATTTTCTCACCATCCGCCATGTTAGAAGTCCAAAACCAATTCAATTTGCAGAAGAATAATTTCCTCCACAGAAATAATAATTTGTTTGACCAGAATTTTCCGTATTTGCGGAGAAATACTGAAATTTCTCCTGCACCACGTGCTCTGCTGCAACATTTATCCAGTGGCATCTGCGCCATCTAATCTTTCTTGCAAGCACTTGCGTGTTTATTGTGACCGTCCATGTCATGCCCCATCTTGTTCCAGTTGTATTTGTATCATTCTGTGTAATCTGTACAGTGACATTATTTCCATCCTAGCCGGCTATGTGTATAGGCCGCCACCACACTAACCATGTGCTGGAAGAAGCACCCTGACGAGTTTGCGCTAGTAATGCCAAATAATCACATGTGTTCGCTCATTAATTTCATTATTCTCTGCGCCTTGTTTTCAGAAAAAATTGCCAGTACATCCTAATGGCTGTCAACCCCTTTCCTTGTGAAGATTGTGTTTTCTAACACCACAGAAAAGTCATCCATCTAGGCGGGCGCTAGATTAATTGCGGGCTGGGGAACACCCAAACGGAGTTAGCTAGACACGTCAGAGTGTAATTCACAAACTTAAAATCCTGGCACGACTTTTGTATAAGTGGTAAAATAAAAGAAAGTATAACAGTGCATCAAGTATTTTTTTGTACAACCTCCTGCCATTGTTTTCAGGGATAAAAGTTTAGTAATGATGTTTAGTAATGCAAAGTGTTTCGTAAGTACGCTCGGGTGAGACGGACACACAAACCCCACAGCATCCCTGAGAACCCTGAGTCTCAACAGTGCAGTTGCTGGGAAACACCGCTGGTGCCCAACTACAGTAGGTTTATTGTGTCACCGTTCGTCCCGTGTCTCACCTGACGGCGTCAATTGGCATTCCCAAGTGGGGCCAGTGTGTTCATCCGCGTTATCTCATACACACCAACACATCCACATTGGCAACTGGGAGCGTGAACTACCTCGACATGCCGATCGATCAATACGTGCATTGTGGAACAAAGAACTTTTTAAGAGGTAAAGTACTATTGGCGCCGTCGGGTGAGACACGAGATGAATGAAGACACTATTTACTTACTGTTTGGTGGGCGCCGGCAGTGCTTCCCAGACACCGCACTTTGAGACTCAGGGTTCTCAGGGATGCTGTAGGTTCTGTGTGTCCGTCTCACCTGAGCGTCTTTACGAAGCACTTAGCATTACTAAACATTTATGAAAAATACTGTCAAAAGTAGGAGTTTGCTGGGTTTCAATGCCATAGAAAGACATAAGTTTACAATGAGATATTTTGCTTGTATTCACCATAAAATACTCATTGTGCCAAAAACGAATTACGATTAACCTCAGGCGTGTCTAGCTAACTGGTGGGTGATTTCCCCAGCTCCTGATTTAACTAGCACACTCCGTGATGGATGATTTCTCCGTGGTGTGTGAGAGCACAATCTCCACAGGGTAAGGGGAATACAGCCACTGTGATGGACTGCAGATTTCACCCGGAGAAGGGACAAAAAGTATGAACATGAACAGTAACACGTGTGATTACCTACCGTCACTAACGTGTACTCGTTGGGACACGTCTCCTAACCACGTGATGTGGGGCAACGGTCTATACAGGCTAGGACGAAAAAAATGCCACCCTACAAATTACATAAATATCAATTACAAAACATGGGGCACAATATGAACAGTCACAATAAACACACAGGTGCGTGAACGCATTCTTAAATGGCGAGGATGCCGCTGGATGATGTTCTTAGCTGGCCACGTGGTGCAGGTGAAATTGCAATATTGTCTGTAAAACATCATTGAAATCTGGTCTGATAAAATTACGGCGCTATTCAGAAAATTATTCTATTTGCATTTCAAGTATAAAAACACGTCTGCTGTGCCTGATGGCGGAAACATCTACTTATGAGGATGACCACGTGGTTGTTTACAAAAAGCATCAATCTTGGAAAAATTTCAAGAACCCTTAAATGAAACAATACATAAACCCTGAGAAAATTATGTTGCACATGAAATTACAAACAAGAACACTTTAACCACAAGGATGGTGCAGACATGAACTTGGCAGCTATTAACCACGTGGTCGCAGATGATGTGGCCATAACACAACTCAACACGACAAAACCTTAGAAATACATAAAGACAATGATTACCCTTAATATTGCACGCAGCAATTTTGCAGAAATGACAATCAAAAGACTTTAACATAGGCGGATGGCGCCTGATTCATAAGTTGCGCAGGCTGCATGGCCTCTGCGAAATATTTCCTCCTTCCCTCGATTTAAGTTGGAAAAAGCCACAAGGGCTCCAAAATATTTATTTAAGCGGAAGCATTATGTTGAGGATGTCTGGCAATCCGTACGCAAAGCAAAGGTTAACTGGTAAACTAAAGTGAACTACGGAAATCTAACTCAGTGCAAAAATATGATGTGCATACGTGACTGCATCTCACCTCGCCAGATCTCTTAGAATGACTGCCCAGAGCCAGGGGTTGCGTGGACCTACCATGGCTGCCTACGGAGTTCACACAAGTGGAAATGCTATGCACACAGAGTAAAACTTTTATTATGGAAAATAAATGGCACAAATGAGATTTAAGCATACAATAATAAGAGCAATTTAAATAGTTAAATATTGGTGTTCGGTGACTGTTCTGTATTGGCGTTTATGCAGGAATATTAATGTCCTTGTTCTTCATGCAGCGCACATTTTGAGTTTGGAAGTAACATTGCACAGTATTTAAGAAAAGACATATTACACTTTTAGAACACTTTTTGACCTGAAGATAAACATACATGGCACTGAAAATCCCTTATCCCGTTTTGGGAAAGTCCGTGGTTGTGGCGTCTGCGCGCACCTGCTTACCCACGTGTCGTGTGAGCTGTGAGGGTCATCATGGTCTTGACTGCCGCTGGCTGTTAGCCGGCGTCACTATATTCTCACTTGTATTACTGATATGTAAACATTGGTTTATTGTATATTTTAACTGTATGGCTTCATTGATAAAATAATAGGTTACTCTAAATTACAATATTTCAGTGAGTTTACATATGCTTCACATTTTAGTTTACAAAGTTGTTATGTCTTGCAATATAATCTTACATAAGTATGACTGTATAGACTCAGTATTCCATTGTTAAAAATTGTAACATCTATTACATTTTTATTTGATTGTATTTATATAGTGGACTCTGTGTTGGTATTTTGTATTAGTAAAATTAATTTAGGTTATGTTTATTGTTATGCTGTAGACCTAAAATTAAAAAAAAAACTATATATCCTCAGACCTTAAATTAGTCGGTTACATTTAATTGATAGGGAGAGGGGGGCACATTGGGACTTTTTTACATTAAATTTTTTCAGTCAAGAATGTAGTTAATTTAAAATGGTTTAACTACAATAATTACTTGGGAATGTAATCACTGCACTTTTGAGTTTTAAAAACTGTATTTAACATTTTAGTTCATTTTTTAACCAAAACTGCCCCCTGACTAAATTTAAGCCAAATATTGAAAATTTGCTATCAAAGCATCAGGCTCATCCCGCCCATTAAAAGCATTGATTTTTTCTGTATTTATTTTATATAAGAATGTTACTAGATTTGCAATTTGTGTCATTTTAATTAATAAATGTATAAAACTTAACATGTTTTTTTATTTTAAAATTTTCCACTCTACAGCAAACCCTATCAAAGTGAAGTAGTTCTGTGTCAACTGTCAAAAACACATTTGAAGTTCATGAATTTGTAAAAAAAAATTCAATATTAGGAAGGCAGGGGGTCTGCCCAAAACAGAAAAAAGTGAGACGTGGTCTACGGGACAAAAAAAGTTTGGGGACCTCTGGTATAGGCCTAGATGAATATTTAAACTAGGCCTACAAAAATTAAGAAATTACTGTATAACATTTCATTGTAAACATTTCTTGTTCCGGTTTTTCTCGTTTCCTTTTTCTCCTGTTTCAGTAAAACGATGAGTCCCCCAGGAGATGTTGGAAGAAGATTAACCACATTATGAAAAAAAGATATGATGTGCGTATGTGCAATCTGACATATATAGATAGGCCTGTGTATGTATACTATGTCCAGTCTATTAACTTTTTTGATGTAATTTGACTTGTCCAATATCTTTATACTGCTATGAATTGAAAAAAGATCTTACGGACGCATTAGAACAAACAAACACAGAGAGGGTGCGAGAGTGAGCACCAAGTGTACATTGTTGTTCACTGTCTTTCTCGCGCTCTCTCCTCTGAGTTGGGACAACAGGAAGGACTCTCTGTGATGTCAAGAGTGGGAAAGAGAGAGAGCACTCTCTCAGCAAATTGGGCCACAGCCTTAATAAAAATCAGGAATAATAGTGGTCCCAGAATGGAACCTTGCAGAACATCATTCAGCTCATTTCCTGCCACAGCTACAACAACCACATTCCCTACACTTCCAACCTCTGCTGCTGTAGCAAACCCAGTTGGCCCTCTTGTATTCCTACACAGCTCACATGTAACAATTCTTAACAATGGACCACCTCCCTTCCCTCACGCACCTGACTTGTTCTGTATCCTTGAGCTTGTTCTTGTAATGTACCAACAGAACGCAATAGAAATGAAATAAATGGCAATACAAGAAATTAATAAAAATTAATATACACAATGACAAGCACCATCAGTTCGAGACATCTGATATAAGTGATTCATAGTTGCAACACAAAATAATGTAAGCAAAAAAGCTAATATTACCAAAAAATGTAATTAACTTACGCGCACTGAACTTTTTCTGAAATAATAACTTATGGAGGAGAATCCAAAAAACGCCGCCCGGCTTCTGCAACCTTTATTGTGTATACAAGACAATATCGGCCTAAAACCTCGAGAGTTTTTAACAGTTAAGAGTTAGAAAAAATCTTAACATACTGTGATATAAATACTGTTAGATATGTTGTACGAAAGAAAAATTCGATTTTTACAAAATACCTTCTCTCTCTTTCTTTAATTACAAACGTTGTTTATATTTTGGCGTGTAAACAATAGAAAAATATTCCAAAGAGTACGAAACTGAAATAAATAATATTATTTCTATAGTCGATCACAAGAGATCATCAGATCAGTTAGCTTTGGCGGAATGTAGGGAAAGTTTTTTATAGTGCCTGTTTATATTGGCAACATTATTGTTGGTCGTTGGAAGCCTTTACAGGAGGAGAGGAGATTAATGTTGTGGAGTTTGCGTTTGTGATAGGTTATGTTGTTTATACTCCCTGGTTGTTGTACGTTTCGTGATACGTAATACTTGAGTAAAAATAACTGCGTTTTCATACACATTTTTTTATTATTGCAAAATGTTTCGGTACCTTATTGTATTATCGTGTTTAACACGTTTCTCGTACACGAGACCTCAAGAGACTAGCTTTCTTGCAAAAAATAATTACTTTGATAATATACGTCAAGCTTTACAAATACGTCCTAATTGTGTAGTGAATATCAATGATTCACACGTTTTAGCACCTTGTAATAGGGCAATTCCACACCATGTTACAGATGTTAGTTTTGTGTATGAATTCGAAATTTTTTTATGCATGGGAGTTTATGATAGTATTCTTCGTCTTTGTGATACGTATAAAACATTTAATAGTACAGCCATACAGACACTTCTAACATCTGAAAGAACAGTTCGTCCAGAACACTTTTGTGAGAGGTTGCAAAATGGAATTGAAATTCTGAATGCCACGTATGTTAAAAGCGAATGGATTACTGTTCTTAAACAAAATTTGCATGATGCAGATGCGTGCCATAAGGCGTGTGTTGATAGCAAAATTGGGGTTAACCCCCTGTGTTCTTTTATACTGGAAGCCACTGTGATTTTTAATTCGCAAGAAACTAGGAATGGTAAGTTAAATCTTCGACGTTGTTAATAAGACTACCCTGACTTTAATACTGATTAGTATTGTATTGTGCAATATTCTCTAGTAAAACTGTTATTTTTCGTAGTGTTTATTTGACAGGGTACCCATATAATGACCTGCAAGATTGACTGAACTGAAGATTTTATTTATTTATAGGATGTCCCAGAGAGCATTGCTCTATTCAGGGACTGTACATACATGCCTGTCTCCGGCTTTATATTGATTTCTTTACACAATGCATTACAATATTTTCACCTATAGTACTTACACATTTTATGTTAACAGTAAAAAAGTTCAAATCATTAATTGTGAGATAAAAAAAGTACTACTTTCCATTAACTATCTATACAATATTCAAAAGAGAAAGCACTTTAATGAAGCTTAACACTAATCTCACATAACACATTAGGTGATATTTAGCTTCCCAAGATAAGCAAATGTTGGCCTACTGCATTGCACTTTACCTCTAACATCAATACATTGCACTTTACCCTTAACGTAACTACATGCACTTAACTTACTTCTAAAATTACCACAGTGCTCACGTCTTCAAACAAATTATATCTGCTGGATCTATCCCCTTAGATGCAGCTGTTAGAACTTACATGACCACCTCTTAAAAGGAGGGTAGTGGGATGGATAGGGGACTTCCTCAGGGGGCGAAGGCAGAGTGTGAAAGTGGAGGAGACAATATTGGAGGAAGAGGAAGTTACGTCAGGGGTACCACAGGGAAGCGTGCTGGGTCCTTTGTTGTTTACCATAATGGTAAATGACATGGGCTTGGGGATTAGGGGAACAATCAGATAGATTGCAGACAATTGTGTTGTATATGCTGAGGTGGGAGAGGGGGGGTGGAAATTTGCAGGCGGACTTTGATAAGATATGGTCGTGGAGCAGGAAAAATAAAATGAAGATAAATGTAAGAAAAACTAAGGTAGTGAGGTTCACAAGGAAGAAGATGATAAGCAGGGACATGTACAGATGGGAGGGACAAGAGATAGAAGAAGCAGCAGAATATAAGTATCTAGGGATTGTACTGCAGGGAGACCTCAGATGGAAAAAAACAGTAAGAGAGGGTGGTAGCAAAGGGAAGAAGGGCTCTGGGTATGCTGGGAAGGGCGCTGAATGGAGTCAGCTGTGAGGTGAAGGAGAAGGCATATGGCACAATGGTACGGCCAATGTTAGAATATGCTGCAGGAGTATGGGACCCATGTGTGGAGGTGGAGGTGCGAGAACTAGAGAAAGGCAGCAAGATGGGTGAAGTGAAGGGTAGGTAGAGAAGTCAGGGGCAAGATGGTGAGGAAGGGAACTATAGGCCATCAGTGATTATGAAAGAAAATGGAGTGGAGCTCATTGAAGGACAGGAGGAAAGTTGAACGGTTAGTCAGGATGTACAGGATGGTGAATGACGAGGGAGGATGGGGAGGGCTACACTGCAAGCTAAGTAAGGGGGTGTTTAGAGGAAGAGGAAACAACAGTGAGAAGCTTCAGAGGGTGTGGAGGAGAACGGGGAGCGGGGTAGGCAGTCCATGCTTGTGAGGTCTGAGGGAGTGGAATGTGTTGGGGGAGGAATTGGTATCTGTGAGAGGGGTTGGTAAGTTCAGGAAGGGAGTGGAAAAGGAGTTGGTTGGGTGAAGGAGAGGTGATGAGAGGACTCGCCACTGGGCAGTAACCTAATTGCGAGTATAGGCCTATGTATTGTGATGTAAACAATGCAGAATGTGGTGAGTGATATTCTTAAGTGGTGGCTTCAGAACAGTAAGGCTGTAACATTTACTTACAATTTTTTAAAACAAAATTGAAAGATAAGCTTAAGATTTATTATGTAAAAAACTATTCCATCTTTCTCAAAACACACAAATGAAATCTCGTCAAAACAAACTTACTTTTACTTCTTTCATGCAAAGTGCGAAGGTCTTCTACATGATGAGTATTTGTTTCACAAGAACAAAATTTTTATATAATTTTACTAGGCCTATAAGATTTTGATGCAAAAAATTGATGAGCTACTAGATAAGTGCATACTGGATTGGACGGGTGACTTCTGAGGGGGAGAACAGAGGATGAAAGTAGGAGAGTCGTCCGAGGAAGGTGATGTTACATCCAGGGTTTCGCAGGGCCCCGTGGTGTTTATCACTATGGTTAATGACCTGGGGATAGCTTAATGGTGGTTGGCAAAGTGAAGCTGCTTGCAAACTATTGTGTGCTGTATACAGAAATGAGGGGTGGAGAATCATAAGTTGCAGGAGAACACAGAACAAATGAGATGGACATAAAGGAATAAAATAAATATTAATCTACAAAAAATAAAAATCAGAAGGTTCACGAGGAAGAGAAGGTATGAAGGCACTTGTATGATGTCGTGTGGTGGCCTCATTGTGGGTGGAAAATATTTTGGAAGGTTGTAGGTTATGTTTGTGGTGATTGATTTTACCCAGTAGGCACCAGACATCGCTCGGGGCGGCGTCAATGATGATGATGTGGAGTTTTGAGACTCCTGGTGTTCTTGGGGTGCTGCGGGGCGATCACCCGGGCACAAATCCCCGTTGGTTGCGTGATATTCTTCTGTTGTGGTGTTTATGTAGTGATATTCAGTTTCCTAAACGAGTTACCATTTAGGCTGTCCGTTCACCTTATTACTGCTGCAGTTAATTGATAAATATTTATTGATTTGATATTCAGACTTCTTATACACTCTGCGCAGTGGATTATCTGGGCTATCCACACACCCATGAATTACATGATGCAGCATTTAGTACACACAAAAAATACCTTGCAAAATACATAAACACTCATAAGTAAATTGGTGGTATTGTAAGGGCCCGTACACAAAAACGCCTTGCGGCAGCCAAAATAAGAGAACACCAGCTTAGTTCAGTGTTGCATTTACTTGGCGATTTATTAACATGTTTCCTGCTGGAACAACTTTACACTTGTGGTGCTGGGCTTTGTCCGCCGGCATGGGTGATACAGACAAAAATGCTCTAGGCTGTGATATTTAGTGTGTGCTGTGTAAAACTTCCCCAGACGATTTAAACACTGGGGAAGACGAGAGGCAGTGTCCTGGGTGGCAAATGAAAACGGTTCCAATGTATATTTATGTCTATTGCAAGTTAACATGATGAATTCAAAAGATGATGTTTGCCCGGACGTGGGAAAATGCGGAACGCTATCACACGCAACTGTCACCTCAAGATGCTCTATGCTTACTACTTTTGCCGTGTGCCGCGGTCGCCGTCATTGGAGGGCGAGCCTGTCACGTGACACTACTTTCTACTGTAACTTGCATGAAAACTCCCTTACCTGCTTGCTTGCTAAAATTTAACGTGATGTAAAATTACTAACATTAACACTGTATATACTTGCCCTTGCAAAAATGGAATGAAATGGGGTGAACACAACACACATGAAAATGAAAGAAACAAAACATTGCAGAACACCGACAATACACTATGCACTGGAAAAAGGTCTTTATTGAACATGTAATAGCAATTAACTTGGCGTACGTGGAAAACCCTGCAATCACATTTCACACACTTTTTATGTATTGCGTATTACTCCGCGCTTCTGAGTTTGTAGCCGCTTGGCCGGGCAAGTACGCTCGAGGCGCTGCGCTAGTTCAGCTCTAGTTTGCCGTACACTACTTTTGACTCGACCGTGCACTCTGCACGCATCACTTGCACACACTGCTACGCCGATGCACCAATGTAGAGTGATGGCGTCTGCTGCAGTGCCGTCGGAGTGGTCAGTCCGACAAACGGGCTAGGATGGGGACGAGAGCACATGTCATGCACACGGCAAGGGCAGGATGTAGTACAAGTGTAGAGTAGAAGTACCTCAAAATGGTGATTGAGAGTGATCTTATGTGGCAAAAGTAAGTACGAGAGAGGTATCAAAGGGAAGAAGGGCATTGGGAATAATAGGAAGGGTGTGGAATGGATTGGTGGGAGGTGAATAAGGTTTTTTTTTAATTCTATTATATGAATGTTCCTGAGAGCTTTGGGCTCGATTTTAGGAAAAGTACATATATAATTTTGGTGACAGTATACATTCGTGAGAGCACTTGAGATAATAAAGCTCATTTATGAGAGAATGTATGGATGACAAAAAGTAATGGGTAATGAAAATATAAAAGTATTGATACATAACATTCAGTAGATCTATATTAAAAACAAAATTTACATTGCACAGAATACTCGTGAGATGACACTTTTAATGTAATATAATTTATTATAACAATGAATACTATACATAACTGTGATAAGATAGTGACAAAATGTAATAAGTTTTGCTGTAGAACATTTGGTAGAGATCAATATTGAAAAAACATTTTCATTGTACAGAACACTCATGATATCCGGTGAATTCTGAAGAAGGGAAGATATTTTTAATAATTCACATAATACTTTGCACACATTAATATGATATAAAAAAAGAGGAAACCTAATAAACACTATACATAATTGTGGTGAGATCAAGTGATAAAATGTGATGCTGTCAGGTAAGACACGAGACAAACGATGACACAAATACTTACTGGTAATTTGGGCGCCAGCGGTGCTTCCCAATCACTGCACTATTGAGACTCAGGGTTCTCAGGTATGTTGTGGGTTCTGTGTATCCGTTCACCCATGCATACCTACAAACACGTAGGCAATACTAAACTGTTAACAAAAATCACTGAAATAAACAATTGATAAAACATATGTGGCTAGGACACTGTCACTACTAAATCAAAGAATTGAGTTCACTGTAGTCTTGTTTTATTGATATTGTTCATACACATCAACATGCCAATGAAATGATTATCTCAGTCATGACTAGCCAATTCTGCTTGGGTGCTCCTCAGCCCGTAATTAATCTAGCGCACGCCTAAATGGACAATCTCACCGAGGTGCGTGAAAACACAGCCTTCACAAGGGAAGAGGGTCGACAGCCGCTAGGGTGGACTGGCGGTTTTTCCCTGAAGACAGGATACTGTGAATTACAAATGAAAACCGTTAATACACATTAACACGAATGATTACTCGGCATCACTAATGCAAACTCGTCGAGGCTCGCCCTCCAGCACGTGGTTAGTGTGGTGACGGGCTATACACAGAGCCGGCTAGGACGGGAATAATTGCACAGTACACTAATTACAAATTACATAGACCCTTGAATGATACATGAAATAAGATGGGACACGTGATGAATATTTACAATACACACACACGTGTGAAAACAAGCTTATGTGACGCGGATGCCGCTGGATGAAGTTGGTAGCAGACCACGTGGTGCAGGTGAGATTGCAATATTTCTGCGTGGAAATTGCAAACTAAATTCAGATAAAGTATTATTTGTGTTGAGCAAGTGATTCTCTTTACGATTAGCGTTGTTACAGGCTTGTAACACGCCTGATGGCGGTGAAATCTAACATTACTGTGACCGCATGGTCAAGTACAAAGAGCATCAATTTACGTAAAAAATACATTGAACCCTGAATAAAACTGACATAGAAGCCTGAAATAAATAATTGCACATACGATGTTACATAAATAAGCTCTTAAAACGCAATGATGGCGTATACAAAGACTTGACTTCAGTCGGCCACATGGTTATACGTAATGTTACCGTAAAATATTCAAACACGAAAACTACCTTCAAATGCATACATAGAAATAAAGCTCTTAAAATTGTGTGTAGCAATTATGCAGAAGTTACAATGAAATGCCATACACATAGGCAGATGGCGCCTGATTCAAAATGTGCGGGTCGTGTGATCTTTCCGACAACCTTCTCCTCCTCCTCGTTTAAGTTAAAAATGCCACAAGGGCATAATGTCTGGCAAAAACGCACGCAAGCAAAGATTAACTGGTAAACTAGATTGATTATGGAAACCTAAATCAGTGAACAAAAGTTGTAGTGCGTACGTGGCAGTGTCTTACCTCGCCAGCTCTCCTCGACAGACTATCCAGATACAAGCGTCGCACGGACCTACCATGGCCGCCTACGGGGTTCACATAAGTGGAAGCACTACGCACGCAGAGTAAAATATTTTATAGTGAAAATGAAATGGCACAAATTCAATTACATATTGTTTTACATTTCTATAATTTTCTTATGAATTTCAATAATATCTTATTGTCTCGTTGTGAGGTCATTCACGCCGGAGTATTCAGTGTTCTTAATCTCGGTGTTGAGGGCACTTTGAATTTTCATAACCAAACAATTAAAATTAGAACAAGCACTTTAAAACATTTTAAGGCATATTAAACACTGCAAAGACAATATAACACATTTTACACTGAAAATAACATTCATAGGAAAGTTCGAAATTATCAGCCTCTTTACGCACGTGTGGAACACATGACATGTGAGCGCCGTCATGGGCTCTAGCGCCGTTGGCTGTTAGCTGGCGTCAAACAACCCCTTCCTCGAAGGCCAAGACGGTGCGAAAAATGCAACATTGCTCTGGCGGGTTCTGCCTGGCTGGTTGCCGATTAAGGGCAAAGAAAACATGGCCTCGGAGGTTGTCGGTTTCTTTGGTGTTTGCCGAGGGTGGGGGTGTAGGCAGGAACAACAATGTGGATTCGTGGTGGTGACTCGGCTCGCCTCTTGTGAGTGCTGTGTTGCGCTTTGTTGACACTTGACGTCACACTCACTGCCGTACTATTTTCCCCAAACCCTTTCAAACACTCTTGCCCTACTAGGCTCTCCCCTGCGTGAACTGGAAAGCCTCTAAAATTCATCTCACCTTCACATGTGATATCAAGGTTTATGCTTACACTTTGGTTACAGCCATATTCAGCTGTGCCGTGGGGAAACCCTTTAAAACTCAACTTACTGGCACTGGTTGTGTTGACATTTACGTGTGCACTGATATTACCATTTTCTTCGTGTACACTTTGAAACCTCTATAACTCACTCTGATTCGTTGTGTTATTACAGGCATTAACAGAAAACCCAGAAACAGTGTTGCGGTTTTGCTTGCTTCCACATCCTCGCTACTAGGTGTTGAGTGTTCAGTCGGTGCAAAACCCTTAAATAACAGTTCACTACTTTGGCTGGGTGTTCCCATGTTAGTGTTGTTCTCCTCAGTGTACGTGTCGTTTCTCTTCTGTGAACTTCCTGGTGTAATTTTCTGAACTCGCTGAGGTACTGGGCATGACGTCTCCTTGCCTCTCTTCCCTACAGGAGGTCGGACTATCCCTAGATCATCACGGCGCCATTTCGTGACACATCTGGGTCCCAACTTCACTAGATACGTGAAATTTCCTATCTTTTCCACTACTCTCACTGGCCCTGTCCAGCACGGTATTTCTTCACCCAGGTCGAAAACGGATTTTCTCGTACATACACGTACATCCCGGGTACAAGTTCAGGTGGCGGCCTCTTGCTATCCGGTACCCACTCATTACAATAGCTGAGCTGGTTCGCCCTGGCTTCTTCACGTATCTTCACCTTGTGTTTGACAATTTGTTCAGGTGATCTGGACGGGTTGCTCCTGGGGCACGGAGTTCACGAACTTGTACCATCTTGGCGGGTATTTTGCCGGTTGCCGCATTCACTCTATTCTGTAGGCAAAACATTATCTCCGGGATGAATTTGGCCCAACTAGTATGGTCTTCGCCTAACCGGACACGTAATTGAATTTTTACGTCCTGGTTTCATTTCTTGTTTGGGTTAGCCTTGGGATGGTAGGCTGGGGTAGTACAGTGCTCTGTTCGCCACCTGGTACAGTACTCCCTTCATGTTCGGCCTACGAACTGTGTCTCATTGTCCGTCAACAAATATTCGAGGTGTCCCAACCTCGGGAAATACTCGTTCTGCATTATTTGTGCTTGTGTGTGCGCACAAACATTGCTGACTGGAAATGCTTCTGTCCAACGGTAAACAAATCCGTGACAACTAGAAATCTTTTCCCAGTTTTCGTACACGGGTATGGGCACATGATGTTGATAGCTACGGTTTTCAATGGCTCGGTTGGCAGCCTTGGCTGTTGTAGAGCGTCACCGTCTGCTCTCCGCGTCTTACGGGTGTTACACATGACACAGCTCTGTACATATTTCCTGACATCTCCCTGAATCCCTGGCCAGTGGAAACATTTCTGCACGTTCCTTCGTGTCAGCTCGGATCCCGGATGTCCATGTTCCAAACTGTTGTATGTGTATTTTAACACGAGTTCCCGTTCCTTTTTTGTTACATTTGTCCGCCATTGCACACAATTACCAGGTGGTTTCGTTTGTATTTCCCTGTCCACTAGCCTCCAGTGTTCTGTGTAGCGTGTGACCCAGTGTTGTCAGCGTTGCGCGGCATCTGGGGAATTTTTTTGTGCAGAGTGTACCTCTTTTAACACGTCCCATACGTTCAAGGAGACAAGTTCGCCAGGTAGTGTGGCAACAATGTTTTGTACAACGAGGGTTTGTGTTTCTGCAGTTGGTATTGCACAGCACGGTGGTAGCACCTCTTCCCACTCCGCATCGTCAGTTACCGTTAGGTTTGGGCAAGGATTCCTGGACAAGACGTCCGCGAGCTCATTGGTTTTCCCCGCCACGTGTTCTACCTTGAAATCGTATTCTTGCAGTAACAACGCCCAGCAGGCAGGTTTGCTTTTCCCGGTATGCATTCCCTCTAACCATAGAATGCATCAGTTGTCAGTTTTGAGTGTAAACTGCCTTCCTAGCAAGTACGGCCGGTACTTCCGCAATGCATGTACAATGGTCAGACGTTATTGTTGATTAACGTGATATTTGTGTTTTGCATCCCCGAACTTGACACTGTGGTAACTGATGATATGTTTTTCCCCGGTGTGTTCCCTCCTGATACAACACGGCCCCAATGCCTTTTGACTGGCATATTTTTGTACAACTATGGGTAGCTCTGGTTTGAATCTAGACACAGGATTACAGTTTTGAAATGCAATTTTAATGTCTTGAAATTCTTGATCGGCTTGCGGTGTCCAGACAGATTTACATTTCTCACACAACAAAGCAGTTAACGGTGCAGTGATTATGGAAAAGTTTGGGACAAATTCCTTCAACCAATTAATTAAGCCAAAAAACTTCCTGACTTGTTTACTTGATCTGGGTGTGGGTTTGTTTTGTATGTCCTACGAGTGTTGGTGTTCCGGTTCATGTCCGTTTGCTGTTACATAATGTCCTAGGATATCCATTCTATTTATACCCAAATTACACTTTTCCACTTTGCACGTAAGTTTATTACGTTCGAGCCATTCAAACACAAGGTTCAAATGGTGTAAGTGCTCTTCCCAGCTGTTAATCCAAACAAGTACATCATCCAAATATGTCATCGCAAAGTCTCCAATTAATCCATCTAATACATGAACCATTAAGTTTTGAAACGTTGCAGGGGCACACTTTAAACTTAATGGTATGGCTACAAACTGAAATCTATGTTCATCTGAGGTAGTAAAGGCTGTTTTCTTTCTGTCCTGTGGGCGGATAGGCACTTACCAATATCCAGACTTTAAATCAAGTGACGTGAATACTGAAGCTGGTCCTAATGTTGACAAAATGTCTCATGTTTATGACTGGTGTCGTCATGTTGACTGTGATTTTGTTAAGGGGCGGAAGTCGACACAGAATCGCCATTCATCATCTTTCTTTGGAGCAAGGGTAGTATCTGAATTATAGAGACTTTGTGTAGGTTCAATAACATTATCATTTAGCATCTCACATACCTGCTGGTTGATGATGCTATGAAAGAAAATACCCGGTTCTCATTGCTTGGAGTACACCGGGTCTTCGTGCGTGGTGACGATAGCATGCTCCGTGACGTCAGTGTGCTGCAGTTTCCCCTCAATGTGGAATACACTGTCATACTGGTCCAACAGATGTTGCAGTTGTGTGGGGGCACCTCGAGCTTGAAGTTAGTAAGCGGCACAGCAGTTGTTGTTGGTGGTGGTGTTGCTCCCATGGCGTAAACAGTCCATCGGCCACCTATCTCCATGCACAGACGATACAGGTGTGGTTCTATCACAGCGTAATTGTCAACAAGCCATGGCAGTCCCAAAATCACTTCTTCGCACAAGTCTGGCACAATGTAGACATCACACTTGGTATGCTGCTCTCTGATTCCTACCTTTACGTTCATAACACTTTTTGTTTCTCCCTGTTGGTGTGTTCTAGCAAATTGCAAGCATCTCATTGGCACCCTAGTTGTTATCGCTTGTATTAAGCCATCATGCACAGCTGTGACATTTTTCCCTTCAAGTTCAGCACAGATCCTGAATACTTTTACGGTATTGTCCTTTACTTGTAACACTTTTGCACCTTCACTAGGCGGATTGATATTACTTGGTGGTGAGATTGGTGCAGGTGCTGTTTCGCCAACCTCCCAACTTAGTTTTCTGACCTGCTCCGCTGATAACTATTTGCCCTGTTGTTGTGGTGGAAGTTTCTGTGTCCGCGGTTCTGCCTTGCCGGTGCAAACATTGGTGGTGGTCGCGTAACATCTGGCAGCACTGTAGTTTTGCCGCGGTGAGTGGTATTGCGGACTCACGCGCACATCCCCCTCGTGTAAGCACGCCTCTCTCATGAACTGTTCCACACTTGCACGCGCTGCTCTTCGCAGGTACGGCCTAATGTCAGGTGTTTACAATGTCACAATTATTTCCAACACTCCGCGAGTTGCTTGTCCTGAGTGTAAAGGCTTATACAAGCCTAACTTGCACCGGATGAATTCCTAGATTCCCTCATGTTCTCTCTGCTGCTCGTTATACAGTCGCATTTGTGCCTGGATAGCATATCTGTCTGTGTCGAATCAACCTAGCACTCTCTCACAGAACTCTTCCCATGTGACTCGTTAGTCCCTGACCAAGTTCCACCATGTGGCAGCGGTTCCCATTAATCTGTTGGCAGTTACCTCAGTTCAATCATCCATATGCACGTGATGTCTATGTAGTTTGTCTTCACACACTGCGAGTCGTTTCACGCGAAAGTTAGTAAGAGAACATTTCTGTCAGGTTTCGTCAAACCCTTTGGTGTTTAAGTAACGACTACTGGCGGTGTGGTCTTTACCTGTGTTGTCTGTGTTGCAATCACAGAACAGTTCATCTTACGGCACTCAACACAGTTTGACACCATCGCGAAAGATAGATGTTCATCAGGCCCTATGCATCCCAAATATAAGTCCCGTTTGCACTGTTAACACTGTACCCACTTCGTTCCCACCCTGTCACATCTGGTGCGCACGCACAGGCGTAGTTCTGATGGCGTGGATACGATGTCGGACGTGCATTCACATGCCGGCTCATCCCATTGATTTTCACAAAAAAAAAATGGTTGACTTCACTCACCCTTCCACAATGCACGCATCGATCGATCGGCATGTCCAAATAGTTTGTGTTCACGGGTGTCGCTGTTGCTGACGCGGATGACGCGATGCGGATGAACACACTTGGCCTCACTCGGGAACGCCAATTGACGCAGTCGGGTGAGATACGAGACGAACGATGACCCAAATACTAACTGGTAATTTGGGTGCCAGCGGTGCTTCCGAATCACGGCACTATTGAGACTCAGGGTTCTCAGGGATGCTGTGGGTTCTGTGTGTCCGTCTCACCCATGCATACTTACAAACACGTAGGCAATACTAAACTTTTACTAAACATCACTTTGAAATAAACACTTAATAAAATACGTGTGGCTAGGACACTGTCACTACTGAATAAAAGAGTTAAATTCACTGTAGACTTGTTTTTATTGTTATTATCCATAAACATCAACGTGCCAATAAAGTTATGAATATCTCGGTCATGACTAGCCAATTCCGCTTGGGTGCTCCCCAGCCCGCAGTTACTATAGCGCATGCCTAGATGGATAATCTCACAGAGGTGTGAGACAGCAGAGCCTTCACAAGGGAAGGGGGCTGATAGCCGCTAAGGTGGACTAATGGTTTTTCCCTGATGACAGGATGCAGTGAATTTCAAATGAAACCCGTAATACACACACACACATGATTACTCGGCATCACTAATGCAAACTCGTAAGGGCTCGCCCTTCAGCACGTTTGTAGTGTGGTGACGGCCTCTAGACAGAGCCGGCTAGGACAGGAATAATTGAACCGTACACTAATTACAAAATGATACATGAAAAAAGATGGGACATGAGATGAATATTCACAATGAACATCCACAAGCTCAGCTGGCGCGGATGCCGCTGGATGAAGTTATAGCGGACCACGTGGTGCAGGTGAAATTGCAATATTTCTGTGTGGAAACTGCCAACTAAATTCCGACAAAATTATGTTCGTGTTGAGAAAATTATTATCTTTATGATTGCAGCGGTTACAGGCTTGTAACATGCCTGATGGCGGTAAACTCAAACATTAATGTGACCGCGTGGTCAAGTACAAAAAGCATCAATTTACGTGAAAAATACATTGAACCCTGAATAAAATTGAAATAGAACCCTGAACTAAATATTGCACATACAATGTTACATAAATAAGCTCTCAAACGAAACGATGGCGTATACAAAGGCTTGGCGTCTGTCGGCCACGTGGTTATACGCGATGTTGCCGTAAAATATTCAAACACGAAATATTACCCTCAAATACATACATAAAAATAAAGCTCTTAAAATTGCATTAGCAATAATGCAGAAGTTACAATGAAACGCTATAAACATAGGCAGAAAAGAGTTTGATTCAAGTTACGCGGGTCACGTGACCTCTCTGACATATTTCTTGTCCTTCTCCTCGATTAAGTTAAAAATGCCACAAGGGTGAAAGAAATTAATAAAGCGGAAGCATAATGCTGGGGAAAATGTGTGGCAAACAGTACACAAGCAAAGGTTAACCGGTAAACTACATTGACTATGGAAACCTAAATCAGTGAACAAAAGTTGTAGTGCGTACGTGACAGTGTCTTACCTCGCCAGCTCTCCTCGACAGACTGTCCAGTGACAAGCATCCCACGGACCTGTTATGTCTGCCTATAGGGTCCACATAAGCCGAAGGGCTATGCACGCCGAATAAAATATTTAATTCGTGAAAACAGAATGGCACAAATTAAATTAAACATCATTTTACATTTCTATAATTTTATTATGAATTTCAATATTATACGCACAATAACTTTTGTTCACTGATTTTGGTTTCCATAGTTAATTTAGTTTGCTGGTTAACCTTTGCTTGCATACGTTTTTTGCCAGACATTTTCCCCAGCATTATGCTTCCACTTTATTAATTTCTTTCGCCCTTGTGGCATTTTTAACTTAATCAGGAGAAGGAGGAGAAATATGTCAGAGAGGTCACACAACCCGTGCAACTTGAATTAGGCACTATCGTCCTATGTTATTGGCATTTCATTGTAACTTATGCATTATTGCTATGCACAATTTTAAGAGCTTTATTTTTATGTATGTATTTGAGGGTAATTTTTCGTGTTTGAATATTTTACGGCAACATCGCGTATAACCACGTGGCCGACAGACGCCAAGCCTTTGTATACGCCATCGTTTCGTTTGAGAGCTTATTTATGTAACATCGTATGTGCAATATTTAATGTAGGGTTCTATCTCATTTTTATTCAGGAATCTATGTATTTTTCACATAAATTGATGCTTTTTGTACTTGAACAAGCGGTACCGTTAATGTTTGATTTTTCCGCCATCAGGCATGTTACAAGTTTGTAACTGCTGCTATCGTAAAGATAATAATTTTCTTAACAAGAATAAGGTTTCGTCTGAAATTTAGTTTGCCGTTTCCACACAGAAATATTGCAATTTCACCTGCACCTCGTGTTCCACTGTGAACTTAATCCAGCAGCATTCGCGCCATCTAAACTTGTTTTCACACGTGTGTGTTTATTGTGAATATTCATCTCTTGTCCCATCTTATTTCATGTATCATTCAAGGGTTTATGTAATTTAGTAATTAGTGTGCGGTGCAATTATTCCTGTCCTAGCCAGCTCTGTGTATAGCCCGTCATCACACTAACCACGTGCTAGAGTACGAGTCCCAACGAGTTTACATTAGTGATGCCGAGTAATCACACGTGTTAATATGTATTAAGGGTTTCATTTGTAATTCACCGTGTCCTGTCTTCAGGTAAAAACCGTCCGTCCACCCTAGTGGCTGTCGGCCCTCTTCCCTTGTGAAGGCTGTGCTTTCACGCACCTCGGTGAGATCATCCATCTAGGCGTGCGCTAGAGTAATTGTGGGCTGGGGAGCACCCAAGCGGAATTGGCTAGTCATGACAGAGATATTCATAGTTTCATTGGCACGTTGATGTGTAGGCATATCATCAATTAAAACCAAGTCTACAATGAATTTAACTCTTTTATTCAGTAGTGACAGTGTCCTAGTCACATATATTTTATTAAGTGTTTATTTCCAGTGATGTTTAGTAAAAAGTTTAGTATTGCCAACGTGTTTGTAAGTACGCACTGTTGAGACGGACACACAGAACCCACATCATCCCTGAGAACCCTGAGTCTCAATAGTGCGGTGATTGGGAAGCACCGCTGGCACCCAAATTGCCAGTAAGTATTTGTGTCCTCATTTGTCTCGTTTCTCACCCTACGGCAAGTCCATGACATGTAAATAGTTTAAATTGCTTCTTTTGAAGGAGAAATTTTGATACCCACTCATAGTTTCAGAAGTCAATTCTGTTTTCATGGTTTCATTTAATAGTGTGGTGTTTGCTTTCCAGGTCCAGTAAGTTACCAGAAACATTTTCCTTAGCGTAGAGACTAATTTGTCATCAATTTTTTTTATAAATTGTCAATATTCCCTTGTACAATGTTCTATAGTTTATAAGGATTTATTTAAATTTGACAATTAATTACCACATTTCCTTTGTGCGTTTGCAGGCCCTCCAGCAAAAGATACAGGAATTAAGGATGTTGGAAAGGGACAGAAATCTTTGAGTACTTTGCCAGATAACAAGAATAACGCTGGTGATGCAGAACATAAAGGTGTCATTGCAAACGAACCAGCACCTCCAGTGAAGAAGGAAGAAATAAATGGAAAGAATGTTTCAGGAGAAGGCAAGTTCTTTTAATTTTTTGCAACTATATCTTTCACATTAACCACTGAGATTATGGTCAATTAAAAGCAGGGACCACAATGTCATCAATAGAAACTCTAAAAACAATAGTGGGTTGGGCTATGAATATCAGGGAAAATATGGAGCTAAACGAGTAAATAATATGTACATAATCATAATATTTTTCATGGAAATACTTTAAATTGCAAAACAACCTAACCGAACAATACCAAAATTGACAATATTACCAATACAAACTACAAATATGATAGTGGGGAGGGCTATGAAGATTAGCGAAATTGTTGGTTAAATAAATAAAAAATATGTATGTTTTCATGATAAAATTTACCCTACATTTTCCCTCCAGTTCACAGCATTCCCCACTATCTTATTTGTAATTTGTATTGGTAATATTTTCAATTTAGGTATTGTTCAGATCCATCTTTTTGCAATCAAACACATTTTTGTGAAACAATATAACAATTATATCACAAATTACACAAAAATACGTTAAATTGAAGAAAAAAAAAAACACATTTTTCTTTAGTGCAAATGGGTTATGCATGAAAATAATTTCAGGGGAAACTCCAAGCTTCGCTGATGCGTGATGATTCGCATCACCACCAAAAAAAAATTGACGTCGCACCTTGAATCACTATTTTGTGGATTTACTCCCTTGCTGGCTTCGTTCTCTGGCTCTGTGCATAATGTTTGGCTACGCTTGTACAGTATTTTTACCTGCGAGGGAGCTATGCTTGAAAATCATTTTTGGGGAAACTCCAAACTTCACTTATGCATGACGCTTCCCGTCACCAGCAAAAGAAAAATTCCAGCGCGCCTTCAATTACTGGGGATTTACTCCCCTGCTGGCGTTGGGACTCTGGCTCGGTGCATAATGTTTGGCTATGCTTGTACAGTGTTTTTCCCTGCGAGAAGCCTACACTTGAATATCATACGTTTTCACAGTAACATTTGGGTGTGTGCGCGAGTGTGTATTGATAATATTGTGAATTTAAATATTATTTGGTTAGGTTGTTTTTCAATTTAATGTTTTTTTAGTGATATTCCTGATATAATCATAATATTTTATCATGAAATCACATTTAATTGCATGAAGATGTAACCAACAATACCTAAACTGACAATATTTCTAATACACGTTACAAATTCTATAGTGAGGAGGATTATGAACTGCAGGTAATTTGTAGGATCACATTTTATCACAAAAACGCGCATATTTTACACTCGTTCCCCACAATTTCCGTGATCTTCATCACTCTCCCCACTATCGTAAAGTTACATTTAATTTGGTTACTACTCACAGAATTAATTGCCATACGTACATGGTTGGGAACGACACGTCAATCCATTTGACGACACTACACCGAAACACAAATCACCACTCAAATATTATAATTTAACTTTTTCCTTGCTGTAATAGCATAAAAACACTTGTAATTTCACACAGTTATTAGATTGAACACATCAAACAACATGAATTGCAATAAAACATGCTTTTAATCACTTTTAAATCCCAAACCTCCGACAGGAGAAAAACCAAACCATAACTAACTTCCTGCAATTTTCCACAATCCACCTGACATCAACCAACTTTAGTGGGCATTGATTTACACCGTCTCTGAACGGTGTTCTATGTTATTCACAATATGCATATTTATTTTACTAGTAACTAAATTCATTATGTAGTATTATCCTCTCATGAATATAGTCCATTTAAGCCTTGAGTAATTCACCAGAATTACATACCTAATGTCCCGAGATTGCTTGATATCTGTGTTGTTTACCTATATAACCTCACCCCCATGATATAAATATACCCTGTAAATGACGTTTTATTCATAAAAAGATTTGTTTCAATAGGTATCCTCACATTTAATACAATTATTTGACCTGGTATAAGTATATTCTACATAAATTATGAATGCTTTATTTGCATAACACCAACAGTCTTGATAATCCTTCTCATCACATTTTATTTTTTTTACTGCAAACTACTTGAAGCCCCACTAAAATTCCTAGTAAGTGTGAGTAGTAATAATCATATCTAACATATCCAGGTAGTTTGTCCCTATTTTCAAAAAAGCACCTATTCTTCCGGTTCCCTTTTCATGGTTTCATTTGATAGTGTGGTATTATTTGCTCTCCATGTCCAGTAAGTTACCAGATAAATTTTCCTTAGCGTAGAGACTAACTAATTTGTCAACAATTTTCAATAAATTTCCGATGGTTCCTTGTACATGCTCCTAAATTTTATAATAAGGATTTATTTAAATTTTGCAATTAATTCCCAGACTTTGTTTGTGTGTTTGCAGGCCCTCCAGCTATAAAAGGAAGTAATGATGTTGGAAAGGAAAAGAAACCGTTGATACCTTTGCCTAATAACAAGCATGACGCTGGTGATGCAGAACATAAAGTTGTCACTTCAAACAACACAGTACCACCAGTGAAGAAGGGTGGAATACATGGGAAGGATTTTACAGGAGGAGGCAAGTTCTTCTATATTTTTCATACAAACCACAGATATTATGGTGGATTGAAAGCAGGGGACTACAATATTGATATTAATCACTTTGTTGAATGGCTTTATTTTCATCATGGTTGTTATTCTTAGGATTTACCTTAGTTGTAATAGTGCAGTACTCATTCTATGTTACGTTAATGTAGATGTAACTAATTGTAATGAGTTAAATTTTTTTTTTTTCAGGCAATGATGCGGAAGTAAATAATATTAAAGGTAATGCAACTCAAATAATGTCAACTGCAAATAATTATTGCAAGAATATAAAACTAGGTCTTTAAAAGTGTGTGTGTGTGCGTGCATGCGTGGGTGGGTGTGCACGTGCGAGAGAGAGCGAGAGAGAGAGAGTGAGAGACACACACACTCTGTGTGTGTGTGTGTGTGTGTGCGCGCATGCTCTTATTTCAAAATCATTTTAAACTACGTGCAGAGAGGAATTCATTGATATAGAATTTGTAATGTAAAGTATTCCAGGAATACTAAGAAGTAATGTGAAAATATTATTAAGATAGGTGGGCTGGTAGCATGGAGCAGTGGACCTGCACACAAAGCTGTTTCGTAAAAAGACTCTAGGAATTCTTGAAAATATAAATAAAAATGTTTTGTTATTGTTTAGAAAAGGTTGCATGAGGGAGAGAAAATGTAAAGTATTTGTTTCTCCCTTTACCCTATTGAGCTGTACTGTCCGACTACACTACAACTTATATTTTCAATTAGTTATTGATGTCTTAAATTAAATTCATAAGGTTATGGAGCTAGGGCCCAGACTTCAGGGTGAAGGAGTCAAATAAATTATGAACGTAGGAAGCAATTACTGTATATGTACGGTGCCGTCCTCATGAATGAATGGATGGAGGGGAAGGTAGGGGAAATGGCGCTTGCGTAGGTGCTACAGACGTCACTCGAACAAACTTAAAAAAAATACTTGTATGTAATAAACCATTCAGGAAAAACTCGGCTTATCCTAGGGATTCGAAAACTGGTTACGCGTAGAATACAATTAACATCTCAATTTCCATTGTGCTTACCGGAATAGTAGGAGATGCATACTTGAGCAAGCTTCTCACTGGAACAGAAACAAACAACATTGCCCTTTTGCTTGATAGAGAATTTCAAACTTTCATTTGGAAATTTGTGTATCGAATACATAAAACCCTTCTCAATCCATGAATAAGTAACATTACCAGGAAATATACTCAATGTTTCAATAGAGTGCTTCGTTTTATTCCAAGTAGGCGAGTGTGGATACAAGACAAAGTTCGTTAGAATGAAATGCACAAAAATTCCTTTACTCAGATTAAAATAAAAATTATATTACAATATTATTTCTCTGAGAACATTCAATTTGAAATAAATGTATCGATGTTTATGTAATAAAGCGCTTTCCAGATAACAGGGGTTTGTAATTTGTGAATACGCCTCTATTCCCCCTAAGTCAAACAGATACAGCACCACATCAACTTAGTGTACAAATTCATATGTTGCATTTTGTTCTGGCTCAGCTTAACACTGTCCCAAACCCTAATAGTGTTCAGTTACATTTCTCGGCGTTGCACAAGAATTCGGGACTCTAAATCTTTTTACCACTGCGATTAAATGTTTTAAAAACCCTAGATCGCTGTGATTCTGCCATTTAAATTACCTGTTCAGTTCATTTAAAGTAGTATTTAATCAAGTTCGGTGAATAACTAGACTGGAAGTTACCCGATTAACAGATGCGTCAGCCGCCAGGTCGCACAGCACACATCATCTGCATCATCAACAGTTAATTTTCATTCAACCATGAATTAGGACCAGGCTTCTTCGTAACTCTCCTGAAAAGTATCCTATTACTAAAAACAAAATCTGCCAAGTAAAAATTAACTTATTTTCAGCCGTCATACATATTTTTTCATTTGGATTACTGCAGCTACTTTTGACTGAAATGTTCACTCTTTGAATGATGGCTGCAGAGAGAGTGAATATTAACCTTTGTAGTCGATTCAAGCTTTGAATAGCGGAAGTCCTGTGACGTCACAACAGCCGCAATATTTAAATAATTATGAAAAAGATTTGTATATAGAAAAAAATAAAAAATAATAACTGTACTTTGTAAGATGCTTTTAAAAAGCATTACTGAATCCTTAAATTAAATAAAACTGCCAGATAGAAAAATATCTCATAGTCAAATACAATTAATAAAGTTTCATAAATAATTATTTGGTGTGTAAGGTAAACAAGCTATGCTAGGATCAGGGCTGCAAAATTAAGCGTTTTTAAGTTTCAAAACAGAAACGTAAATAATAAAAAAAAAAAACGTAGGTTAAACACAAAAATGACACTTAATAAAATGTAAACAAACTTAAAATCCTTAATTCTATAGCAGCTGTACGTACACAATATGTGCCGTGACTCATCCTGGTAAGAGTACTTCCTATAGCAGCACAGCATCAGTCCCTGTAATCTGTTGTGGTAAGTGATTTGTCAAGGCGTGGCTTTGCATACACAATGAAGTTCACGAATGAAAAACTGGACACACAGCTTATTTACGGTGTGTGTGGCAGAAATTCCAAGGAAGCAGACCAAAGTTATAGTGAAAGCTATCCTAATCAGATGTCCATTTCATGGCAAACAATAGAATTTGCACACTTCTCTTGTTACGAGGTGATTGGAATTCCGCATCACAAGTGCAACGAAAGACCACTATGGGCAAGATGCAGCAAAACAATGTGTTGGCATGTATTGATGCAAACCCCCACTTGCGTATGCAAGAACATTCCAGGTATGTAGGAATAAGTAAAAAAACAAGGGTGTTATGGATGCTACGCCAATGGAAATTCTGCCCATATCATCTGGCTCTTTATCAGGCATTACGTGAAGGTAATCTCCAACAGCATGTACACTTCCGTAGGTTTTCTCTGGTGTCTGTAAGGGATGACAGCAATTTTCTGAAAAACATGCTATTTACAGATGAAGAAACCTTCAAAAACCATGATCGTATAAATTTACGAAATATGCACTACTGGGTGATGGAGAATCCATGTTGTGCTGGGCACATGGGGCACCAGCGACGGAGCGTGAACATGCGGTGTGGAATCTGAGACTATTTCGTAGGGCCATATACCCGCTTTACTTACACCCATTTCCTCAGAGAGACCTTACCGGTACTTCATATACATTGTGATATGTGGTTTCTGCTTGAAGGTTGTCCTGCACTTTTTCCTTCAGTGGCGAGGCAAGTGTTAAATTAAACTTTTCCAATGGGTAGGGCATGGTGGTGGTGGTAGTGGCGACGGAGAAGGGGGGAGTGGCGGTGGATAGCCAGCTCGCTCCCCTGACCTCACACCTCTAGATTTTTTCCCATATGGAATACTGAAAAGTAGGGTGTACAACACGGTTCCTGTGGCACCAATTGACGTGCAGGAACACATTGTGGCAGCTTGCAGTGACATTACGCGACACACACGGCCGCTCGTTGCTCGCTACATCTGTGTCTACAAATGTGTATGCTGTCGATGGTGAGCACATATTGTAAAAAGATCTAATGTGAACATTTAACCATAACTGTGCTCTCTTGCCCTATGTATGCAGATGCAATCACGTTAATTTTTAGGATGGGTTGTTTTACATGTGTTGTTGAATCTGTATGCACTCGTTACTCTGTACAATTAATGACTAGGAAACAATTCTCCTAAATTACGTTGGTATCTGAATAAAATGTAATTATTGATATAGGACTTTCAGACTGCCCAACTTCCTGTGCAGCGGTGCTAGAATTGGTCCAATATTGAATTCCTTTCCCTTTGCTCCATTAAGGGAAGCGCTACGTTGCTATAGGAAGCGATCCTGCCAGGATGAGTCACATCGCATGTTGTGTACTTACAGCTATGAGTGCAGGTCCACTGCCCCATGCTACCGGCAAACCTAACTTAATCATCTTTGCACATTATTTCTTGGTTTTTCTGCAAAATTTGCTATTACAAATGCTACATCACTGAATTACTCTTGGCGTGTACTTTCAGATGTCATTGAAATAAATGTATGTTCCCAGTTAACTAATCGTATGTGGTTTAATCTCTCGGTTCATACATAGTACTAATAGTCAAGTGCTGCAAATTACTCGCCCTATAGGTACGTAAGATCATTCAGCGAGAACCACATTTTGTGATCTGTGATCGTTGCGGAAATTTTGGGGGTGTACACGTTATGGCGGACCATCCTGTGTCCATACAAAATTTATGAAACAATGTAGTAAAGCTAGAAAGTGCATCACATTTTTGATTGTTTTTTTTAAAGGTTTTTGAAATGTGTTAAATCTGTGAGTGTATAGTACAGGGCTGCCACCAGCCCTGATGCTGAATTCCTGGATCCTGTATATAAAAATCCTGTAAAATCTTGGAATCATTGTGTCAAACCCTGTAAAATCCTTGGAATTAAAATAATTGCAAATTACAGGGAAAAAAAAGTGGATATGAAAGGCATTTACGTATTTATTGTAGTTGTTTTGGTTTGGAAATGTACAAACCATGGTAATTATTTTCTCCACTCCCACTTACACTCTCGTTTATACCACTGTATCTGCAATAATTTTTGTTTCCTCACCATTGTGATATCCAAGCCAAATGCAAAATACAATCGCCAAATTCGGTTTGCATGTGTGTAATAATATCAATTCACTGCATAGGTTCTTTTCAATAATGGCCTTTGTAAGTTGAAATATGTAGATTACTGGATACCCGTGCCAGTGAATAATGAAGCAAACTATTTTATGGAAATACTGTGGAAGCAAGTATGCAAGTAGACATGTTAATATGTATGTAACTGTTGGCAACTGTACGACTGCCAACTGCTCTTTCTGGAGAAGTCGTATTGCTCACTTCTCAGATTTGTATAAAATTTCAGATTAGTAAATGATGTAATATTTTTCTTTACTTCTTATTATTTAGTTAAAATTTTTCATCATATGTATTGTACTTGAAAGTTTTGTCATGTGACAGGAATGGAATTTCAAAGGAAACTTAAAAAAGATTTTACATATAATGTTGCCACTTCAGCTAGGTGCATGGTAGAGTTGTTCTGATACTTTGCCTTTTTCCGATGTATCTGTATGGGTATGGTATCAGTCCGGTACTTTAGTATCGGTTGTAGACAATGAAGTCAGGTTATTACTTTCGTTAGACGCAAAAATTACAGTATTGCGGTGTGTATACGCCGCACATTTAAAACACAGAAAAATAAGACCAAATAAATTGCATCCACCAACAATTTTTTGTGCTCTCTGCAAAATTTCTATTTAAATAATGTTAACATAACCTTTTATCGTTAAGCGCATGCTGCGCTGATCAAAGTATGATTTGGGTCTCGTCACCTAAGATTTCCCGCAACTATTGGTTTTAAGTTTGTTGTTTATGCAAACAGCTAGTAACTGAATGTGAAATACGTAATACGCGCCTCTGTTTATAACTGCTCTGTGGTGCGCTGTCTGATGTCTTGTCTTCCCAACACGTCTGTCGACACTGCGGCCTTGCGACGGTGCAAGTCTGGCTTGCTACTTTCCCTACACTCCTCCGAGAGGGGAAGTGGTTACTTATAGCAACGAGCGTGGTGACCTAGCATTCTCCCCCCCCCCCCCCTCCTCCTTGACTTGTCTTCACACTGAGGTTCCCACGCCCCGCCACCCGGCCTAGAGCAAATGTGTGCCTGACAAACCTAATTTTATGAAGATTATGCATATCTCAAAATAGTTGCACCTATCATCGCTTGACTTTCAAAGCAAATGGTTCAGCTTGAAAAATGTTATGCAAAACATTTCAACGAGGAAATATAATTTGGAAATATGTTTTCTTTTGTGATTAAAGGTCGTTTTATCCCGTAAGGTTGATGTTTCATTGTATCTGGCGTAAAATTAACATGATTTTAAAACTTATTATTTATTTAACTCAAAGGGCAGTATCTTCACGAATAAAATTATATGCCCAAAAGCGTACACTCTACCACTTGTCAGCAAAAATTGTTGAACATCAAGCAACTTGTGTTATAAATGTCAAGTTCATTTTCAGTAAATTCTTGTGGGGAAATAAGAGAATTTATATTCATTTATTTCAATAGACACGCGTCTTTGAATAAACTGATAATACGCAAGGGTCTATTTGACACCTTTTGCTATCTTATAGCTAATCTGGTAGCTAAGCACCGAGCTGAATGCAGTGTAACTCACAATAGGGAAGATCAGAGGACGTGGTTTTGAATCATTAATTATTAAAGGCAGTGTATAAATCAATTAAAATCATATTATTTCTATCTCAAAATTACAAGTTTTCTTTGCAGTAAAATATGATTAATTACTTTAAAAGACAGATTTTTGCCACGTGCGCTAGTTGTGTGGAGAGGAGAGGTAATCCTCCTGCCACCACCTCCCCCCCCCCCCCCCCCGCACATCAACCCACAGCCATGACATTGCCCGATAGATTACTTCTCTGTGTGCTCTTAGCTGGTAGTGTGTGCAGAACATTAAAAATTTTACTTGTATTTGATTTCATATTATTTTAATTTTCAGAGGATTTGAAAGTTTTAGGTCCACTTGCATTTTTGTCGGATTACAATAAATTATATACCTTATTTTAAGACGTTATTTTCATTATTTAAACTAGGCTAGGAAAAATAGGGTTGATGTCGGGGCTCTGGGTGGGCCAGTCCAATCGGCGAACATTGTTGTCTGCGTACCACTGCATAGTAGCCCTTGAAACATGGTACCTGGCAATGCCATCCTGGAAGTAACACGGGTCCATTCCATAAAACGTCACAATGTTGGGAGCATTTCACTATCCAGAATGTTACAATAGGCCTCTGTGTTCATGCTACCACTGACAAACAACAGCGGTCCTACGCTGAAGGCCATGGAAAACAAGTCAACTGATGTACTGAATTACCTATCTTCACAGGTGCCTAATTACTTTTTGGTGGATAGTGTATAATCATCATTTGGCTTAGGTTAAGTATAGTGTGTAACTAAGATTCTTACATTACAGGTAGACATTTATCTGGCACAATGGTTCTACCAGCCACATTAACCATACTCTTTTACTAGTTTCACGTTACATGTTTATAAGTTAGACTACTGCCTGGTTCAGTTTTATGATATTACATTTGTTACATTTGGAAATTACGTAATTTATTCAACATTGTTAATCCTACAGTTTGACAAGTTTCTTACTTAATTCTTACATAAAGTTTTATGGGGGTTTGGACTAATTATGTAGACAGCGCTACTATACACATTTCCTGACCTTTTCCTTTTTCAAACTACATTTATTTATGACCCTTATGCTTTAACTTCCATCACACTTAACTTGAAGTTTTTTTCTCTAAGTTTTTCTATTTACAAGCCACTATTCTCTTTTAGAGCTTACTGGGGAACACGTACTCCTTCTGGGGTTGCACCAAGCATGCCAGACCTCATCTGAGTTCTGCTCATTCTGCCCTACTATTGGCGGGATATCATACAACTAGCTTTCCTAGTGACATTGTTCGCTTCAAGGATACATTATTATTACCGTACATGGGGACTCTTCATATTTTTCCATGGCACAGTCTGGCGTTGCACTTACTTGTCTTGCATCCCTCCAATGGTAGGAACTCACTGGGTGCTGTCAACTCGTGCTACCACAGGTTGGTTGGTCCGATTGGAAATGCTGTTCTGGCACCAGAAAAATTGTATTTTACAGATGGCGACTCCCCTGCTGACAAACAGGCAAAGTGCGTTCGTAGCTGGTACAGTTCACAGCTCACAGTGTCGTCGTTAGCATCTTCGCACAGAGGGCGTGAACACCATATTACCCGGTTTGTTTACGTAACAGTCAGAGCGAACAGCACATTTCTCCCTTGAGGTATGCAGTGGCAGATGCCCACCTGCAGGTCAAATTTTGCAAACAGTTACAGTGATACAGTTTTTTCACACGTTGTGCACACCTTGTCTGCGTCCCATGTTGGATGAGAATTCCATGCCACTGTTATTCGTGGTTGTCACAGTCGCGGAGGTTTGTGAGCCCACGTGCATGAGGGGCTGCCCAGGGTTGGACCTGGTCCACCTTGCCTGTGGGGGGTGTGGTGGTCAGCGCGCACCCCGCCCGGACTACGCATGCATGCCAGGCTGCAGGCACGCAGTAATGTCAGCCTTTCGGACAAAGGAGTCGGTACATGCACAAGATGGCTGCTGTTTCACTGTTCAACATAGTTTTTCTGTACAATGGCAACTTTTTGAACACAATTTTCCCGCTCCGTGCTTTTTTCTGAGCATTGCGCATCTTCAGGCCCCACGTTAGGCTCTGTATAACGTGGTTTTTGGTTTCTAGCGAGGGGGGGTAGTACTCCAGATTAGAGTGAAACCCTGGTTCATGGCTAGAAATGTAATGAAAAATTATGAAATAAGTTCTTAATTTCCGTAGGGCATCAGCTCATCTGTTCACGGGTGTGCACATGGACTCTTATTCTCATGGCAGTAGCAGGTCGACAGCCACATGGCTGTCCCCTCACAAGCTCATGTTTAAGTAGAAATATGTTCAGGTTATACATAATCAGACAGTCAGTGCACTTATGGTCAGTCCTTAAGGTAGTTATGTATGAGAACAAGAAAATTAAGACTTGGAGCTTCTGAACGTGTATATTGGCAGAACGAGATTACATTCAAACACACAACATACACTGACCCTCATCTGAACCGGGCGTGGCATGTAGGCCTGCCATAGACTGAAACAGTCAAAAGTACTGTTAACCACCTGGTAAACGTTAATTTTAAGGTACTAAACTCTCCAGGGCCGCAAGTCTTGACTGAGAGGAGGATACGTATGTGGGAGAAACAAAAAAAATCACATGGTTCCAGTACACTAAAAACTTACTATTGCAGCCTTGTGGTAAGACAAAGTAGATGAAGTCACCCGTGATGCGACATACATGTATCCTCTAGGCCCGCCAAGAACAGACTAAAGATGGTGGCTGAGACATCTGGCTACCTCGCCGAGATCTCTTACTAACACTGTGAGGGAAATTACTGAAATTATACATTTGATAAAGTGTTTATTCAAAAACACAGGAAAAGACACAACTGACACTGGAGGAATTAATGCAACAATTCTAGCAAGTATAGTTTGTTAGTATAGTCCCAGAATTCTTATATTCACTTGCATCGGAAAATAATAATTACATAAACAAGCCGGAATGGGCTGGCAAGGTACTCAGAAATTAATTAAAAAATATTACAAGACATTTAACATTTGCACTGACACTTAGAAATCTGTTATTAAATTATGAACATAATTTAATACGAAGTGAAAGATTTTGATTTCGGGCAAGTGGCATGACATATGCCGGAACCGTCAATATCTTTTACGTTATAAGTTGACGCAATTTAAGTAAGTGAAATATGCCCTTTTAAATAAAATAAAACATAACATGAAAATCAAAAAATTATATTATTAATTATGATTGCATCAGGTTTGTGTTTAGTATCAAAACGTAACCCACGTGGCTTTACACTCTTAGGCTAATTATGCCTCACTTAAGGTGAGTAAAAGGGGGATAACACTTTTCCTTACGAATTCCTCACTATAAATGTCTGCCTTAAAAACTTGGCTATCACTTTCATTTAATGTGCGACTGGAGATTTATGTTCAGCTAGCTAGCTCATTGTATGTTCATACTAAATAGGGGTTGATGAATGTGTCTTACAATGACTTATCTGACGGTAATTACTAGTAGTATCTTAACTACTATGACACTCCATTTGGCCTACTTTGTTAATTCTACCCAGATTATTACCGCCAAATGAATTTGTGTTGTGATATTTTGATTGTTTTCTCTCAGACGGTGGATGAACAAATGCAAGTTCATTAATGTTGTTCTTTATTCATTGACCAGCCAACTCATTTAACAGGAGCTTGTTTGTCAAGATTGGGTCATGACCAAAGTTTCACTAATGGCATAAAAGATGCATCATTATGTAATTAATCTGAATCTTGGCAAGCGATACCAACTTTTCAACTATAAGTAGTATACCCAGGATGCTCTCATATTGATACCAAGACTGCTTGCTTACTTCAAGAATGACGCTGCTAAGACATACTTTACTCATTCTTGTTTCACCTTCACAATATCGGAGTGACTGGACAGGAGAGAATGGGCCAGTTGACAATACTGAGAAACAGACACCAGCAATAGATATGAGATGTGTTCTGATACCTGGTCCATTACTGTCAGTTTGCTGCCTTCATTCTAATGTAGCTTCGTTGGTAGTAGAACAGTAATTTGCTTTTCCTTATTAGGGTTCTGTATGCCTGCAGATTATTTGCTTGTTCGAGGGGACTCAAAACACGTGAACTTGAAGGATGACTTTTGCTCACTCATCACATCTCATTGCCTCGACACGCTAGCTTCTTAACTGTCCTGTAGTCTTTTGGCCAGCGACTTGTCTAAATATAATTTCTAGCTCTGTCCCTATATTTTTATGACACCATACTAAAGATAAGAGTGTGATGTATGTCTAAAGACAACTCTTTAAGTTTCTGTATAGGAAATTTAGCAGCTAAAAATAATTTAGAAAACAGCAATTTAAGCCATTTTCACACCCAAAAAATAATATTTCGATTTGAAATGAGAACTGAAACTTGTCTTTGGGCACAAAATATTTCTTAAACACATTTGTATTCAGACACCGCTACAAAATATGCAACCATTTTTTGAATCGCATGTTTTCTTCCAAAACTCTGCAAGGCGCTTCATGTGAGCAAAGGCAGAGCCCTTAAAGTGGTAACTTTTCAATGGAATAAGTATTTATTTTTGTGAAGACAGTGGAATTAAAATATTACTTATGGTGTGCTTGCTGTGTCTCATGTGAAGTGATGTAGAGATTTCCATAGATGCTATCACTCGCCTGTAACTGACTATACTGTAGTCCAGGCCTGCCGTTTTATCGGATTTTATCTGGTTTTATGGATTTTTAGCACTAGAAAAATCCAAACTTTTTTCTCCTCCTCTTCCCCCACTTTGCTCAAAGTGGCATAATTAGCACCCACAATGATGTGTGTCAGTTTCACTGATTCATTTGTTTGAAAGATTCTTATAATGGAGGTGGATAATTAAGCAAAATATTTTAGGCATACGCCATAGTGTATGTCCAAAATATTTTGCTTAATTATTCACTGGCGCGGGTATACAGTTATCTACATATTTCTGTTCCTGGCTGTATGATCACATGCAAAGGCCAAGGTCATTATTGAAAAAAAACATTTGCCATGAATTGCCGTTTTTATGCATGCAATCTGAATTTATTGACTGTGTTTTGTGTTTGGCATTGATAACACAATGGTGAGGAAACAAAAATTATTGCAGATACAGTCGTATAAATGAACGTATAAGTGTGAGTGTAAAAAAGATTACCATGGTTTTTACATTCCAAACCAAAACAACTACATTAAATATGTAAATGTCTATCATATTCATTTTTTAATTCCAAGGACTTTACAGGATTTGACCTAACAATTCCAGTATTTTACACAATTTTTATATACAGGCACCAGAATTTCAGTTTAAGGGCTGGTAGCCCTTAAACTTCATCTCTTGACATAAGCATGCAATGCAAGTATGTGAGTCAAGTATTAGTTGCAGTAAACAAGGAAGGATTGTTTAGTGATATGTTTTCACAATGATTAGGAATACCATTTGTTTTCCAAAGTTTTCACCTAAGCTACCATAATGTGTGATGTACTAAATACATTATATAATTAGTTCATAGCAGGGCTTTGTGAAAAATCTTATTCATGCTGGAATCACAATAGCGCGACAGATGTGACGCACAGTGCGTGGCGCGACAACAAAAATTTGTGTTAATGTGAAGACTAGATTTTACCTCCTTGCAATCATCATTTTTTAATGTTTTTTATAAATGTTTCTTGCCTCTACATACTAACCTCTTTTATGATTGCCATTAATGTTTACATTATATTATTATTTTGCAATCCTTTCAAAAATTTCTTTCTGGGTCTGCTGGTATTATGAGCAAGAAAATATGGCTGTAATTACATCTAGCCATTAAAATGTGTTGCTTTGTGTATTAATATGGTAAATAATAGCACACACAAATCTTTTGCACCAAAAATATGGTCTGTTAGACAGATTTCTAGACCTGTCGTGCCCGCGGTGCAAATAAATGATAAATATTTTCTATTCAAAATCTTGTCGCTTGAATAAAAACCCATCCTGAATTTTTAAAATGTAAATATTGTTACATTGTTTTGATGCACAGACTTCATAAATGTCAATAATAATAAAGATATAAAAGAAAAACTAAAAGGACACAAGCTATCACCAATAACACTGGGGAGAAAGAACAAGGATGTTGAAATAAACTGTATCATTTGCAGACGGTTTTGCCATACTTTCTGAAAACTTGATAAACGCAGCAATACAAGTCAATCTCTTAGAAGAGATAGCCAACAAAACAGGTTTAAGAATTTCTGTTGAAAAAAAAATACAAAATTTTTGACAAATATAAAAAATGCTCCAGAAAGCCTAGCAACAGATATTGGTCAAATAAAGAGAGTTAATAAGTTCAAATATTTGGGTAAAATAATTCAGGAAAATGGTTTGGAAAAATTCGTGGTAGATGAAAGGATACACAAGATGGAAAGAGCATATGGCATAACCAGGAATATCTACAATAAAAAATGTTTATCTAAAAATCTTAAAATACAGCACTACATGACAGTAGTCAAACCAGAATGTCTTTACACAAGTGAATGTCTAGTACTGAATTACAAGTTGCATAAATTAGAAGTACTAGAAAGAAGAATTATACGTAAAATACTTGGTCCACTAAAAACTACAGAATTATGGAAATTAAGAAGTAATAATGAAATATACTGCAACATAGAAAATATAACAGAAACAATACGGAAGAGATGATTGCTATTGTTCGGACATTTATATAGAATGGATGGCAACAAGTTTAACAAAACAGATCTTCAAATATCTTTGGAACAAGAAATCAACATCATCCTGGATTCAGGAAGTTAAGAAAGATTTGGAAAGAAACAATATAAGTGAAGAAGAAGCAACAGAGAGAGAAATTTTTTTTAAGAAAAAAGTGTTAAAAATGGAAGGATTCCAAGGCAGGAAGGAAAAGAAAATAGGTTCGAAATGGTTCGAGGAGAGGAAAAAGATACATAGTGAGAAGATAAAGGAGTGCTGGAGAAAGAAAAAACAACAAAGGATGAAGCATTGAAATTGGTTCGTGGTCCCTAGAAGACCCTAACAGAAAAATAGAAGAAGAAATACATAAAAACACATGGGCTATTAAACTACGCAGATCTGTAAAATTTAACAAAAAAATTCTTCTAATTGCACATTGAACAACTTAGTTTAAGGAATTAGGCAAGGTATTTTAACAGAGATTACTATAATAATTTCCTTTTTTAATGTTATGAAAATATTAATACGCAATGTCTGTACAGGTAAAATCTGTTGAATATTCTTTAGAAACCTAAAGTAGTTACGGTACAGTAAATAATATATCTGTGATGAAGGCTGGAGGTCAATGTATATATTTTTGTGCTGATGCTGTGTTACTATTCGTATTGGCCTGTATTTCACAATGGTAGAAATGTGGGTGTCTGGAACATACGTGTTAGTGCTGTTCTTATCATCGGTCATTCATTTTTAGAAGTTAATCTCAAGTTCTGTCCAGGGTTGTATTTCATGGTCAATTTACAGTTTTATCATTGAGTTCTTTATTTTAGTATATGAGTGATGCAGAAAATCCTTATGGGTTCTAGGATTTACATTACAGAGGTAACATTAGAAGGGGAGTTAGACATGTGAACTGAATTTGAAAGCAGATCCAAGTAGTTTTTAGGGAGAAAGGAAGGGAAGGTGAGTTGAATTAATATGGTATTAAGAGATCGTGAGCTCAAATCGTGAGCTGGTATAAAATGCAAGAAAGTACAAGATAATAGAATGCAAAAAAGGGTTTTACTATTTTACACTTAGCTTTGTTTATGTTAGTTCTATGTTAGTGAAACGTGTGCTTTTGTTTTGTTAAAAATGGTAATATTTTACTTTGTGTGTGCCATAATATTTTACAGCTCCTACACAGCTTGTGGAACGTCAGAAAACTGACAAAGTTACCGTTGGAAACCCTATTACAAGTAACTGAGCTAAACAAGTTATACGGTATATTACTAAGGAATACTCATTAAAAAGATTTATTGTATGTTATTTCAGAAAATAGTTTGCGTTACCCGTACTATGATTTTAATATATTAGTGTAAAAATTGAGTGGAGTTAGGGATAAATAAAATCCTTTCTCCCATATAGTGTTTTACCTAAATTCTGAATTAAAATTATTTAACACTTTGTAGTCTAAATCTTGATTAATACTTCTATGTATACAGTAAACCCCTGATTTTACAACTTGCCATGGTTCCCAAGAATGGCTGCTTAAAATCTCTATGCTTATAAAATTGAACTAACCAATTTCAACTCCTAAAAAATCTTAAACTTTTTTTAAAGTGTTATTTCTCTAGTAAGCTAACATGATATTTAAATTAAATATTAATTAATTCAATCGGAGATTTCTTCTGAACGAACTAACCCAGACATGTGAACTGGACGCGACCTTGAAAAACAAAAGTTTAAATATCATGCAGTACGTACTTTTGCAGTGTTTGAAATCCATTTTCAGTGACTCCTTGTGAAGAAATTGGAGGATTTGATATTTAAATATTAATTCATATCAATTGATAATCATCTTCTGAATGAACTGATATCCCAGAAAGTTATGTACAACACCCTTTTATCACCAAAATATGCGTGAGCTTAAGCACAAGGTTAAATGGGGAGAGTTAGAGAATGTGGTTTTAAATTAGTCTTGTAAGTACAATCTCCAGGCACGCATCATTGATGGTGTGAACACATGTTTGAACATCCAGTTTGGATGGATAAGCTTCGACTATCCTCATTTTTTTAAAACTTAGAATCTTCCCCCAATGTGGCTAGTGAGTGTAAAATGTTGCCTAGCAGCCAGAGTGGCATCCTCACACCCTCATTCTCTTGACCAACCAGGTGGTGACAAAGGAAGACTGGGAACATTCACCTGGGTTGCTGCAGCATGTCCCCTCCCCTCTTCTATCTGCACACATTTCAGTGTGTTAAAATTATAGATTTTCACAAACGCCAACATTATATATATATTTTTTTTATTACGTACAGCCTCTTTGCATCCTTTCTGTTGCCCTCCCCTACAGGTGTGCGAAGCGCAGTGCTCCAAATATATCCGGGTAACAGGAAAAGCGAGCGTAGAATTACAAACAGGCCGCTACATAACTCGTATTTTACTTGCTGTGATAAATCTATGAGGACTTGGGCCACTCCTCTCTAGGAAGATGAAATGTCTCGAGATAGTGACTGCACAAATTTTCTGGTTATAAACCCGCCTCCCCCTCAGCACAACTTTGGGTGTGGAAAACCTTCTGGGCCATGCGAACTGAGCAGTGTAAGCCGCAGTGTGCCTTGGTGTGATCAAGAGTCTGGAGCTTTGTATGCCCTTGAGTACGCACCAAGCAAGTGTGTGGAACCATCAGCATCACAGTGACCAGCGAGTGTAGTCCGTGAGCATTGAGAGAGATTGACTAGCTGGACAGTGGGGAAGTAGTACTGGATATGTGAGTGACAAGACATCTGGAATTATATGAATATATGGCACTGGGCATTTTAATGGTTTATGTGTAAATAATGAGTAGGGATTAAGTGATTGTAACTAGAATTAAGACAGCGATAAGGACAAGAATTACAATAGAGATTGGCATTAAATATATTGCGCTCACTGATAGGATAATAAGTGGAATAGTACAAAGAGGCATTTTAATCTTGTAAATATTAGCTGTGTGTATTTTTATATCATTGTAAATTGATTAAGAAATTATATTTGTTCTTTTATTTTTATTAAGACCTCCTCCATTCCTCACAAACTAATATACTCCCCAAGCAACTTGTAACAATTTTCTTTGTGTATTCGTGCTGATGTACTTTGGGTAAGGGGTTCGGTTAGTATATAAGCAGGTTCTGAAAACAGTTTTACTCACTTAGCTCTGTATCATTAGAGAAGACACATGACAATATTGTTTTAGGTATTCGTTACTCTTTTTGTTGAGATTTTTCTGGGTGAAACATGAGAGTTTGATAGTGAGACTGTCGGGTATAGGTTTTATGTCATGGTTGGGATGATATCTATTGAAATGCAGGCACCCTCCCACCCATTCATAAAGTATTAACGAACTTCATAATTTAAAAACGTGGATGCATCGATTTTTTAGGCTTATGATTAGAGTTGTTTCGATACCATGTTTCCCAATACTGATAACCCGATACCAATGTCCTTCACACAGTATTACTGTTAATAATTAATTTAAAACATTTTTTCTAGACTCATTTAAATAAATAAATAATGTCTTAAAATACAGTATATAATTTATTGTAATCTGACAAACATGCAAGCTGACCTAAAACTTTCAAACCCTCTGAAAATGCAAATAATATGCCTCCAAATATAAATCAAATTTTTAATGTCCTGAGTCCACTATCAGCTAAGAGAGCACGGAGAAGTTATTGATCGGGCAGTGTCATGTCAGTTGTTTTACAGTGGCCGGGGGGATGACCTTTCCACACCACTACCTGTTGGCAACACCTTTCACACGTGGCAAATGTCTGTCTTTTAAAGTAATTAACCATATTTTACTGTAAAGAAAAACTTGTAATATTGAAACACAAACGAGGTGATTATAATTGATTTCTTCACTGTCTTTCCCTAATAATTAATCATTCAAAACCACATCCTCTGATTTTCCCTGTTATTAGTTACACTGCACTCGGCTTGGTGCTTACCTACACATTATTAGATGGCAGAAGGTGTCGAATAAGCACTTATTTATTATAAGTTTATTGAAAGAAACATGTCTATTGAATATAAATTAATATAAATCCTCAGATTTTCATGCAAGAAATTACTGAAAATGAACACTTATAATACAAGTTGCAGAATTTTCAAGCAATTTTTTGCTAACAAGTGGTAGAGTATATGCTTTTGGGCATACAATTATATTCGTGATCGGAAGATGCTGCCCTTTGAGTTAAATAAATATTAAGTTTTAATGTCATGTTAATTTTAAGCCAGATACAATGAAACACCAACCTAACCAGATAAAATAACCTTTAAACACAAATGGAAACCTCTTTACAAATAATAATTCCTCGTTAAAATGTTTTGCATAATATGTTCAGGTGAAACCATTTGCTTTGAAATACAAGTGATGTTAGGTGCAATTATTTTGAGCGACGTATATCATATTTACTTGAGTATATTGCGCACTCATGTATAGGAAGTACCATGATATTTGTAACAATTTCCAGGGAAAAAAATCTTAAAAATAAAATTGCACCAAAATTTAGTGGTGCCCTGTTAGCATGTATGGAACAAATGATTCTTTTTTACATTAATATGTGGTGATTGTGTTATGTTTGGAAAATACTGTAATTAAATAACTTGGGTGCAAGAAGCCAAAAATAAATAAATTGTGGTAACGTCCAGCTCCTACTACTCAACATTTCCAGCTTCGTTTTTCTTTTTTCTCCTTTAAACAGTGATCTACTCTCTGCTTTTGCTTTTGCTGTGCTAGAATGTACACTACCCTTATCTAAAAGAAAAGTCTCTCTTGGGCCCTTCTCCTCCCTCCTCCCCACTTTCATGCACAAACATGGGAACATGGCTCCCTAGCCTCTGCCATGGAAACTGAGAGGGATGGCAGCAATTATTTTTGTGCCATGATAGGATGTCATTAGTTAATGGAGGGGGTGAGAGCGGGGTTTCGACCTACACATAACTGAAGGGTTGCTGAGTGAGAAAGAGAGAGAAGGGAGAGGAGTGATGCAAGAGCAAGAATGAGAGAACAGGCAGTTCTCTCACTTCCAACAACATCCCCAGACAATTTATGATTAACACTCCCCTTCCTTTTGTTTCCGTGTATAGCGTGTACCCCAGAATTTTTTTCCATAATTATGGGGAAAAAGGGTGTGCTATTCACTAGTAAATACAGAATTTTTTACTACTGATACTAAAGAATATGCCCCTATACCATACCTGATACAGATACATGAGAAAAAGGGTAAGTATCGGCCAATACCAATTCTTAGTATCAGTACAACTCTACTTATAATCTAAAATGTATAATGTTTGATATTATGTTATTCAAGTAAGCCATTTCCATTGGTTTTTTGTTTCAGATAATCAAGAACATCCAAATCCTAAAGATGATAATACAAATGTTGGCCCAGGTAAATGATTTACTGTAATTTAAAAGTTTTTAATTTTATTAAATTATTAATCATTTTAGATTTTAATGCATTATAATTATCTATTTGAGGCACTCTTAAGAAAAATTACACCATTATAGTTGGTGCACAACGTAGTACAAGTAATAAAATTGTATGTAGAATATATCAGTGAAAAAATTGATTTTGAAAATGAACGCATTATTTTTATAGCAATTTTTTCTAATATGTAAACAATGATTTGTTTCTAGGAAAAGATCAGATTAAATTTTCATGTAATGTGTAATGTATAAATAAAGAAATATTTGGTGAGTGAATAAGAAATATTAATTGTAGAAAATATAATTATGTCCTTGTGTAAAAGTAACACGTGTGCTTCTGTGGTGTGGTAACAGTGTTGTACTGTCTTGTGTTACCTAGTGGGTTTTGATTCCTGGTATCGCCCTTTAAATTGACACCGTCAGGTGAGACACGAGACGAACAATGATACAAATACTTACTGGTATTTAGGGCGCCAGTAGTGGTTCCCAATCACCGCACTATTGAGACTCTGGGTTCTCAGGGATGCTGTTAGATCTGTGTGTCCGTCTCATCCATGTGTTCTTACATACACGTAGGCAATACTAATCTTTTAATAAACATATAATTATCACAGGAGAAACACATGTGGCTAGGACACTGTCACTACAAATGAAAGAGTTAAGTTCACTGTGAGACTTGTTTTTATTGGAATTGTGCATACAAATCTATGTGCCATGAAATTAATGATACACTCGGTCGTGTCCAGCTAACTCCGCTTGGTGTGCACCGCAGCCCTCAATTAATATAGCGCAAGCGTAGATGGATGATCTCACCGCAGTGTATGAAAACACAACCATCACAAGAGAAGAGATTCGACAGCCGCTAGTGCGGACTGACGTTTTTTCCCTGAAGACAGGACACGGAGAATTACAAAATGCAACCCTGATGATACAATAACTCGTGTGATTACTCGACATCACTAATGCAAACTAATTGATGCTCGCCCTCCAGTACGTGGCTAGTGTGGTGACGGCCTATGCACAGAGCTGCCTAGGAATGGAATAATTGCACCGTACACAAATTACAAAATTACATAAACCCTCAAAAGATACATGAAATAGATGGGACACGTGATGAGCATTTACAATAAACTCACACGTGTGAAAACAAGTTTAGATGGCACGTATGCCGCTGGATGAAGATCGTAGCGGACCACGTGGTGCAGATGAAATTGCAATATTTCTGCATGGATACGACAAATTAAATTCAGATAAAATATTATTCTTGTTGAGAAAATGATTCTCTTTACAATTTACGTGATTACAGGATTGTAAAATGCCTGACGGCTGTAAAATCAAACATTAACATGACCGCATGGTAAAGTACAAAAAGCATCAATTTACGTGAAATTACACGGAACCGTGACAAAAATCTTAACATAGAACACTGAATAAAATATTGCACATATGATGTTACATAAATAAGCTCTCAAAATGCAATGATGGCGTATACAAGTACATGGTGTGGGTCAGCCAAGTGGTTATACGTGATATGTTGCCCTAAAATATTCAAACATGAATAATATCCTCAAACACATACATAAAAGCAAAGTCCTTGAAATTACGTGCATCAATAATGCAATAATTACAATTAAACTCCATTAACATAGGCGGATGGCACTCGATTGAAGTTGCGCTTGTCACGTGACCCTCAGACATAATACTACTCCTTTCCGTAAATTAAGTAAAAAATTCCACACTGGCAAAATAAATTACTAAAGCGGAAGCATAATGCTGGGGAAATGTCTGACAAATCATACGCAAGCAAAAGGTGACGGGTCAAGTAACTTGAGTATGGAAACCTACATCAGTGAACATAAGTTGTATTGCGTACGTGGCAGTGTTTTACCTAGCCACCTCTCCTCGACAGACTGTCCAGCTACAAGCGTCGCATGTACGTACAATAGCCGCCTTCGTGGTTCACATAAGCAGAAGTGCTATGTATGCCGAGTAAAGTATTTTATTATTGAAATTAAAATGGCACAAATTAAATTAAATATTGTTTTACATTTTTATAATTTTCTTATAAATTTTTGTATTATTTCAATGATGCCGTTTATTCTGTAATGTTAGTGTACTTAGTCTCTTTGAATTCCATAACGAAGCAATTTAAAAATAGTAACACACACTTTAAAACATTTTAAGTCATATTAAACCTTGCAAATACAAATATAAAACCCATTTTTCACTGAAAACAAAGTTTATGTGAAAGTTCAAAATTATTGGCCTCTTTGCACACGTGCGTGGTGAGCGCCGTCATGAGCTCTAAAGCTGCTAGGTGTTAGCCGGCGTCAAAATATTTTCAGTCTTTTTTTTTTTGTAGATTCTGCACACCCTCTTACTGGGGAAGGCAGTGGCAATCCATTGCTTATTGATCCTGATTATTTGTTGCAATGGTTGTGCAGTTGACTGTTGTTTTGCGTTTAGTTTCTACAAACTCTTTTGCCTCTACCAGTAGGATTTTGAAGAGTACTTATCAAGTCTTGTGAAGGGAATTAGTGATTTTTCTACACAGTACTCAGCTTTCCTTACCTTTAATGACTCTGACTTCTCATAAAAAATTTAAAATACTAAAGGAACATGTTTAAGTTAGGGGGAAGTATGAACCAACGAAGGCACTGATTTCATCTATACCACGGCTGCTACCACTGTCATAAAAAATTTGTTGTGGTAACACATTGAGTCCTGAATATTTGGTGTTCAAACCTTATTTTATTTAGGTCTTGAATACTTTAATGTTTTACAGTATATGAGGATTGTCAGTTCATAAAATGCACTTATGTTTGTTAGCAACCGGCGACTCATTATTAGGTAGCATTCTAAGGAGGGCATTAGTATACATAAGGAGGTGTAACCCTGTCTGGTGTTGGTTAAATGTTATTTTAGCAAGGTTCGTTTATCAGTGCAAAAGTGATAATATAATAATAATTTTGTGATAAATGTTAATTTGTTAAAATGTACCAGTAAGATTCTCAATCTGATTCGCCTCTCTATATTTACTGGATTCAAATAATAGAATTTTTATACTTATGCTAAACATTTTTAATGCTGTAATTATGTGTTTCGTTTTCACATATTTCATAATGGTTTTAGATTCTACTAACAAAACTTTGGGCTCCAAGACTGATGTTAAACCAGTTCCAACATTGTCACCCAATTCAGGTGAGTGACTCAACAATACGCACATAATATCATTATACAGTAAAATCCCAATATAACGTGGCTGTTGGGGGACATAACACAGAACCATGTAATATCTTTTCGACGCTTTTCCGGAAGTGACAGAGTGCAGTAGCAGAAATAAAACAGCCAGTGTTCTAATAAGGCGTTGACACCTATCTGTCAAACATGATGCATTTACCCCATTCCTGTCCGAGTTTAGTTTTGTTTATCTCCATCACCGAACTTGACAGCGCAGCCAAGGGACGGAAACAGAAGAAGAGAAACGTGGTGTGATGAAGTGAGTCACATGCATTCAAGTAAGAATGGTTATAAAAAAAAAACCTCATTTTCCAGGGAAAGGATATACTTATTCCACTACAAGGGTGATGTTCGCTGAGAGTTATTTTGTCACCTAGGTTGGAGGAGGTGGATTCACCCCCCGCCCCCAGTGGGGCTAATGTGGAGGAAGCAAGAATGAGAAACGAAGCTCCCGTCCAAGTAAAACTAAACAAAGGAGGAATGCCTGCTAGCACTGCATATGGTGTATCTACAAGTGCCTCACGTGTTGTGAAACATGTCGCTTGCTTGCCTGATTTGCATTTAACGAAGGAAAAGTAAAACAAACAAAAGGCAATTATGTGTGGCATGCAAAAAAAGGCCACTTTTGTGCATTAAGCATTGTCCACAATAGTTTGTTCGGAGTCCACGGAAGCATGTCCTAACATGGTGTCTTTGGGTCAATAACACTGCATGCCTCAAATTTCTGATTTTTTTTTTTTTTTTTTTGTTAACAGGAAAACATGCCGTAAAGCAATTATATACAAACTATAATCAGTGTGTTTACAATATAAATATAATTATGTAGAGTTATACCCTGTGGGAGATATATAATATTCCTGTTGATGAAATAGAAGCAAGAATTTTGAGGTCCACCTCAAATTTATTATTATTATTTTAATTTTTTTTCAAAACTGGGAAAACGAACTGAATAGCAGCTGTATTCACATTATAATCATAGTGTCTACATCATAATTATAATGATTACATAGTACTACATCCTGTAGGAGATTAATTATTGGCTAGTAAATGACTCGGAAGCACGAATTCTGAGAATCGCCTCAAATTTTGGAATTTTTTTTCCAAAAATGGAAAGATCTACCGAATAGCTTTTATATACACATTATAACTAATGTGTTTACAACATTATTATAATGATTACATAGCCCTGTACCTCGTAGGAGATTAATTGTAGGCCTTTTAATGAGTTAGTTCCTACATTATCTAGAGTCTGAACCCAGGACCCCTCGCATTGCAAGCCAGTTTTCTACCGAATGCATCACAGAAGTCTGCATCCCTTTTACGACAGCATTATGGCGCATTTTTAATTACTTTGGCTAAACATTTTGGCGTAGACTAATTTTAATTGCTTAAATGTGTTATGGTATACAACACACACACATTTCATGTTAACTTGTAAGTGCTGATAAATTGTTGATAGCAGGATATTTTCAAGTATGTTATAATGGCTTGGAATGTGACTGTGCCTTCCCCCACACTGATCCAACGCCGAGATAAGATGGAAAGGTTTCTACAGAGCACCATTTTCTTTGGCCTGTTTACAACCAAACAGCAATACAGGTATAATAGTATTACATGAAAAAAGGATCACAAGGTATTCTTCCATTAAATCCATTGCACCATGCCAGTGAAACTGAATATACGGAGAAACATACAGTATTGGCTGTAATGAAACAGTATAATTGGTCTCGGTGCTGAAAGGAAGGAGAATGTGCGCCCACTCCCTAAGACTCCTTCATCAAGACTCTTCCATCAGCGTCCCCATCTCATGACCACCTGCCAACAGACCACACGCCTACCTGATTATGCATTTTCCACTGATTTATTTATTGTGGCCAGGGGAAATAAATCGCCCCATGGTAGAACCGAATCCGCAGTACAACGGGCCGTGGTATTTCTGCCTCCACTGTACTTAGAAGATACCATTTTATTGCCACTAACATTGTTACAGAAATGCTTACATGTATTGCATGTTGACACACATGTTATATGTGGTAGTGGGATTGTAACATGTGAATCCTCAGGAAACAACAAACACTGTACCAAATGCACAGCTGTGTTGGGATAAATGAAATAGAGAATTTTGCTGAAATTTCTAATTATAAATTCTAATACTGTAGCAAAACACTGGTCTTGAAACATACAATAATACCATTATGAAGCTGTAACATCATTGTATTAACTGCATGATGCTAAATGTTCAACTTGGGACAGGTGCAGTCACCCCTTAGTCGTACAGTTATCATTTTTTTTTTTTTTTTCAGATTTAAATTTTATAAGTGTACTTATACTGATAATGATTATAAGTACAGTGAAACCTCATTGTGGAGGTCCCATTTATTCCATTTTCCCATATCAGTTGCTTTATTGGACTTCACCTGAGGGAGAGTCAAACCTATGAAACTTATTACACGAGTGTCTTGGAGCGCCACAACTCCGGACGGCAATTGCAAACACATGGAAAATAAAGTTGCACAAGCCAGCGAGCATGCCCACCTCCACTCCCCTCACCATGCTGAGAACCAACAAACTGTCAACTGCCTCGGGGCAAAACCGAGCGCAGCCAATTATGTACGAAACCGAGAGCCAGTAGGAGGGTAGCTACCCCCACCCCGGCCTCGCTTGAGACGGACATCATGAGGCGACATCACAGCTCCCACGGCGGCCCAAAGCTGCACCTGTCCTTCGAACTATAAAATACTGTGCACTACCTGGCTCGCGAGTTATTTCTTTCTCCAGTACCTTGCTCCTACACTTTGTGTGCTGGATCCTTCTACTGCTCAACAGTCTTCGACAGCCACCAGAGGCTCCTGCAGCATTTACGAGAAGCTCCATTACCATCACCAGAGGCTTCTGCTGCAGCCACCTGCAGCTACTAGAGGCTTCATTGTCGACAACCACCACCATCTACCAGAAGCTCTTCTTCTTCACCACACCTAACCTTCTTCCACTGCTGCTCCTTTTGAAACAGCAGTCACCCCTATTTGCTGGTAGAGGTAACTACACCCACTGCTTTTAAAGAAGTGGCACTCTTTTTATATTGTCTCTTCTAGATGCCCCTTGATTATTATAGCTGGGACTGAGTTGTTTTCATTTTTGTTGATGCCACCAGTTACCTTGGGTAGTTTAGGAGCAGGTCACGTACACCTGTCTAGCGTAGGTTACTTCCATATTTATTCTCTGCTTGGTTAGGAGGTAGCACGCGTCACTTGTATTTATTGTATTTAATAAATACAGTTTGTTCCTTTCCCGAAGGGTATCTGTTCTTGAGGTATTTCCCTTGACCACTAGGAGCATATTATACTTACTTTGTCGACTGAAATCATGTTTTGATATTAGTATGAACCATAGAGTAGGACTGCTGAGACCCCTCAGGAATGCGTACGTCTGAGACACACACCGTTCGACGGCCGCCTATTCTAAACTGTGGATAGAACACTAGAGCCCTGACCACTAGAAACTCATCCGATGGGGGCGAGGCAGGCTCCTTGAGTTGTATCCTACCGCAGCACTTACAGTGCCGGCCAGGATATTTGCTCGAGACTGACTGCCTACCTCTGTTGTGACCTACACCCACTAGTAGTAGAAGGCGACCCACTTTGTTCAACACTCTAGGTCTGTGCGCCATGTCGACAGGCTGATTAGAGCGCTGAACTCTGGCCATCAACAACTATTGGCAGTACACTAAGATAGGGTACTGTTTCGCGTCGACATCTATCAATAGATATTTTTATTGTCAATCCAACCTCTATACCTTTTGGTAGGAGGCAAGGCTCAAAGAGGAAGGAGTAAAAGGTGTCTTATATCACAACCAAGCAAGTGTGTGTGCTATCCCTGCCTACTCCAATTAGGCAAGCTGAGCAGGATTGAGCGTCTCTTATCGATCTCCTGGAGAGGCCTTCCTCTTTAGTATTTGAATATGTTAATTTCCCGGTACACACACACATTGCTAGGGAATATCACCCAGTGGTACAAGGTCTTATACAGGATACTGAGTTACGGTAAGGAGCAGCCACCCCCAGATTCCGGAGCCATTAGTTAACCGAGCATTCAACAACCAACAGCCACCAGCTTCACAAGTTACAGCCAGTGTGCAGCAGCCCCATCACTACCCACTGATGCAATCCCTGGTAAGACAGGTATCACCAAAGCAACTCGCACGCCGAACAAACCAGTTGCAATTCTGGTAGCGGGTAACTTCTTTCCTAGTCACCAACAGATACGTTCAGCTAAAGTTGCGAGCACTTAACATATAATAAACAAATAATTAGTGAACCACCAGCATGAATGATCCAATGCTACTAAAACCATGTTGACGGTGCATTCAGTTCTTAACCCGGCACGCATCAGTTTCTCTGTAATGTCATGGAGTCGGAACTCTCTCTCATACTCTGTTTTGAATTCTATTGGATCCTTGTTAGGTCTCCCGGCATATTCCGGTAGCTGTAGCTCTCCCAGGCAGGGTGGCTGGCTACGTTGAGATTTTGGACCGGGGTTAGAAGTTCTGTATTCTGAAGCTCGTTTACAAACCTCACGTTGGTTCACTAGGCAAGGTAGTTGACTGGTTCATGGGTCCACCCTATGCAGGCATGGTAATATGTCCCGCTGCATAAAATACACCTGGTGATGTGAATATCTTGTTCAGAGCACGTGACCCACTTGCAGAAGGTGGTCTGCCTGGTTCTACATCCTGCACAGCGGAACCGAGGCTGTCGAAGTATTGGGGTTCATCTGCCCAGCCTAGACAGGAATAATGATGCCACTGCTGGCAGTACACACACTTAATACGGTTCACCGCCGTGCCGGGACATTTTTGCTGCGAATCACGGTTGTGTTTAGTTTTGGTAGCGTTGGCCTCGTCAAATTCGTGCTCGCTGCGTTTGGTAAGCGACATCATTGTTGTAACACAGGGTGTTTAAAAGACTCCCCAAAGTTCGTTGTGCTTCTGATTTGGGGTTTGGCTGATTCGTTCGTTCTGCCTCGTCAAACTTTGGTAGTTACGCCTTACATTGAGCGCCAGAAAAACTCATACAGTCTACTTGATACGTGATGTCCTGTTGAGTTATAGACTTACATGCAGAGAGACTGGTTTTTGTTCGGATATGTCAGATTCACCCAAGGTAGAGTTTCTTGCATTCCTGAGTCCTTGCGAGGTGCCGGGACACGCCTGTTATACTAGACAGGCCAGGTAGCTTTGCAGCAGTGCAGAAAGTGTGCTTCTGATAGCTTGATCTGCCGGCGAGGATGTATTGCCTTCAAGGGCATACCTGGGCGACGGATGTAATTGTTGGACCTTTCCGGCAGTGGGCGCAATGACAACAGGTGTGGGTGTGAATGGTTGACATGCTGGAGGGAATGTAGCTGGTGCAAGTACGGCTGGCGGCAATAGAGCTGGTGCAAGTACGGCTGGCAGCAATAGAGCTGGTGCAAGTACGGCTGGCGGCAATGGAGCTGGTGCAAGTACGGCTGACGGCAATGGAGCTGGTGCAATTACGGCTGGTGGCAATGGAGCTGGTGCAAGTACGGCTGGTGGCAATGGAGCTGGTGCAATTACGGCTGACGGCAATGGAGCTGGTGCAATTACGGCTGACGGCAATGGAGCTGGTGCAAGTACGGCTGACGGCAATGGAGCTGGTGCAATTATGGCTGACGGCAATGGAGCTGGTGCAATTATGGTTGACGGCAATGGAGCTGGTGCAAGTATGGCTGATGGCAATGGAGCTGGTGCAAGTTTGGCTGATGGCAATGGAGCTGGTGCAAGTTTGGCTGATGGCAATGGAGCTGGTGCAAGTTTGGCTGACGGCAATGGAGCTGGTGCAAGTACGGCTGACGGCAATGGAGCTGGTGCATGTACGGCTGATGGCAATGGAGCTTGTGCAATTACGACTGACGGCAATAGAGCTGGTGCAAGTACGGCTGGGATCAAGAAGGTAATGGCTTCCGTAGGCCATTGATCTTGTCGCGTGAGATAGGGAGCATGCCATGGGTGCAGTTCAGAACTGACTCGTACTGGCTCAGGAAATAGATCCTTCAGAACCTCTGGTTCGATGGATAGAGACATGTGTTTTTTGCGAAAAATTTTCAAGTCCAGTTGGACTCCAAAACACTTTTGTTTAAATGTAGTTTCGTGTTTGGATGATTTTAAATGTCACGTGCCTCAAGTGTCAGGCTGCGGATCATGGACGTTCAGTATCGGAATACTTTATTATGATTGGCCCAGTCAATTGAGAAAATGTCTTCTCTCGTAGTCACATTGCCAATAACCAAAGGAATTTGTGGTTGTGGACATATGATATTGAATTCTAACATGGCCATAAACATTTTCACGAAATACACCTGTCTGTATCTATGGGTCTTGCAGATGAGGCAGTGCCTGAGATTATTTCCTATGGTTTAAATTAGCTATGGACGTTACTAATGCAGGGGTTAGCTCATGCAGGCGCCTAGAAAACAGCAAAGTCAATTTCACTGGCTCGTTAAGACCACTGCGCTTGGAGTAGGTCATTGGAAGAAACACACTCCCTTTGCGTCGGCAGGGTAAGTAAGGGTCCTCGTGATTTTTACACCATGTCAGACCATGTGTCGGCTGTCGACTAAGTGAACACCGTATTCCAACACCAGGCGTGGATGGGCAGTGCGTGTTGCAAGTCAGGCCGCGCCGTCGAGGGTCAGTCCATGGTTTGTTGTCTTGGTCGAGTCTTCCTAGTCTAGGGAACACCTCTTTTCTTGGTGCAAAGGTGCAGTGGAAAAGACGTGCACCCCAAACCAAACACCTGGTCTGAGAGCAGTATACCTGTGTAGGTTTTTCCATTCTACCTACAGTGTAGGTAGAAAGGGTGGCTGTTCTAAGTATGTGTGGCGGGTATCATTGTGTTTTGGCTCAAATGAGTATTTTCCCGGGATCACCTCTGATGACCTTGCGTCTACAAAGTCAACCTGGATGATGCATTACCTCCTAAGTCAGCAAGAGCGTGTGCCAGGAAGCTGACTACACAAATGCTGGTAGAGGCAACCGGGGCTAACTAACAATAAGGACAAGATATGCTAACGTTGTGAAAACAACTTGAAACTAGCTATCGCTAAATGCTATTGTTACCCTGAGGAGGCAGCTGTGTCTAGTGTGTAGACAACGGAACAGTGTACTGGCACAGTGATAGGTTGACTAAGCAGGAGCGACCCTTCGGGTGGGCATAAGGAGCTGGAGTTTCCTTCTGGGACCGAGGTGCAATGAAGGAAGGTTTAGCGTGGATAGCTATACTTCACCGGCAGGCTGGAAGGAAACAAACGACGACCTAACGGGACTAGTAAGGCTATCTTGCGGCGTGCAAAAGTATTCAGTGTCCTGAATGCATAGTTACGTTGGGAACATCCATTCTAAATGGCAAACAGTACAATATCACTTGACAGGTTAAACGCAATGCAAACTTGTAGACTCAAAAGCAAAGCTGTGCGTAGAAATGAGCTGAAGTCGTGTAATTACCGTTGTTACAAAAAGTGTGATGCATCAACTCATTATCTTTGCCCTTAATTAAATATTTTAATTATGTGGAAATTAAGTACCCATAATTCATGATTATAGATTGGAAGTCGAACAGGACATACAGCATTGTTTTGCACATGTTTCAAAATATGTATTGCTTGACTCTTATAGCTAGTATCATTTCTGTAAACCGCAGAAAGAAAAAATTACTTATTTCTTGCCATCAGCCTCTTGTCAAAAATTAATGAAGGCAGTGAAGATGTAATAAAGTGAGAAAACTTGCGATGCTATTATTTATGGTTTCATGTGCAAACAATTTTGTAAAACTTTCTTAAAAATACAGTATAGTAAAAAATTTATAAATCCAGGATGGTGGGGGACTGATCCGTTTTAACCTAATCGTTGAAAGTACAGTGTAAGTAAATTTGTGAAAATGAAGAGGAGTAAAGTTCTTTTGCTGGCAATGGGTTTGAGTTGCCACACCTAATTTTCTAAATGAATACATGCATAGAATTGCATCCTGAAAAATCTCATTAAATAATCAATCTCTCTTTTCTCTTATACTCCTTACAATATTATTTCATTATAATTTTGATTATTATTTTAGGTGGTGATCAATTGGCACCTCAAGTATCATCTGGAGCTAAAGATGGGAAACCTAATTCACAACCTATTGCAGGTAACTATAATTATTTTTGGTACTATAGTAGAAATAAAATAACCCCAGTGCTTTTTAAATTTTTAGCAATCTTTGCAGTTATTTTGGTTTTGATACATAATGTAAAGAATACAGTAAATCTCTTTTTAAGAAATTTGTAAAGTTGCAATATATTTATATTTTTAGTAGAGGTGGGACGGTACCATGTTTTCGATACTCAATACAGTTTTTAGCTCGATACCCTCAATATTTTCGATACTTTGGATACTCGATACTCTTAAGTGAAAAAAATTTGAATAATGCAATCCAATTTTTGTAAACTACATTTTCATTGTTCTCAGCCAAATTTTTGATAAAGTTTAAATCAGAGACAAATCTCACAAGATAATATTACAGCTGATGTAAACAAATTTGAAATTTATATAACTTTGCATCTATGATAAGACTGTCAAGTGTTAAAAAATTATAAACATTTATATGATACTAAAAAACTCATCAGGCATGTCAATTTTCAAACTAAGAAAGCTTAAAAATTTTTGTTTAGAAAAAACAAGCATTAAATTTTTTTCTTGATTAAGTCAGCTAGAGGAAATGTTGTAAGTGTTTATCCGAGGATAAAAAACAGCAATAGTGATTCTTGCGCTACCGGAAGTAAGATAGAGAGAGACTAAATTAATATGAAAATTCATAAGAAAATTATTAAAATGTAAAACAATATTTACTTTTAATTTGTGCCATTTTATTTTCAATAATAAAATATTTTACTCAGCGTGCATAGCACTTCCGCTTATGCGAACCCCATAGGCAGCCATGGTAGGTCCGTGAGACGCTTTTCTCTGGACAGTCTGTCGAGGTGAGCTGGCGAGGTAAGACACTTTTTTAGGTTTATCATTAGAGTTGTTTCGATACCATGTTTCCCAATATTGATACCCTGATACCAATGTCCATCACACTGAATTTTTGGGAAAAAGTATTATTGTTAATAAAACATTTAAAAATATTTTCCTAGTCTCATTTAAATAAATAAATAATGTCTTAAAATACAGTATATAATTTATTGTAATCCAACAAACATGCAAGCTGACCTAAAACTTTCAAACCCTCTGAAAATGCAAATAATATGCCTCCAAATATAAATCAAATTTTTAATGTTCTGAGTCCACTATCAGCTAAGAGAGCACGGAGAAGTTATTGATCGGGCAGTGTCATGTCAGTTGTTTTACAGTGGCCGGGGGGATGACCTTTCCACACCACTACCTGTTGGCAACACCTTTCACACGTGGCAAATGTCTGTCTTTTAAAGTAATTAACCATATTTTACTGTAAAGAAAAACTTGTAATATTGAAACACAAACGAGGTGATTATAATTGATTTCTTCACTGTCTTTCCCTAATAATTAATCTTTCAAAACCACATCCTCTGATTTTCCCTGTCATTAGTTACACTGCACTCTGCTTGGTGCTTACCTACCCATTATTAGATGGCAGATGGTGTCTAATAAGCACTTATTTATTATAAGTTTATTGAAAGAAACATGTCTATTTAAATAAATTAATATAAATCCTCCGATTTTCACGCATGAAATTACTGAAAATGAACACTTATAATACAAGTTGCAGAATTTTCAAGCAATTTTTTGCTAACAAGTGGTAGAGTATATGCTTTTGGGCATACAATTTTATTCGTGAAGGGAAGATGCTGCCCTTTGAGTTAAATAAATATTAAGTTTTAATTTCATTTTAATTTTTCGCCAGATACAATGAAACACCAACCTAACCGGATAAAATAACCTTTAAACACAAAAGGAAACCTCTTTACAAATAATAATTCCTGGTAAAAATGTTTTGCATAACATGTTCAGGTGAAACCATTTGCTTTGAAATACAAGTGATGTTAGGTGCAATTATTTTGAGCGACGTATATCATATTTACTTGAGTATAGTGCGCACTCATGTATAGTAAGTACCATGATATTTGCAACAATTTCCAGGGAAAAAAATTTTTAAAATAAAATTGCACCAAAATTTAGTGGTGCCCTGTTAGCATGTATGGAACAAATGATTCTTTTTTACATTAATATGTGGTGATTGTGTTATGTTTGGAAAATACTGTAATTAAATGACTTGGGTGCAAGAAGCCAAAAATAAATAAATTGTGGTAACGTCCAGCTCCTACTGCTCAACATTTCCAGCTTCGTTTTTCTTTTTTCTCCTTTAAACAGTGATCTACTCTCTGCTTTTGCTTTTGCTGTGCTAGAATGTACACTACCCTTATCTAAAAGAAAAGTCTCTCTTGGGCCCTTCTCCTCCCCTCTTCCCATGTACAAACATGGGAACATGGCTCCCTAGCCTCTGCCATGGAAACTGAGAGGGATGGCAGCAATTATTTTTGTGCCATGATAGGATGCCATTAGTTAATGGAGGGGGTGAGAGCGGGGTTTCGACCTACACATAACTGAAGGGTTGCTGAGTGAGAAAGAGAGAGAAGGGAGAGGAGTGATGTAAGAGCAAGAATGAGAGAAAGGAAGTTCTCTCACTTCCAACAACATCCCCAGACAATTTAGGATTAACACTCCCCCTTCCTTTTGTTTCCGTGTATAGCGTGTACCCCAGAAATTCTTCCCTTAATTTTGGGGAAAAAGGGTGTGCTATTCACTAGCAAATACATAATTTTTCACTACTGATACTAAAGAATATGCCCCTATACCATACCTGATACAGATACATGAGAAAAAGGGTAAGTATCGGCCAATACCAATTCTTAGTATCAGTATCAGAACAACTCTACTTATAATCTAAAATGTATAATGTTTGATATTATGTTATTCAAGTAAACTATTTCCATTGGTTTTTTTGTTTCAGATAATCAAGAACATCCAAATCCTAAAGATGATAATACAAATGTTCGCCCAGGTAAATGATTTACTGTAATTTAAAAGTTTTTAATTCTATTAAATTATTAATGTTTTTAGCTTTTAATGCATTATAATTATCTGTTTGAGGCACTCTTAAGAAACATTACAGCATTAAAGTTGGTGCACAACTTAGTTCAAGTAATAAAATTGTATGTAGAATATATCAGTGAAAAAATTGATTTTGAAAATGAACGCATTATTTTTATAGCAATTTTTTCTAATATGTAAACAATGATTTGTTTCTAGGAAAAGATCAGATTAAATTTTCATGTAATGTGTAATGTATAAATAAAGAAATATTTGGTGAGTGAATAAGAAATATTAATTGTAGAAAATATAATTATGTCCTTGTGTAAAAGTAACACGTGTGCTTCTGTGGTGTGGTAACAGTGTTGTACTGTCTTGTGTTACCTAGTGGGTTTTGATTCCTGGTATCGCCCTTTAAATTGACACCGTCAGGTGAGACACGAGACGAACAATGATACAAATACTTACTGGTATTTAGGGCGCCAGTAGTGGTTCCCAATCACCGCACTATTGAGACTCTGGGTTCTCAGGGATGCTGTTAGATCTGTGTGTCCGTCTCATCCATGTGTTCTTACATACACGTAGGCAATACTAATCTTTTAATAAACATATAATTATCACAGGAGAAACACATGTGGCTAGGACACTGTCACTACAAATGAAAGAGTTAAGTTCACTGTGAGACTTGTTTTTATTGGAATTGTGCATACAAATCTATGTGCCATGAAATTAATGATACACTCGGTCGTGTCCAGCTAACTCCGCTTGGTGTGCACCGCAGCCCTCAATTAATATAGCGCAAGCGTAGATGGATGATCTCACCGCAGTGTATGAAAACACAACCATCACAAGAGAAGAGATTCGACAGCCGCTAGTGCGGACTGACGTTTTTTCCCTGAAGACAGGACACGGAGAATTACAAAATGAAACCCTGATGATACAATAACTCGTGTGATTACTCGACATCACTAATGCAAACTAATTGATGCTCGCCCTCCAGTACGTGGCTAGTGTGGTGACGGCCTATGCACAGAGCTGCCTAGGAATGGAATAATTGCACCGTACACAAATTACAAAATTACATAAACCCTCAAAAGATACATGAAATAGATGGGACACGTGATGAGCATTTACAATAAACTCACACGTGTGAAAACAAGTTTAGATGGCACGTATGCCGCTGGATGAAGATCGTAGCGGACCACGTGGTGCAGATGAAATTGCAATATTTCTGCATGGATACGACAAATTAAATTCAGATAAAATATTATTCTTGTTGAGAAAATGATTCTCTTTACAATTTACGTGATTACAGGATTGTAAAATGCCTGACGGCTGTAAAATCAAACATTAACATGACCGCATGGTAAAGTACAAAAAGCATCAATTTACGTGAAATTACACGGAACCGTGACAAAAATCTTAACATAGAACACTGAATAAAATATTGCACATATGATGTTACATAAATAAGCTCTCAAAATGCAATGATGGCGTATACAAGTACATGGTGTGGGTCAGCCACGTGGTTATACGTGATATGTTGCCCTAAAATATTCAAACATGAATAATATCCTCAAACACATACATAAAAGCAAAGTCCTTGAAATTACGTGCATCAATAATGCAATAATTACAATTAAACTCCATTAACATAGGCGGATGGCACTCGATTGAAGTTGCGCTTGTCACGTGACCCTCAGACATAATACTACTCCTTTCCGTAAATTAAGTAAAAAATTCCACACTGGCAAAATAAATTACTAAAGCGGAAGCATAATGCTGGGGAAATGTCTGACAAATCATACGCAAGCAAAAGGTGACGGGTCAAGTAACTTGAGTATGGAAACCTACATCAGTGAACATAAGTTGTATTGCGTACGTGGCAGTGTTTTACCTAGCCACCTCTCCTCGACAGACTGTCCAGCTACAAGCGTCGCATGTACGTACAATAGCCGCCTTCGTGGTTCACATAAGCAGAAGTGCTATGTATGCCGAGTAAAGTATTTTATTATTGAAATTAAAATGGCACAAATTAAATTAAATATTGTTTTACATTTTTATAATTTTCTTATAAATTTTTGTATTATTTCAATGATGCCGTTTATTCTGTAATGTTAGTGTACTTAGTCTCTTTGAATTCCATAACGAAGCAATTTAAAAATAGTAACACACACTTTAAAACATTTTAAGTCATATTAAACCTTGCAAATACAAATATAAAACCCATTTTTCACTGAAAACAAAGTTTATGTGAAAGTTCAAAATTATTGGCCTCTTTGCACACGTGCGTGGTGAGCGCCGTCATGAGCTCTAAAGCCGCTAGGTGTTAGCCGGCCTCAAAATATTTTCAGTCTTTTTTTTTTTGTTTGATTCTGCACACCGTCTTACTGGGGAAGGCGGTGGCAATCCATTGCTTATTGATCCTGATTATTTGTTGCAATGGTTGTGCAGTTGACTGTTCTTTTGCGTTTAGTTTCTACAAACTCTTTTGCCTCTACCAGTAGGAATTCGGAGAGTACTTATCAAGTCTTGTGAAAAGAATTAGTGATTTTTCTACACAGTACTCAGCTTTCCTTACCTTTAATGACTCTGACTTCTCATAAATAACTTAAAATACTAAAGGGAGCATGTTTAAGTTAGGGGGAAGAATGAACCAACGAAGGCACTGATTTCATCTATGCCACGGCTGCTACCACTGTCATAAAAAATTTGTTGTAACACATTGAGTCCTGAATATTTGGTGTTCAAACCTTATTTTATTGAGGTCTTGAATACTTTAATATTTTACAGTATATGAGGATTGTCAGTTCATAAAATGCACTTATGGCGACTCATTATTAGGTAGCATTCTAAGGACGGCATTAGTATACATAAGGAGGTGTAACCCTGTCTGGTGTTGGTTAAATGTTATTTTAGCAAGTTTCGTTTATCAGTGCAAAAGTGATAGTATAATAATAATTTTGTGATAAATGTAAATTTGTTAAAATGTACCAGTAAGATTCTCAATCTGATTCGCCTCTCTATATTTACTGGATTCAAATAATCGAATTTTAATACTTATGCTAAACTTTTTTAATGCTGTAATTATGTGTTTCGTTTTCACATATTTCATAATGGTTTTAGATTCTACTAACAAAACTTTGGGCTCCAAGACTGATGTTAAACCAGTTCCAACATTGTCACCCAATTCAGGTGAGTGACTCAACAATGCGCACAGAATATTATTATACAGTAAAATCCCAATATAACGTGGCTGTTGGGGGACATAACACAGAACCATGTAATATCCTTTCGACGCTTTTCAGGAAGTGACAGAGTGCAGTAGGAGAAATAAAACAGCCAGTGTTCTAATAAGGCGTTGACACCTATCTGTCAAACATGATGCATTTACCCCATTCCTGTCCGAGTTTTGTTTTGTTTATTTCCATCACCGAACTTGACAGCGCAGCCAAGGGACGGAAACAGAAGAAGAGAAACATGGTGTGATGAAGTGAGTCACATGCATTCTAGTTAGAATGGTTATAAAAAAAAACAACCTCATTTTCCAGATAAAGGATATACTTATTCCCCCACAAGGGTGATGTTCGCTGAGAGTTATTTTGTCACCTGGGTTGGAGGAGGTGGATTCACCCCCCCCCCCCCCCGCCCACTAGTGGGGCTAATGTGGAGGAAGCAAGAATGAGAAACGAAGCTCCCGTCCAATAAAACTAAACAAAGGAGGAATGCCTGCTAGCACCTCATATGGGGTCTACAATTGCCTCACGTGTTGTGAAACATGTCGCTTGGTTGCCTGATTTGCATTTAACGAAGGAAAAGTAAAACAAACAAAAGGCAATTATGTGTGGCATGCAAAAAAAGGCCACTTTTGTGCATTAAGCATTGTCCACAATAGTTTGTTCGGAGTCCACGGTAGCATGTCCTAACATGGTGTCTTTGGGTCAATAACACTGCATGCCTCAAATTTCTGATTTTTTTTTTTTTTGAAAACAGGAAAACATGCCATAAAGCAATTATATACAAACTATGATCAGAGTGTTTACAATATAAATATAATTTTTTTTGTAGAGTTATACCCCGTGGGAGTTATATAATATTCCTGTTGATGAAATAGAAGCAAGAATTTTGAGGTCCACCTCATTTATTATTATTTTATTTTTTTTTCCAAAATGGGAAAACGAACTAAATAGCAGCTGTATTCACATTATAATCAAAGTGTCTACATCATAATTATAATGATTACATAGCACTACATCCTCTAGGAGATTAATTATTGGCCTGTAAATGACTCTGAAGCACGAATTCTGAGGACTGCGTCAAATTTTGGAATTTTTTTTCCAAAAATGGAAAGATCTACCAAATAGCTTTTATATACACATTATAACTAATGTGTTTACAACATTATTATAAAGATTACATAGCCCTGTACCTCGTAGGAGATTAATTTTAGGCCTTTTAATGAGTTAGTTCCTACCTTATCTAGAGTCTGAACCCAGGACCCCTCACATTGCAAGCCAGTTTTCTACCGAATGCATCACAGACGTCTGCATCCTTTTTACGACAGCATTGCGGCACATTTTTAATTACTTTGGCTAAACATTTTGGCGTAGACTAATTTTAATTGTTTAAATGTGTTATGCTATACAGCACACACACATTTCATGTTAACTTTTAAGTGCTGGTAAATTTTTGACAGCAGGATATTTGCAAGTATGTTATAATTGCTTGGAATATGACTGTGCCTTCCCCCACACTGATCCAACGCCGAGATAAGATGGAAAGTTTGCTACAGAGCACCATTTTCTTTGGCCTGTTTACAACCAAACAGCAATACAGGTATAATAGTATTACATGAAAAAAAGGATCACAAGGTATTCTTCCATTAAATCCATCGCACCATGCCAATGAAATTGAATATACGGAGAAACATACAGTATTGGCTGTAATGAAACAGTAAAATAGATCTCGGTGCCGAAAGGAAGGAGAATGTGCGCCCACTCCCTCAGACTCCTCCATCAGCGTCCCCGTCTCATGACCACCTGCCAACAGACCACACACCTGCCTGACTAGGCGTTTTCCACTGATTTATTTATTGTGGCCAGGGGAAATAAATCGCCCCATGGTAGAACCGAATCCGCAGTACAAAGGGCCGTGGTATTTCTGCCTCCACTGTACTTAGAAAATACCATTTTATTGCCACTAACATTGTTTCAGAAATGCTTACATGTATTGCATGTAGACACACATGTTATATGTGGTAGTGGGATTGTAACATGTGAATCCTCAGGAAACAACAAACACTGTACCAAATGCACAGCTGAGTTGGGATAAATGAAATAGAGAATTTTGCTGAAATTTCAAATTATAAATTCTAACACTGTAGGAAAATACTGGTCTTGTAAGATGAAATAATACCATTTTGAAGCTGTAACATCATTGTATTAACTGCATGATGCTAAATGTTCAACTTGGGACATGTGCAGTCACCCCTTAGTCGTATAGTTATCATTTTTTTTCTTTTCAGATTTAAATTTTATAAGTGTACTTATACTGATAATGATTATAAGTACAGTGAAACCTCATTGTGGAGATCCCATTTATTCCATTTTCCCATATCAGGTGCTTTATTGGACTTCACCTGAGAGAGAGTCAAACCTGGGAAACTTATTACACGAGTGTCTTGGAGCGCCACAACCCCGGACGGCAATTGCAAACACATGGAAAATAAGGTTGCACAAGCCAACGAGCATGCCCCCTCCTCTCCCCTCATCATACTGAGAACCAACAAGCTGTCAACTGCCTCGGGGCAAAACCGAGCGCAGCCGATTATGTACGAAACCGAGAGCCAGTAGGAGGGTAGCTACCCCCACCCCGGCCTCGCCTGAGACGGACATCATGAGGCGACATCACAGCTCCCACGGCGGCCCAACGCTGCACCTGTCCTTCGAACTATAAAATACTGTGCACTACCTGGCTCGCGATTTATTTCTTTCTCCAGTAGCTTGCTCCTACACTTTGTGTGCTGGATCCTTCTATTGCTCAATAGTCTTCGACAGCCACCAGAGGCTCCTGCAGCATTTACCAGATGCTCCATTACCATCACCAGAGGCTTCTGCTGCAGCCACCTGCAGCTACTAGAGGCTTCATTGTCGACAACCACCACCATCTACCAGAAGCTCTTCTTCTTCACCACACCACACCTTCTTCCGACCTTCTTCCGCTGCTGCTCCTTTTGAAACAGCAGTCACCCCTATTAGCTGGTATAGGTAACTACACCCACTGCTTTTAAAGAAGTGGCACTCTTTTAATATTGTTTCTTCTAGATGCCCCTTGATTAGTGTAGCTGGGACTGAGTTGTTTTCATTTTTGTTGATGCCACCAGTTACCTTGGGTAGTTTAGGAGCAGGTCACGTACACCTGTGTAGCGTAGGTTACTTCCATATTCATTCTCTGCTTGGTTAGGAGGTAGCACGCGTCACTTGTATTTATTGTTTTTAATAAATACAGTTTGTTCCTTTCCTGAAGGGTATCTGTTCTTGAGGTATTTCCGTTGACCACTAGGAGCATATTATACAGTACTTTGTCGACTGAAATCATGTTTTGATATTAGTATGAACCATAGAGTAGGACTGCTGAGACCCCTCAGGAATGCGTACGTCTGAGAGACACACCGTTCGACGGCCGCCTATTCTAAACTGTGGATAGAACACTAGAGCCCTGACCACTAGAAACTCATCTGATGGGGGCGAGGCAGGCTCCTTGAGTTGTATCCTACCGCAGCACTTACAGTGCCGGCCAGGATATTTGCTCGAGACTGACTGCCTACCTCTGTTGTGACCTACACCCATTAGTCGTAGGAAGGCGACCCACTTTGTTCAACACTCTAGGTCTGCGCACCATGGCGACAGGCTGATTCGAGCTCCGAACTCTGGCCATCAACAACTATTGGCAGTACACTAAGATAGGGTACTGTTTCGCGTCGACATCTATCAATAGATATCTTTATTGTCAATCCAACCTCTATACCTTTTGGTAGGAGGCAAGGCTCAAAGAGGAAGGAGGAAAAGGTGTCTTATATCACAACCAAGCAAGTGTGTGTGCTATCCCTGCCTACTCCAATTAGGCAAGCTGAGCAGGATTGAGCGTCTCTTATCGATCTCCTGGAGAGGCCTTCCTCTTTAGTATTTGAATATGTTAATTTCCCGGCACACACACACATTGCTAGGTAATATCACCCAGTGGTACAAGGTCTTATACAGGATACTGAGTTACGGTATGGAGCAGCCACCCCCAGATTCCGGAGCCAGGAGTGAACCGAGCATTCAACAACCAACAGCCACCAGCTTCACAAGTTACAGCCAGTGTGCAGCAGCCCCATCACTACCCACTGTTGCAATCCCTGGTAAGATAGGTATCACCAAAGCAACTCGCACGCCGAACAAACCAGTTGCAATTCTGGTAGCGGGTAACTTCATTCCTAGTCACCAACCGACACGTTCAGCTAAAGTTGCGAGCACTTAACATGCAATAAACAAATTATTAGTGAACCACCAGCATGAATGATCCAATGCTACTAAAACCACGTTGACGGTGCATTCAGTTCTTAACCCGGCCCGCATCAGTTTCTCTGTAATGTCATGGGAGTCGGAACTCTCTCTCACACTCTGTTGTGAATTCTATTGGATCCTTGTTAGGTCTCCCGGCATATTCCGGTAGCTGTAGCTCTCCCAGGCAGGGTGGCTGGTTACGTTTAGATTTTTGACCGGGTTAGAAGTTCTGTATTCTGAAGCTCGTTTATAAACCTCATGTTGGTACACTAGGCAAGGTCAGTTGCCTGGTTCGTGGGTCCATCCTATGCAGGCATGATAATATGTCTCGCTGCATAAAATACACCTGATGATGTGAATATCTTGTTCAGAGCACGTGACCCACTTGCAGAAGGTGGTCTGCCTGGTTCTACATCCTGCACAGCGGAACCGAGGCTGTCGAAGTATTGGGGTTCATCTGCCCAGCCTAGACAGGAATAATGATGCCACTGCTGGCAGTACACACACTTAATACGGTTCACCCCCGTGCCGGGACATTTTTGCTGCGAATCACGGTTGTGTTTAGTTTTGGTAGCGTTGGCCTCGTCAAATTCGTGCTCGCTGCGTTTGGTAAGCGACATCATTGTTGTAACACAGGATTTTTAAAAGACTCCCCAAAGTTCGTTGTGCTTCTGATTTGGGGTTTGGCTGATTCGTTCGTTCTGCCTTGGCAAACTTTGGCAGTTACGCCATACGTTGAGTGCCAGAAAAACTCATACAGTCTACTTGACGTGATGTCCTGTTGAGTTATAGACTTACATGCAGAGAGACTGGTTTTTGGTTCGGATATATTAGATTCACCCAAGGTAGAGGTTCTTGCATTCCTGAGTCCTTGCGAGGTGCCGGGACACGCCTGTTATACTAGACAGGCCAGGTAGCTTTGCAGCAGTGCAGAAAGTGTGCTTCTGATAGCTTGATCTGCCGGCGAGGATGTATTGCCTTCAAGGGCATACCTGGGCGACGGATGTAATTGTTGGACCTTTCCGTCAGTGGGCGCATTGACAACAGGTGTGGGTGTGAATGGTTGACATGCTGGAGTTAATGTAGCTGGTGCAAATACGGCTGATGGCAATGGAGCTGGTGCAAGTACGTGCTGACTGCAATGGAGCTGGTGCAAAGTACGGCTGACGGCAATGGAGCTGGTGCAATTATGGCTGACGGCAATGGAGCTGGTGCGATTATGGTTGACGGCAATGGAGCTGGTGCAAGTAATGGACTGACGGCAATGGAGCTGGTGCAAGTTTGGCTGATGGCAATGGAGCTGGTGCAAGTTTGGCTGATGGCAATGGAGCTGGTGCAAGTTTGGCTGACGGCAATGGAGCTGGTGCAAGTACGGCTGACGGCAATGGAGCTGGTGCATGTACGGCTGATGGCAATGGAGCTTGTGCAATTACGACTGACGGCAATAGAGCTGGTGCAAGTACGGCTGGGATCAAGAAGGTAATGGCTTCCGTAGGCCATTGATCTTGTCGCGTGAGATAGGGAGCATGCCATGGGTGCAGTTCAGAACTGACTCGTACTGGCTCAGGAAATAGATCCTTCAGAACCTCTGGTTCGATGGATAGAGACATGTGTTTTTTGCGAAAAATTTTCAAGTCCAGTTGGACTCCAAAACACTTTTGTTTAAATGTAGTTTCGTGTTTGGATGATTTTAAATGTCACGTGCCTCAAGTGTCAGGCTGCGGATCATGGACGTTCAGTATCGGAATACTTTATTATGATTGGCCCAGTCAATTGAGAAAATGTCTTCTCTCGTAGTCACATTGCCAATAACCAAAGGAATTTGTGGTTGTGGACATATGATATTGAATTCTAACATGGCCATAAACATTTTCACGAAATACACCTGTCTGTATCTATGGGTCTTGCAGATGAGGCAGTGCCTGAGATTATTTCCTATGGTTTAAATTAGCTATGGACGTTACTAATGCAGGGGTTAGCTCATGCAGGCGCCTAGAAAACAGCAAAGTCAATTTCACTGGCTCGTTAAGACCACTGCGCTTGGAGTAGGTCATTGGAAGAAACACACTCCCTTTGCGTCGGCAGGGTAAGTAAGGGTCCTCGTGATTTTTACACCATGTCAGACCATGTGTCGGCTGTCGACTAAGTGAACACCGTATTCCAACACCAGGCGTGGATGGGCAGTGCGTGTTGCAAGTCAGGCCGCGCCGTCGAGGGTCAGTCCATGGTTTGTTGTCTTGGTCGAGTCTTCCTAGTCTAGGGAACACCTCTTTTCTTGGTGCAAAGGTGCAGTGGAAAAGACGTGCACCCCAAACCAAACACCTGGTCTGAGAGCAGTATACCTGTGTAGGTTTTTCCATTCTACCTACAGTGTAGGTAGAAAGGGTGGCTGTTCTAAGTATGTGTGGCGGGTATCATTGTGTTTTGGCTCAAATGAGTATTTTCCCGGGATCACCTCTGATGACCTTGCGTCTACAAAGTCAACCTGGATGATGCATTACCTCCTAAGTCAGCAAGAGCGTGTGCCAGGAAGCTGACTACACAAATGCTGGTAGAGGCAACCGGGGCTAACTAACAATAAGGACAAGATATGCTAACGTTGTGAAAACAACTTGAAACTAGCTATCGCTAAATGCTATTGTTACCCTGAGGAGGCAGCTGTGTCTAGTGTGTAGACAACGGAACAGTGTACTGGCACAGTGATAGGTTGACTAAGCAGGAGCGACCCTTCGGGTGGGCATAAGGAGCTGGAGTTTCCTTCTGGGACCGAGGTGCAATGAAGGAAGGTTTAGCGTGGATAGCTATACTTCACCGGCAGGCTGGAAGGAAACAAACGACGACCTAACGGGACTAGTAAGGCTATCTTGCGGCGTGCGAAAGTATTCAGTGTCCTGAATGCATAGTTACGTTGGGAACATCCATTCTAAATGGCAAACAGTACAATATCACTTGACAGGTTAAACGCAATGCAAACTTGTAGACTCAAAAGCAAAGCTGTGCGTAGAAATGAGCTGAAGTCGTGTAATTACCGTTGTTACAAAAAGTGTGATGCATCAACTCATTATCTTTGCCCTTAATTAAATATTTTAATTATGTGGAAATTAAGTACCCATAATTCATGATTATAGATTGGAAGTCGAACAGGACATACAGCATTGTTTTGCACATGTTTCAAAATATGTATTGCTTGACTCTTATAGCTAGTATCATTTCTGTAAACCGCAGAAAGAAAAAATTACTTATTTCTTGCCATCAGCCTCTTGTCAAAAATTAATGAAGGCAGTGAAGATGTAATAAAGTGAGAAAACTTGCGATGCTATTATTTATGGTTTCATGTGCAAACAATTTTGTAAAACTTTCTTAAAAATACAGTATAGTAAAAAATTTATAAATCCAGGATGGTGGGGGACTGATCCGTTTTAACCTAATCGTTGAAAGTACAGTGTAAGTAAATTTGTGAAAATGAAGAGGAGTAAAGTTCTTTTGCTGGCAATGGGTTTGAGTTGCCACACCTAATTTTCTAAATGAATACATGCATAGAATTGCATCCTGAAAAATCTCATTAAATAATCAATCTCTCTTTTCTCTTATACTCCTTACAATATTATTTCATTATAATTTTGATTATTATTTTAGGTGGTGATCAATTGGCACCTCAAGTATCATCTGGAGCTAAAGATGGGAAACCTAATTCACAACCTATTGCAGGTAACTATAATTATTTTTGGTACTATAGTAGAAATAAAATAACCCCAGTGCTTTTTAAATTTTTAGCAATCTTTGCAGTTATTTTGGTTTTGATACATAATGTAAAGAATACAGTAAATCTCTTTTTAAGAAATTTGTAAAGTTGCAATATATTTATATTTTTAGTAGAGGTGGGACGGTACCATGTTTTCGATACTCAATACAGTTTTTAGCTCGATACCCTCAATATTTTCGATACTTTGGATACTCGATACTCTTAAGTGAAAAAATTTGAATAATGCAATCCAATTTTTGTAAACTACATTTTCATTGTTCTCAGCCAAATTTTTGATAAAGTTTAAATCAGAGACAAATCTCACAAGATAATATTACAGCTGATGTAAACAAATTTGAAATTTATATAACTTTGCATCTATGATAAGACTGTCAAGTGTTAAAAAATTATAAACATTTATATGATACTAAAAAACTCATCAGGCATGTCAATTTTCAAACTAAGAAAGCTTAAAAATTTTTGTTTAGAAAAAACAAGCATTAAATTTTTTTCTTGATTAAGTCAGCTAGAGGAAATGTTGTAAGTGTTTATCCGAGGATAAAAAACAGCAATAGTGATTCTTGCGCTACCGGAAGTAAGATAGAGAGAGACTAAATTAATATGAAAATTCATAAGAAAATTATTAAAATGTAAAACAATATTTACTTTTAATTTGTGCCATTTTATTTTCAATAATAAAATATTTTACTCAGCGTGCATAGCACTTCCGCTTATGCGAACCCCATAGGCAGCCATGGTAGGTCCGTGAGACGCTTTTCTCTGGACAGTCTGTCGAGGTGAGCTGGCGAGGTAAGACACTTTTTTAGGTTTATCATTAGAGTTGTTTCGATACCATGTTTCCCAATATTGATACCCTGATACCAATGTCCATCACACTGAATTTTTGGGAAAAAGTATTATTGTTAATAAAACATTTAAAAATATTTTCCTAGTCTCATTTAAATAAATAAATAATGTCTTAAAATACAGTATATAATTTATTGTAATCCAACAAACATGCAAGCTGACCTAAAACTTTCAAACCCTCTGAAAATGCAAATAATATGCCTCCAAATATAAATCAAATTTTTAATGTTCTGAGTCCACTATCAGCTAAGAGAGCACGGAGAAGTTATTGATCGGGCAGTGTCATGTCAGTTGTTTTACAGTGGCCGGGGGGATGACCTTTCCACACCACTACCTGTTGGCAACACCTTTCACACGTGGCAAATGTCTGTCTTTTAAAGTAATTAACCATATTTTACTGTAAAGAAAAACTTGTAATATTGAAACACAAACGAGGTGATTATAATTGATTTCTTCACTGTCTTTCCCTAATAATTAATCTTTCAAAACCACATCCTCTGATTTTCCCTGTCATTAGTTACACTGCACTCTGCTTGGTGCTTACCTACCCATTATTAGATGGCAGATGGTGTCTAATAAGCACTTATTTATTATAAGTTTATTGAAAGAAACATGTCTATTTAAATAAATTAATATAAATCCTCCGATTTTCACGCATGAAATTACTGAAAATGAACACTTATAATACAAGTTGCAGAATTTTCAAGCAATTTTTTGCTAACAAGTGGTAGAGTATATGCTTTTGGGCATACAATTTTATTCGTGAAGGGAAGATGCTGCCCTTTGAGTTAAATAAATATTAAGTTTTAATTTCATTTTAATTTTTCGCCAGATACAATGAAACACCAACCTAACCGGATAAAATAACCTTTAAACACAAAAGGAAACCTCTTTACAAATAATAATTCCTGGTAAAAATGTTTTGCATAACATGTTCAGGTGAAACCATTTGCTTTGAAATACAAGTGATGTTAGGTGCAATTATTTTGAGCGACGTATATCATATTTACTTGAGTATAGTGCGCACTCATGTATAGTAAGTACCATGATATTTGCAACAATTTCCAGGGAAAAAAATTTTTAAAATAAAATTGCACCAAAATTTAGTGGTGCCCTGTTAGCATGTATGGAACAAATGATTCTTTTTTACATTAATATGTGGTGATTGTGTTATGTTTGGAAAATACTGTAATTAAATGACTTGGGTGCAAGAAGCCAAAAATAAATAAATTGTGGTAACGTCCAGCTCCTACTGCTCAACATTTCCAGCTTCGTTTTTCTTTTTTCTCCTTTAAACAGTGATCTACTCTCTGCTTTTGCTTTTGCTGTGCTAGAATGTACACTACCCTTATCTAAAAGAAAAGTCTCTCTTGGGCCCTTCTCCTCCCCTCTTCCCATGTACAAACATGGGAACATGGCTCCCTAGCCTCTGCCATGGAAACTGAGAGGGATGGCAGCAATTATTTTTGTGCCATGATAGGATGCCATTAGTTAATGGAGGGGGTGAGAGCGGGGTTTCGACCTACACATAACTGAAGGGTTGCTGAGTGAGAAAGAGAGAGAAGGGAGAGGAGTGATGTAAGAGCAAGAATGAGAGAAAGGAAGTTCTCTCACTTCCAACAACATCCCCAGACAATTTAGGATTAACACTCCCCCTTCCTTTTGTTTCCGTGTATAGCGTGTACCCCAGAAATTCTTCCCTTAATTTTGGGGAAAAAGGGTGTGCTATTCACTAGCAAATACATAATTTTTCACTACTGATACTAAAGAATATGCCCCTATACCATACCTGATACAGATACATGAGAAAAAGGGTAAGTATCGGCCAATACCAATTCTTAGTATCAGTATCAGAACAACTCTACTTATAATCTAAAATGTATAATGTTTGATATTATGTTATTCAAGTAAACTATTTCCATTGGTTTTTTTGTTTCAGATAATCAAGAACATCCAAATCCTAAAGATGATAATACAAATGTTCGCCCAGGTAAATGATTTACTGTAATTTAAAAGTTTTTAATTCTATTAAATTATTAATGTTTTTAGCTTTTAATGCATTATAATTATCTGTTTGAGGCACTCTTAAGAAACATTACAGCATTAAAGTTGGTGCACAACTTAGTTCAAGTAATAAAATTGTATGTAGAATATATCAGTGAAAAAATTGATTTTGAAAATGAACGCATTATTTTTATAGCAATTTTTTCTAATATGTAAACAATGATTTGTTTCTAGGAAAAGATCAGATTAAATTTTCATGTAATGTGTAATGTATAAATAAAGAAATATTTGGTGAGTGAATAAGAAATATTAATTGTAGAAAATATAATTATGTCCTTGTGTAAAAGTAACACGTGTGCTTCTGTGGTGTGGTAACAGTGTTGTACTGTCTTGTGTTACCTAGTGGGTTTTGATTCCTGGTATCGCCCTTTAAATTGACACCGTCAGGTGAGACACGAGACGAACAATGATACAAATACTTACTGGTATTTAGGGCGCCAGTAGTGGTTCCCAATCACCGCACTATTGAGACTCTGGGTTCTCAGGGATGCTGTTAGATCTGTGTGTCCGTCTCATCCATGTGTTCTTACATACACGTAGGCAATACTAATCTTTTAATAAACATATAATTATCACAGGAGAAACACATGTGGCTAGGACACTGTCACTACAAATGAAAGAGTTAAGTTCACTGTGAGACTTGTTTTTATTGGAATTGTGCATACAAATCTATGTGCCATGAAATTAATGATACACTCGGTCGTGTCCAGCTAACTCCGCTTGGTGTGCACCGCAGCCCTCAATTAATATAGCGCAAGCGTAGATGGATGATCTCACCGCAGTGTATGAAAACACAACCATCACAAGAGAAGAGATTCGACAGCCGCTAGTGCGGACTGACGTTTTTTCCCTGAAGACAGGACACGGAGAATTACAAAATGAAACCCTGATGATACAATAACTCGTGTGATTACTCGACATCACTAATGCAAACTAATTGATGCTCGCCCTCCAGTACGTGGCTAGTGTGGTGACGGCCTATGCACAGAGCTGCCTAGGAATGGAATAATTGCACCGTACACAAATTACAAAATTACATAAACCCTCAAAAGATACATGAAATAGATGGGACACGTGATGAGCATTTACAATAAACTCACACGTGTGAAAACAAGTTTAGATGGCACGTATGCCGCTGGATGAAGATCGTAGCGGACCACGTGGTGCAGATGAAATTGCAATATTTCTGCATGGATACGACAAATTAAATTCAGATAAAATATTATTCTTGTTGAGAAAATGATTCTCTTTACAATTTACGTGATTACAGGATTGTAAAATGCCTGACGGCTGTAAAATCAAACATTAACATGACCGCATGGTAAAGTACAAAAAGCATCAATTTACGTGAAATTACACGGAACCGTGACAAAAATCTTAACATAGAACACTGAATAAAATATTGCACATATGATGTTACATAAATAAGCTCTCAAAATGCAATGATGGCGTATACAAGTACATGGTGTGGGTCAGCCACGTGGTTATACGTGATATGTTGCCCTAAAATATTCAAACATGAATAATATCCTCAAACACATACATAAAAGCAAAGTCCTTGAAATTACGTGCATCAATAATGCAATAATTACAATTAAACTCCATTAACATAGGCGGATGGCACTCGATTGAAGTTGCGCTTGTCACGTGACCCTCAGACATAATACTACTCCTTTCCGTAAATTAAGTAAAAAATTCCACACTGGCAAAATAAATTACTAAAGCGGAAGCATAATGCTGGGGAAATGTCTGACAAATCATACGCAAGCAAAAGGTGACGGGTCAAGTAACTTGAGTATGGAAACCTACATCAGTGAACATAAGTTGTATTGCGTACGTGGCAGTGTTTTACCTAGCCACCTCTCCTCGACAGACTGTCCAGCTACAAGCGTCGCATGTACGTACAATAGCCGCCTTCGTGGTTCACATAAGCAGAAGTGCTATGTATGCCGAGTAAAGTATTTTATTATTGAAATTAAAATGGCACAAATTAAATTAAATATTGTTTTACATTTTTATAATTTTCTTATAAATTTTTGTATTATTTCAATGATGCCGTTTATTCTGTAATGTTAGTGTACTTAGTCTCTTTGAATTCCATAACGAAGCAATTTAAAAATAGTAACACACACTTTAAAACATTTTAAGTCATATTAAACCTTGCAAATACAAATATAAAACCCATTTTTCACTGAAAACAAAGTTTATGTGAAAGTTCAAAATTATTGGCCTCTTTGCACACGTGCGTGGTGAGCGCCGTCATGAGCTCTAAAGCCGCTAGGTGTTAGCCGGCCTCAAAATATTTTCAGTCTTTTTTTTTTTTGTAGATTCTGCACACCGTCTTACTGGGGAAGGCGGTGGCAATCCATTGCTTATTGATCCTGATTATTTGTTGCAATGGTTGTGCAGTTGACTGTTCTTTTGCGTTTAGTTTCTACAAACTCTTTTGCCTCTACCAGTAGGAATTCGGAGAGTACTTATCAAGTCTTGTGAAAAGAATTAGTGATTTTTCTACACAGTACTCAGCTTTCCTTACCTTTAATGACTCTGACTTCTCATAAATAACTTAAAATACTAAAGGGAGCATGTTTAAGTTAGGGGGAAGAATGAACCAACGAAGGCACTGATTTCATCTATGCCACGGCTGCTACCACTGTCATAAAAAATTTGTTGTAACACATTGAGTCCTGAATATTTGGTGTTCAAACCTATTTTATTGAGGTCTTGAATACTTTAATATTTTACAGTATATGAGGATTGTCAGTTCATAAAATGCACTTATGGCGACTCATTATTAGGTAGCATTCTAAGGACGGCATTAGTATACATAAGGAGGTGTAACCCTGTCTGGTGTTGGTTAAATGTTATTTTAGCAAGTTTCGTTTATCAGTGCAAAAGTGATAGTATAATAATAATTTTGTGATAAATGTAAATTTGTTAAAATGTACCAGTAAGATTCTCAATCTGATTCGCCTCTCTATATTTACTGGATTCAAATAATCGAATTTTAATACTTATGCTAAACTTTTTTAATGCTGTAATTATGTGTTTCGTTTTCACATATTTCATAATGGTTTTAGATTCTACTAACAAAACTTTGGGCTCCAAGACTGATGTTAAACCAGTTCCAACATTGTCACCCAATTCAGGTGAGTGACTCAACAATGCGCACAGAATATTATTATACAGTAAAATCCCAATATAACGTGGCTGTTGGGGGACATAACACAGAACCATGTAATATCCTTTCGACGCTTTTCAGGAAGTGACAGAGTGCAGTAGGAGAAATAAAACAGCCAGTGTTCTAATAAGGCGTTGACACCTATCTGTCAAACATGATGCATTTACCCCATTCCTGTCCGAGTTTTGTTTTGTTTATTTCCATCACCGAACTTGACAGCGCAGCCAAGGGACGGAAACAGAAGAAGAGAAACATGGTGTGATGAAGTGAGTCACATGCATTCTAGTTAGAATGGTTATAAAAAAAAACAACCTCATTTTCCAGATAAAGGATATACTTATTCCCCCACAAGGGTGATGTTCGCTGAGAGTTATTTTGTCACCTGGGTTGGAGGAGGTGGATTCACCCCCCCCCCCCCCCCGCCCACTAGTGGGGCTAATGTGGAGGAAGCAAGAATGAGAAACGAAGCTCCCGTCCAATAAAACTAAACAAAGGAGGAATGCCTGCTAGCACCTCATATGGGGTCTACAATTGCCTCACGTGTTGTGAAACATGTCGCTTGGTTGCCTGATTTGCATTTAACGAAGGAAAAGTAAAACAAACAAAAGGCAATTATGTGTGGCATGCAAAAAAAGGCCACTTTTGTGCATTAAGCATTGTCCACAATAGTTTGTTCGGAGTCCACGGTAGCATGTCCTAACATGGTGTCTTTGGGTCAATAACACTGCATGCCTCAAATTTCTGATTTTTTTTTTTTTTGAAAACAGGAAAACATGCCATAAAGCAATTATATACAAACTATGATCAGAGTGTTTACAATATAAATATAATTTTTTTTGTAGAGTTATACCCCGTGGGAGTTATATAATATTCCTGTTGATGAAATAGAAGCAAGAATTTTGAGGTCCACCTCATTTATTATTATTTTATTTTTTTTTCCAAAATGGGAAAACGAACTAAATAGCAGCTGTATTCACATTATAATCAAAGTGTCTACATCATAATTATAATGATTACATAGCACTACATCCTCTAGGAGATTAATTATTGGCCTGTAAATGACTCTGAAGCACGAATTCTGAGGACTGCGTCAAATTTTGGAATTTTTTTTCCAAAAATGGAAAGATCTACCAAATAGCTTTTATATACACATTATAACTAATGTGTTTACAACATTATTATAAAGATTACATAGCCCTGTACCTCGTAGGAGATTAATTTTAGGCCTTTTAATGAGTTAGTTCCTACCTTATCTAGAGTCTGAACCCAGGACCCCTCACATTGCAAGCCAGTTTTCTACCGAATGCATCACAGACGTCTGCATCCTTTTTACGACAGCATTGCGGCACATTTTTAATTACTTTGGCTAAACATTTTGGCGTAGACTAATTTTAATTGTTTAAATGTGTTATGCTATACAGCACACACACATTTCATGTTAACTTTTAAGTGCTGGTAAATTTTTGACAGCAGGATATTTGCAAGTATGTTATAATTGCTTGGAATATGACTGTGCCTTCCCCCACACTGATCCAACGCCGAGATAAGATGGAAAGTTTGCTACAGAGCACCATTTTCTTTGGCCTGTTTACAACCAAACAGCAATACAGGTATAATAGTATTACATGAAAAAAAGGATCACAAGGTATTCTTCCATTAAATCCATCGCACCATGCCAATGAAATTGAATATACGGAGAAACATACAGTATTGGCTGTAATGAAACAGTAAAATAGATCTCGGTGCCGAAAGGAAGGAGAATGTGCGCCCACTCCCTCAGACTCCTCCATCAGCGTCCCCGTCTCATGACCACCTGCCAACAGACCACACACCTGCCTGACTAGGCGTTTTCCACTGATTTATTTATTGTGGCCAGGGGAAATAAATCGCCCCATGGTAGAACCGAATCCGCAGTACAAAGGGCCGTGGTATTTCTGCCTCCACTGTACTTAGAAAATACCATTTTATTGCCACTAACATTGTTTCAGAAATGCTTACATGTATTGCATGTAGACACACATGTTATATGTGGTAGTGGGATTGTAACATGTGAATCCTCAGGAAACAACAAACACTGTACCAAATGCACAGCTGAGTTGGGATAAATGAAATAGAGAATTTTGCTGAAATTTCAAATTATAAATTCTAACACTGTAGGAAAATACTGGTCTTGTAAGATGAAATAATACCATTTTGAAGCTGTAACATCATTGTATTAACTGCATGATGCTAAATGTTCAACTTGGGACATGTGCAGTCACCCCTTAGTCGTATAGTTATCATTTTTTTTCTTTTCAGATTTAAATTTTATAAGTGTACTTATACTGATAATGATTATAAGTACAGTGAAACCTCATTGTGGAGATCCCATTTATTCCATTTTCCCATATCAGGTGCTTTATTGGACTTCACCTGAGAGAGAGTCAAACCTGGGAAACTTATTACACGAGTGTCTTGGAGCGCCACAACCCCGGACGGCAATTGCAAACACATGGAAAATAAGGTTGCACAAGCCAACGAGCATGCCCCCTCCTCTCCCCTCATCATACTGAGAACCAACAAGCTGTCAACTGCCTCGGGGCAAAACCGAGCGCAGCCGATTATGTACGAAACCGAGAGCCAGTAGGAGGGTAGCTACCCCACCCCGGCCTCGCCTGAGACGGACATCATGAGGCGACATCACAGCTCCCACGGCGGCCCAACGCTGCACCTGTCCTTCGAACTATAAAATACTGTGCACTACCTGGCTCGCGATTTATTTCTTTCTCCAGTAGCTTGCTCCTACACTTTGTGTGCTGGATCCTTCTATTGCTCAATAGTCTTCGACAGCCACCAGAGGCTCCTGCAGCATTTACCAGATGCTCCATTACCATCACCAGAGGCTTCTGCTGCAGCCACCTGCAGCTACTAGAGGCTTCATTGTCGACAACCACCACCATCTACCAGAAGCTCTTCTTCTTCACCACACCACACCTTCTTCCGACCTTCTTCCGCTGCTGCTCCTTTTGAAACAGCAGTCACCCCTATTAGCTGGTATAGGTAACTACACCCACTGCTTTTAAAGAAGTGGCACTCTTTTAATATTGTTTCTTCTAGATGCCCCTTGATTAGTGTAGCTGGGACTGAGTTGTTTTCATTTTTGTTGATGCCACCAGTTACCTTGGGTAGTTTAGGAGCAGGTCACGTACACCTGTGTAGCGTAGGTTACTTCCATATTCATTCTCTGCTTGGTTAGGAGGTAGCACGCGTCACTTGTATTTATTGTTTTTAATAAATACAGTTTGTTCCTTTCCTGAAGGGTATCTGTTCTTGAGGTATTTCCGTTGACCACTAGGAGCATATTATACAGTACTTTGTCGACTGAAATCATGTTTTGATATTAGTATGAACCATAGAGTAGGACTGCTGAGACCCCTCAGGAATGCGTACGTCTGAGAGACACACCGTTCGACGGCCGCCTATTCTAAACTGTGGATAGAACACTAGAGCCCTGACCACTAGAAACTCATCTGATGGGGGCGAGGCAGGCTCCTTGAGTTGTATCCTACCGCAGCACTTACAGTGCCGGCCAGGATATTTGCTCGAGACTGACTGCCTACCTCTGTTGTGACCTACACCCATTAGTCGTAGGAAGGCGACCCACTTTGTTCAACACTCTAGGTCTGCGCACCATGGCGACAGGCTGATTCGAGCTCCGAACTCTGGCCATCAACAACTATTGGCAGTACACTAAGATAGGGTACTGTTTCGCGTCGACATCTATCAATAGATATCTTTATTGTCAATCCAACCTCTATACCTTTTGGTAGGAGGCAAGGCTCAAAGAGGAAGGAGGAAAAGGTGTCTTATATCACAACCAAGCAAGTGTGTGTGCTATCCCTGCCTACTCCAATTAGGCAAGCTGAGCAGGATTGAGCGTCTCTTATCGATCTCCTGGAGAGGCCTTCCTCTTTAGTATTTGAATATGTTAATTTCCCGGCACACACACACATTGCTAGGTAATATCACCCAGTGGTACAAGGTCTTATACAGGATACTGAGTTACGGTATGGAGCAGCCACCCCCAGATTCCGGAGCCAGGAGTGAACCGAGCATTCAACAACCAACAGCCACCAGCTTCACAAGTTACAGCCAGTGTGCAGCAGCCCCATCACTACCCACTGTTGCAATCCCTGGTAAGATAGGTATCACCAAAGCAACTCGCACGCCGAACAAACCAGTTGCAATTCTGGTAGCGGGTAACTTCATTCCTAGTCACCAACCGACACGTTCAGCTAAAGTTGCGAGCACTTAACATGCAATAAACAAATTATTAGTGAACCACCAGCATGAATGATCCAATGCTACTAAAACCACGTTGACGGTGCATTCAGTTCTTAACCCGGCCCGCATCAGTTTCTCTGTAATGTCATGGGAGTCGGAACTCTCTCTCACACTCTGTTGTGAATTCTATTGGATCCTTGTTAGGTCTCCCGGCATATTCCGGTAGCTGTAGCTCTCCCAGGCAGGGTGGCTGGTTACGTTTAGATTTTTGACCGGGGTTAGAAGTTCTGTATTCTGAAGCTCGTTTATAAACCTCATGTTGGTACACTAGGCAAGGTCAGTTGCCTGGTTCGTGGGTCCATCCTATGCAGGCATGATAATATGTCTCGCTGCATAAAATACACCTGATGATGTGAATATCTTGTTCAGAGCACGTGACCCACTTGCAGAAGGTGGTCTGCCTGGTTCTACATCCTGCACAGCGGAACCGAGGCTGTCGAAGTATTGGGGTTCATCTGCCCAGCCTAGACAGGAATAATGATGCCACTGCTGGCAGTACACACACTTAATACGGTTCACCCCCGTGCCGGGACATTTTTGCTGCGAATCACGGTTGTGTTTAGTTTTGGTAGCGTTGGCCTCGTCAAATTCGTGCTCGCTGCGTTTGGTAAGCGACATCATTGTTGTAACACAGGATTTTTAAAAGACTCCCCAAAGTTCGTTGTGCTTCTGATTTGGGGTTTGGCTGATTCGTTCGTTCTGCCTTGGCAAACTTTGGCAGTTACGCCATACGTTGAGTGCCAGAAAAACTCATACAGTCTACTTGACGTGATGTCCTGTTGAGTTATAGACTTACATGCAGAGAGACTGGTTTTGGTTCGGATATATTAGATTCACCCTAGGTAGAGGTTCTTGCATTCCTGAGTCCTTGCGAGGTGCCGGGACACGCCTGTTATACTAGACAGGCCAGGTAGCTTTGCAGCAGTGCAGAAAGTGTGCTTCTGATAGCTTGATCTGCCGGCGAGGATGTATTGCCTTCAAGGGCATACCTGGGCGACGGATGTAATTGTTGGACCTTTCCGTCAGTGGGCGCATTGACAACAGGTGTGGGTGTGAATGGTTGACATGCTGGAGTTAATGTAGCTGGTGCAAATACGGCTGATGGCAATGGAGCTGGTGCAAGTACGGCTGACTGCAATGGAGCTGGTGCAAGTACGGCTGACGGCAATGGAGCTGGTGCAATTATGGCTGACGGCAATGGAGCTGGTGCGATTATGGTTGACGGCAATGGAGCTGGTGCAAGTATGGCTGACGGCAATGGAGCTGGTGCAAGTTTGGCTGATGGCAATGGAGCTGGTGCAAGTTTGGCTGATGGCAATGGAGCTGGTGCAAGTTTGGCTGACGGCAATGGAGCTGGTGCAAGTACGGCTGACGGCAATGGAGCTGGTGCATGTACGGCTGATGGCAATGGAGCTTGTGCAATTACGACTGACGGCAATAGAGCTGGTGCAAGTACGGCTGGGATCAAGAAGGTAATGGCTTCCGTAGGCCATTGATCTTGTCGCGTGAGATAGGGAGCATGCCATGGGTGCAGTTCAGAACTGACTCGTACTGGCTCAGGAAATAGATCCTTCAGAACCTCTGGTTCGATGGATAGAGACATGTGTTTTTTGCGAAAAATTTTCAAGTCCAGTTGGACTCCAAAACACTTTTGTTTAAATGTAGTTTCGTGTTTGGATGATTTTAAATGTCACGTGCCTCAAGTGTCAGGCTGCGGATCATGGACGTTCAGTATCGGAATACTTTATTATGATTGGCCCAGTCAATTGAGAAAATGTCTTCTCTCGTAGTCACATTGCCAATAACCAAAGGAATTTGTGGTTGTGGACATATGATATTGAATTCTAACATGGCCATAAACATTTTCACGAAATACACCTGTCTGTATCTATGGGTCTTGCAGATGAGGCAGTGCCTGAGATTATTTCCTATGGTTTAAATTAGCTATGGACGTTACTAATGCAGGGGTTAGCTCATGCAGGCGCCTAGAAAACAGCAAAGTCAATTTCACTGGCTCGTTAAGACCACTGCGCTTGGAGTAGGTCATTGGAAGAAACACACTCCCTTTGCGTCGGCAGGGTAAGTAAGGGTCCTCGTGATTTTTACACCATGTCAGACCATGTGTCGGCTGTCGACTAAGTGAACACCGTATTCCAACACCAGGCGTGGATGGGCAGTGCGTGTTGCAAGTCAGGCCGCGCCGTCGAGGGTCAGTCCATGGTTTGTTGTCTTGGTCGAGTCTTCCTAGTCTAGGGAACACCTCTTTTCTTGGTGCAAAGGTGCAGTGGAAAAGACGTGCACCCCAAACCAAACACCTGGTCTGAGAGCAGTATACCTGTGTAGGTTTTTCCATTCTACCTACAGTGTAGGTAGAAAGGGTGGCTGTTCTAAGTATGTGTGGCGGGTATCATTGTGTTTTGGCTCAAATGAGTATTTTCCCGGGATCACCTCTGATGACCTTGCGTCTACAAAGTCAACCTGGATGATGCATTACCTCCTAAGTCAGCAAGAGCGTGTGCCAGGAAGCTGACTACACAAATGCTGGTAGAGGCAACCGGGGCTAACTAACAATAAGGACAAGATATGCTAACGTTGTGAAAACAACTTGAAACTAGCTATCGCTAAATGCTATTGTTACCCTGAGGAGGCAGCTGTGTCTAGTGTGTAGACAACGGAACAGTGTACTGGCACAGTGATAGGTTGACTAAGCAGGAGCGACCCTTCGGGTGGGCATAAGGAGCTGGAGTTTCCTTCTGGGACCGAGGTGCAATGAAGGAAGGTTTAGCGTGGATAGCTATACTTCACCGGCAGGCTGGAAGGAAACAAACGACGACCTAACGGGACTAGTAAGGCTATCTTGCGGCGTGCGAAAGTATTCAGTGTCCTGAATGCATAGTTACGTTGGGAACATCCATTCTAAATGGCAAACAGTACAATATCACTTGACAGGTTAAACGCAATGCAAACTTGTAGACTCAAAAGCAAAGCTGTGCGTAGAAATGAGCTGAAGTCGTGTAATTACCGTTGTTACAAAAAGTGTGATGCATCAACTCATTATCTTTGCCCTTAATTAAATATTTTAATTATGTGGAAATTAAGTACCCATAATTCATGATTATAGATTGGAAGTCGAACAGGACATACAGCATTGTTTTGCACATGTTTCAAAATATGTATTGCTTGACTCTTATAGCTAGTATCATTTCTGTAAACCGCAGAAAGAAAAAATTACTTATTTCTTGCCATCAGCCTCTTGTCAAAAATTAATGAAGGCAGTGAAGATGTAATAAAGTGAGAAAACTTGCGATGCTATTATTTATGGTTTCATGTGCAAACAATTTTGTAAAACTTTCTTAAAAATACAGTATAGTAAAAAATTTATAAATCCAGGATGGTGGGGGACTGATCCGTTTTAACCTAATCGTTGAAAGTACAGTGTAAGTAAATTTGTGAAAATGAAGAGGAGTAAAGTTCTTTTGCTGGCAATGGGTTTGAGTTGCCACACCTAATTTTCTAAATGAATACATGCATAGAATTGCATCCTGAAAAATCTCATTAAATAATCAATCTCTCTTTTCTCTTATACTCCTTACAATATTATTTCATTATAATTTTGATTATTATTTTAGGTGGTGATCAATTGGCACCTCAAGTATCATCTGGAGCTAAAGATGGGAAACCTAATTCACAACCTATTGCAGGTAACTATAATTATTTTTGGTACTATAGTAGAAATAAAATAACCCCAGTGCTTTTTAAATTTTTAGCAATCTTTGCAGTTATTTTGGTTTTGATACATAATGTAAAGAATACAGTAAATCTCTTTTTAAGAAATTTGTAAAGTTGCAATATATTTATATTTTTAGTAGAGGTGGGACGGTACCATGTTTTCGATACTCAATACAGTTTTTAGCTCGATACCCTCAATATTTTCGATACTTTGGATACTCGATACTCTTAAGTGAAAAAATTTGAATAATGCAATCCAATTTTTGTAAACTACATTTTCATTGTTCTCAGCCAAATTTTTGATAAAGTTTAAATCAGAGACAAATCTCACAAGATAATATTACAGCTGATGTAAACAAATTTGAAATTTATATAACTTTGCATCTATGATAAGACTGTCAAGTGTTAAAAAATTATAAACATTTATATGATACTAAAAAACTCATCAGGCATGTCAATTTTCAAACTAAGAAAGCTTAAAAATTTTTGTTTAGAAAAAACAAGCATTAAATTTTTTTCTTGATTAAGTCAGCTAGAGGAAATGTTGTAAGTGTTTATCCGAGGATAAAAAACAGCAATAGTGATTCTTGCGCTACCGGAAGTAAGATAGAGAGAGACTAAATTAATATGAAAATTCATAAGAAAATTATTAAAATGTAAAACAATATTTACTTTTAATTTGTGCCATTTTATTTTCAATAATAAAATATTTTACTCAGCGTGCATAGCACTTCCGCTTATGCGAACCCCATAGGCAGCCATGGTAGGTCCGTGAGACGCTTTTCTCTGGACAGTCTGTCGAGGTGAGCTGGCGAGGTAAGACACTTTTTTAGGTTTATCATTAGAGTTGTTTCGATACCATGTTTCCCAATATTGATACCCTGATACCAATGTCCATCACACTGAATTTTTGGGAAAAAGTATTATTGTTAATAAAACATTTAAAAATATTTTCCTAGTCTCATTTAAATAAATAAATAATGTCTTAAAATACAGTATATAATTTATTGTAATCCAACAAACATGCAAGCTGACCTAAAACTTTCAAACCCTCTGAAAATGCAAATAATATGCCTCCAAATATAAATCAAATTTTTAATGTTCTGAGTCCACTATCAGCTAAGAGAGCACGGAGAAGTTATTGATCGGGCAGTGTCATGTCAGTTGTTTTACAGTGGCCGGGGGGATGACCTTTCCACACCACTACCTGTTGGCAACACCTTTCACACGTGGCAAATGTCTGTCTTTTAAAGTAATTAACCATATTTTACTGTAAAGAAAAACTTGTAATATTGAAACACAAACGAGGTGATTATAATTGATTTCTTCACTGTCTTTCCCTAATAATTAATCTTTCAAAACCACATCCTCTGATTTTCCCTGTCATTAGTTACACTGCACTCTGCTTGGTGCTTACCTACCCATTATTAGATGGCAGATGGTGTCTAATAAGCACTTATTTATTATAAGTTTATTGAAAGAAACATGTCTATTTAAATAAATTAATATAAATCCTCCGATTTTCACGCATGAAATTACTGAAAATGAACACTTATAATACAAGTTGCAGAATTTTCAAGCAATTTTTTGCTAACAAGTGGTAGAGTATATGCTTTTGGGCATACAATTTTATTCGTGAAGGGAAGATGCTGCCCTTTGAGTTAAATAAATATTAAGTTTTAATTTCATTTTAATTTTTCGCCAGATACAATGAAACACCAACCTAACCGGATAAAATAACCTTTAAACACAAAAGGAAACCTCTTTACAAATAATAATTCCTGGTAAAAATGTTTTGCATAACATGTTCAGGTGAAACCATTTGCTTTGAAATACAAGTGATGTTAGGTGCAATTATTTTGAGCGACGTATATCATATTTACTTGAGTATAGTGCGCACTCATGTATAGTAAGTACCATGATATTTGCAACAATTTCCAGGGAAAAAAATTTTTAAAATAAAATTGCACCAAAATTTAGTGGTGCCCTGTTAGCATGTATGGAACAAATGATTCTTTTTTACATTAATATGTGGTGATTGTGTTATGTTTGGAAAATACTGTAATTAAATGACTTGGGTGCAAGAAGCCAAAAATAAATAAATTGTGGTAACGTCCAGCTCCTACTGCTCAACATTTCCAGCTTCGTTTTTCTTTTTTCTCCTTTAAACAGTGATCTACTCTCTGCTTTTGCTTTTGCTGTGCTAGAATGTACACTACCCTTATCTAAAAGAAAAGTCTCTCTTGGGCCCTTCTCCTCCCCTCTTCCCATGTACAAACATGGGAACATGGCTCCCTAGCCTCTGCCATGGAAACTGAGAGGGATGGCAGCAATTATTTTTGTGCCATGATAGGATGCCATTAGTTAATGGAGGGGGTGAGAGCGGGGTTTCGACCTACACATAACTGAAGGGTTGCTGAGTGAGAAAGAGAGAGAAGGGAGAGGAGTGATGTAAGAGCAAGAATGAGAGAAAGGAAGTTCTCTCACTTCCAACAACATCCCCAGACAATTTAGGATTAACACTCCCCCTTCCTTTTGTTTCCGTGTATAGCGTGTACCCCAGAAATTCTTCCCTTAATTTTGGGGAAAAAGGGTGTGCTATTCACTAGCAATACATAATTTTTCACTACTGATACTAAAGAATATGCCCTATACCATACCTGATACAGATACATGAGAAAAGGGTAAGTATCGGCCAATACCGATTCTTAGTATCAGTATCAGAACAACTCTACTTATAATCTAAATGTATAATGTTTGATATTATGTTATTCAAGTAAACTATTTCCATTGGTTTTTTTGTTTCAGATAATCAAGAACATCCAAATCCTAAAGATGATAATACAAATGTTCGCCCAGGTAAATGATTTACTGTAATTTAAAAGTTTTTAATTCTATTAAATTATTAATGTTTTTAGCTTTTAATGCATTATAATTATCTGTTTGAGGCACTCTTAAGAAACATTACAGCATTAAAGTTGTGGCACAACTTAGTTCAAGTAATAAAATTGTATGTAGAATATATCAGTGAAAAAATTGATTTTAAAAATAAAAGTATTATTTTTATAGCAATTTTTTCTAATATGTAAACAATGATTTGTTTCTAGGAAAAGATCAGATTTAATTTTTATGTAATGTGTAGTATATAAACAAAGAAATATTTGGTGAGTGAATAAGAAATATTAATTGTAGAAAATATAATTATGTCCTTGTGTAAAAGTAACACGTGTGCTTCTGTGGTGTGGTAACAGTGTTGTACTGTCTTGTGTTACCTAGTGGGTTTTGATTCCTGGTATCGCCCTTTAAATTGACACCGTCAGGTGAGACACGAGACGAACAATGATACAAAACTTACCTGGAATTTAGGGCGCCAGTAGTGGTTCCCAATCACCGCACTATTGAGACTCTGGGTTCTCAGGGATGCTGTTAGATCTGTGTGTCCGTCTCATCCATGTGTTCTTACATACACATAGGCAATACTAATCTTTTAATAAACATATAATTATCACAGGAGAAACACATGTGGCTAGGACACTGTCACTACAAATGAAAGAGTTAAGTTCACTGTGAGACTTGTTTTTATTGGAATTGTGCATACAAATCTATGTGCCATGAAATTAATGATACACTCGGTCGTGTCCAGCTAACTCCGCTTGGTGTCCACCGCAACCCTCAATTAATATAGCGCATGCCTAGATGGATGATCTCAGCGCAGTGTATGAAAACACAACCATCACAAGAGAAGAGATTCGACAGCCGCTAGTGCGGACTGACGTTTTTTCCCTGAAGACAGGACACGGAGAATTACAAAATGCAACCCTGATGATACAATAACACGTGTGATTACTCGACATCACTAATGCAAACTAATTGATGCTCGCCCTCCAGTACGTGGCTAGTGTGGTGACGGCCTATGCACAGAGCTGCCTAGGAATGGAATAATTGCACCGTACACAAATTACAAAATTACATAAACCCTCAAAAGATACATGAAATAGATGGGACACGTGATGAGCATTTACAATAAACTCACACGTGTGAAAACAAGTTTAGATGGCACGTATGCCGCTGGATGAAGATCGTAGCGGACCACGTGGTGCAGATGAAATTGCAATATTTCTGCATGGATACGACAAATTAAATTCAGATAAAATATTATTCTTGTTGAGAAAATGATTCTCTTTACAATTTACGTGATTACAGGATTGTAAAATGCCTGACGGCTGTAAAATCAAACATTAACATGACCGCATGGTAAAGTACAAAAAGCATCAATTTACGTGAAATTACACGGAACCGTGACAAAAATCTTAACATAGAACACTGAATAAAATATTGCACATATGATGTTACATAAATAAGCTCTCAAAATGCAATGATGGCGTATACAAGTACATGGTGTGGGTCAGCCACGTGGTTATACGTGATATGTTGCCCTAAAATATTCAAACATGAATAATATCCTCAAACACATACATAAAAGCAAAGTCCTTGAAATTACGTGCATCAATAATGCAATAATTACAATTAAACTCCATTAACATAGGCGGATGGCACTCGATTGAAGTTGCGCTTGTCACGTGACCCTCAGACATAATACTACTCCTTTCCGTAAATTAAGTAAAAAATTCCACACTGGCAAAATAAATTACTAAAGCGGAAGCATAATGCTGGGGAAATGTCTGACAAATCATACGCAAGCAAAAGGTGACGGGTCAAGTAACTTGAGTATGGAAACCTACATCAGTGAACATAAGTTGTATTGCGTACGTGGCAGTGTTTTACCTAGCCACCTCTCCTCGACAGACTGTCCAGCTACAAGCGTCGCATGTACGTACAATAGCCGCCTTCGTGGTTCACATAAGCAGAAGTGCTATGTATGCCGAGTAAAGTATTTTATTATTGAAATTAAAATGGCACAAATTAAATTAAATATTGTTTTACATTTTTATAATTTTCTTATAAATTTTTGTATTATTTCAATGATGCCGTTTATTCTGTAATGTTAGTGTACTTAGTCTCTTTGAATTCCATAACGAAGCAATTTAAAAATAGTAACACACACTTTAAAACATTTTAAGTCATATTAAACCTTGCAAATACAAATATAAAACCCATTTTTCACTGAAAACAAAGTTTATGTGAAAGTTCAAAATTATTGGCCTCTTTGCACACGTGCGTGGTGAGCGCCGTCATGAGCTCTAAAGCCGCTATTTGTTAGCCGGCGTCAAAATATTTTCAGTCTTTTTTTTTTTTTGTAGATTCTGCACACCGTCTTACTGGGGAAGGCAGTGGCAATCCATTGCTTATTGATCCTGATTATTTGTTGCAATGGTTGTGCAGTTGACTGTTGTTTTGCGTTTAGTTTCTACAAACTCTTTTGCCTCTACCAGTAGGATTTCGAAGAGTACTTATCAAGTCTTGTGAAGGGAATTAGTGTTTTTTTCTACACAGTACTCAGCTTTCCTTACCTTTAATGACTCTGACTTCTCATAAATAACTTAAAATACTAAAGGGAGCATGTTTAAGTTAGGGGGAAGAATGAACCAACGAAGGCACTGATTTCATCTATGCCACGGCTGCTACCACTGTCATAAAAAATTTGTTGGGGTAACACATTGAGTCCTGAATATTTGGTGTTCAAACATTATTTTATTTAGGTCTTGAATACTTTAATATTTTACAGTATATGAGGATTTTCAGTTCATAAAATGCACTTATGTTTGTTAGCAACCGGCGACTCATTATTAGGTAGCATTCTAAGGAGGGCATTAGTATACATAAGGAGGTGTAACCCTGTCTGGTGTTGGTTAAATGTTATTTTAGCAAGTTTCGTTTATCAGTGCAAAAGTGATAGTATAATAATAATTTTGTGATAAATGTAAATTTGTTAAAATGTACCAATAAGATTCTCAATCTGATTCGCCTCTCTATATTTACTGGATTCAAATAATCGAATTTTAATACTTATGCTAAACTTTTTTAATGCTGTAATTATGTGTTTCGTTTTCACATATTTCATAATGGTTTTAGATTCTACTAACAAAACTTTGGGCTCCAAGACTGATGTTAAACCAGTTCCAACATTGTCACCCAATTCAGGTGAGTGACTCAACAATGCGCACAGAATATTATTATACAGTAAAATCCCAATATAACGTGGCTGTTGGGGGACATAACACAGGACCATGTAATATCTTTTCGACGCTTTTCCGGAAGTGACAGAGTGCAGTAGCAGAAATAAAACAGCCAGTGTTCTAATAAGGCGTTGACACCTATCTGTCAAACATGATGCATTTACCCCATTCCTGTCCGAGTTTAGTTTTGTTTATCTCCATCACCGAACTTGACAGCGCAGCCAAGGGACGGAAACAGAAGAAGAGAAACATGGTGTGATGAAGTGAGTCACATGCATTCAAGTAAGAATGGTTATAAAAAAAAAAACCTCATTTTCCAGGGAAAGGATATACTTATTCCACTACAAGGGTGATGTTCGCTGATAGTTATTTTGTCACCTGGGTTTTAGGAGGTGTATTCACCCCCCGCCCCCTAGTGGGGTTAATGTGGAGGAAGCAAGAATGAGAAACGAAGCTCCCGTCCAAATAAAACTAAACAAAGGAGGAATGCCTGCTAGCACTGCATATGGGGTCTACAATTGCCTCACGTGTTGTGAAACTTGTCGCTTGCTTGCCTGATTTGCATTTAACGAAGGAAAACTAAAACAAACAAAAGGCAATTATGTGTGGCATGAAAAAAAAGGCCACTTTTGTGCATTAAGCATTGTCCACAATAGTTTGTTCGGAGTCCACGGAAGCATGTCCTAATATGGTGTCTTTGGGTCAATAACACTGCATACCTCAAATTTCTGATTTTTTTTTTTTTTAAACAGGAAAACATGCCATAAAGCAATTATATACAAACTATGATCAGAGTGTTTACAATATAAATATAATTTTTTTTGTAGAGTTATACCCCGTGGGAGATATATAATATTCCTGTTGATGAAATAGAAGCAAGAATTTTGAGGTCCACCTCATTTATTATTATTATTTTAATTTTTTTTCCAAAATGGGAAAACGAACTGAATAGCAGCTGTATTCACATTATAATCAAAGTGTCTACATCATAATTATAATGATTACATAGCACTACATCCTCTAGGAGATTAATTATTGGCTAGTAAATGACTCGGAAGCACGAATTCTGAGGACCGCGTCAAATTTTGGAATTTTTTTTCCAAAAATGGAAAGATCTACCAAATAGCTTTTATATACACATTATAACTAATGTGTTTACAACATTATTATAAAGATTACATAGCCCTGTACCTCGTAGGAGATTAATTGTAGGCCTTTTAATGAGTTAGTTCCTTCCTTATCTAGAGTCTGAACCTAGGACCCCTCGAATTGCAAGCCAGTTTTCTACCGAATGCATCACAGACGTCTGCATCCTTTTTACGACAGCATTGCGGCACATTTTTAATTACTTTGGCTAAACATTTTGGCGTAGACTAATTTTAATTGTTTAAATGTGGTATACTATACAGCACACACACATTTCATGTTAACTTTTAAGTGCTGGTAAATTTTTGACAGCAGGATATTTGCGAGTATGTTATAATTGCTTGGAATGTGACTGTGCCTTCCCCCACACTGATCCAACGCCGAGATAAGATGGAAAGGTTGCTACAGAGCACCATTTTCTTTGGCCTGTTTACAACCAAACAGCAATACAGGTATAATAGTGTTACATGAAAAAAAGGATCACAAGGTATTCTTCCAGTAAATCCATTGCACCATGCCAATGAAACTGAATATACGGAGAAACATACAGTATTGGCTGTAATGAAACAGTAAAATAGATCTCGGTGCTGAACGGAAGGAGAATGTGCGCCCACTCCCTCAGACTCCTCCATCAAGATTTTTCCATCAGCGTCTCCTTCTCATGACCACCTGCCAACAGACCACACACCTGCCTGACTAGGCATTTTCCACTGATTTATTTATTGTGGCCAGGGGAAATAAATCGCCCCATGGTAGAACCGAATCCGCGGTACAACGGGCCGTGGTATTTCTGCCTCCACTGTACTTAGAAAATGCCATTTTATTGCCACTAACATTGTTACAGAAATGCTTACATGTATTGCATGTAGACACACATGTTATATGTGGTAGTGGGATTGTAACATGTGAATCCTAAGGAAACAACAAACACTGTACCAAATGCACAGCTGAGTTGGGATAAATGAAATAGAGAATTTTGCTGAAATTTCTAATTATAAATTCTAACACTGTAGCAAAATGCTGTTCTAGAAACATGCAAAAATACCATTAAGCTGTAACACAGTGCTAGAACCAAGTATAAACAGACATTAACACAGCCATAAATAGCTGTAATTTAACCCGTTGTATAATAAACAGAAATTACGTAACATATAACAAGTGACGTCAAATGTCCGACTGTCATTAATAAACTTTTTACGTGAACACTCTTGGACACTCCTCAGTGCCAGTGCTAAATAATAAATGAAGAAATGACTTCCCACAAATTTATTATACAGGATGTTCTGCGATTCGACCAACCTACATCAGCAGTGTATTCTACAGCTCATGGGCAACAAAAAAGTCATATACATAGATGGACTAAGCAGCTCCAGTACCGAGTTACAGGGACGGACGTGCAAAGAACACAGACAGATGCAGTGGAGAAACCCGTCCAATGCTGTGATGACAGGACAGTTGAAAGACACACGCACATGCGCATTTGACAAAGTGTCCCATTAAACCACACGCAGGCCACAGTGTCGGGAGGCCGGTATAGCCTGTCATTATTGGTGTTGCGAGGCAAGGAGATCCACCATGCCAGAACTGTTTACATGAGTAGAGTACGCGGACATGGTGTACGTGTACGAATTCAGTGATGGCAGTGGGCGGCGTTGCAGTGTCGTCTGCGGTTCCCAGCCCGCCGAGTGCCGCACCATACGACGTTCGCCAAGCTGTACCAGAGTTGGAGGGATACAGGAGCCTGCCCGTGACGAACACAGGAGCGTATCACCGGCGTGACATGGCTGTACTGGACGAGATCGTGGAAGCACCACATACCTGCGCACATGCGATTGCATGGACGACAGGGGTGTCGCCAATGCAGTTGTGGCAGATATTGCGTGCCGACAGCTGCATTCCTACCACCTGCAAACAGTGCAACACCTGTGTCCCAGGGTCACGTCCCCTGTCTGCAGTTTTGCACCTGGATGCAGGAACACGTGGACAACATGTCACTTCTGGGATACTATGCGAGAGTTGATGCAAGAGTGGCACAAGTGCCTAATTAGCAATATGCTACTTATGTTATTAATTGCTAATTGATCAATAATCGAATAGATTTATTAATTGATTAATAAGATAATTCTTTAATCATATTAATTTTTATTCTTTGATATCAAAATTTGTTATTGGTGTTGAAAGGGCGATGTTGGCGGAGCAGCATTGATGTGTACTCTGTGACATCTGGTAGCCGATTGAACAGAGGGGTGGTTTGTAATTGCTTATATGTGTGTGTGTGTGTGTGTGTGCGCGTGCGTGCATGCATGTGTGTGTTGATAGTGTAAGAGTGGTATAAGGAACTTTTTTTTTCCCTCCAAAATTGACTGGGGTAGAGGGTGCAGGGTGCGGTCGTTACCTCTGGAGAGCTGCAAGAGCCGGTGTTTGAAGTAGAACCTTGTGCAGGCTGGTGGTTGAGCCTTGGGCAGGCTACTGGGCATGGAGAGAGAGCCTTCTTCAAGCTGTTGGGTGAGGAGGAGGAGGAGAAAGAGGAAGATGAGTAGGATGAGGATGATGATGATGAGTAGTAGTAGTTAGTAGTAGTAGTAGACTTTCCAGACCCCAGTAGAGCTCGCTGACCATGGCGGTCGGTGAGCTGACGAACTCTGGCAAGGTCGGTTTGAAGCTTCCATATATAGTCCCCGTTTCTGCTTCGTGGCTGTTCAAGGGGTGCAGGGGTTGTAAGCCTCTCGACACAGGGGTTGGTTATCTCTGGTTGGGAGCGGCATAGCATAATCACCCGTGATTAAAACTGACGGGAGTTTTGTGTCCTCGACCCAAGGCTCTGCATCTGTGATGTCATTGGGTGCAGAGGTGCTGCGATCTTGTGGGTAGCTTTCCAACTTCTTTATCCAAGTTGGCGGGTCTGCAGCTCTGTGGGTAAAACAATCTCGGGTTGAGGGTGTGGCGACCGCATGTCGGTATTCGGGCCGGCAGTATAATTTTTATAATTAATCATATAATTATAATTGTGATAGTGGTTGTCCAGGCTCATGGAATCAACTCTATTGGCACGTGGAGTTAGTACGCCACTGTTGTGACTTGCCCCTAGCTCTTTATCGCTCGTTGATGGGGCAAAGTCGCCCGTAGAGCGTTAAGGTATGCTGCGCAGCACTGTGGCATGCGTCACTTTATAATGAGGTCAAGGAGTGTATTGTGGGTTGGCAGCTTGCAAGAGGCGAGGGATGCCTGGTTTGAGAGAAACCTAGGTGCATGGCTAATTATCACAGAAATGTTAAAAGTACCAATAGAATGCCAGCTCATCTATAGGACGGATAAGCACGAGGACTCTGACTCTCAGGGCGGTAGTTGGTCAACAGATACGTGACATATCCCTCTCGCAGCTCACGTATATGAATAAAGTACATCAAAAGTCACTGATGCCTTTACATTACATAAATGAACACCTATACTTAACACTCTGGAGTGGGCCAGAACCCGAGGAAAGTTAACGTTAAAATTAATTAAGACGAGAGTCGCTGAAATACGTATATTGACTGAAGCAGGAGAACGATACTGAATTGCTCGAATAAAGCGGACATGGCACACAAGGTCCACAATCTTCCAATACTGCAAAAAGCACTTGCTAGCACATGAAAATATAAGTGGTTTAAATTCTCCGCGTCCGCAAGTCCACAGAGATGAGAGTGCAGTGTGCGGGAGGAAAATAAATAAATTAAACTTTCCGGAATTAAATACATTGAATGCGGAAGTTACTGACCAAAGACGACGATGTTCCTCCACGATGCGAATGTATGCACTCTCCTAGGCCCACCGATCTAGACTGAGGAGGCTGACCCCAATATACTGTTACCAAGCGGCGATGTCGTCCCAGCTCCGTGAGGGAAAAAGTCATTATACATAACTTATAAACCAGTATAATTAAAACAGAACAAGACACAGCAAAACACGTGGAGGAATTAAAGCATGTTTTCCGACACGTAATTATTTCTTATAATTATTCAGTGTCCTTGTTGCTATGTGTGTCACGGAAAATAAACAGCATCAGAAAAAGCCTGAATGGGCTTGCAAAACAAATAGAAAATGATGTAGAAATTATACAAGACAAAATACACTCAGAAAACCCTTTAAAACATTTCATTAAATTAAAAACTTAATTTAGTGACAGCTCTAGGAATTTTAAGTTTGGGCGGTTGGCATTGTGGCTGCCGGAACTACCAAGATCAACTTACTGTTTACGTAAATGAAAACTGAAAACATAAATTACGCTCTTTGAAAATAAAAGAAGCATAACATAAGCAATAGAAAATTATAGAATGAGTAACTACAGAGCCCTGAGGGGAAGCAAACGGGAGATAGCGATACCCCGTATTTACATTAGGCTCTGCTTTTGGGGGGGTCATAGCACTTCACGCACTGCCATTTAAATTACAGCGAGCAGCGTTGGTCTGCCTCCCGAGGAGGGCAGTGAGAGCCACGTCAAGTGTCGTCACTTCAGTCACAATTGCCAGTGGTTGGACAGCATTTGCACGACACTGGTATACATATGACAAAGAAAGATAATCTTGGGTAGTAGGAACTGTTATATCTGCTGGGCTTAACCACATCCACATCTTGTTAACGCATCGGCTTTCAAGACGTCGATGTTAAGAGCTGCCCAAATCTCTTCATTCTCCCTTGTTACTGTAAAATCTTTAGTGATTATAAAGACTTGTATTTCTCCCATTTCTAGTACTGACACTATTTTTTAAAAATAAAAAACATTGAGTTGGTCCAAATTTAAAGTTTTTACATGCTTCAGATCTTAACAGTATTAATCTTTGTTTGAATCACTAATGTCCTGGTTATTTTATTAAATTCAAAAAATCAAGAATCTTCTATCTGGTTTGTTTCAGGTGAACCATTATATTCGAATGCCAAAGAAACAACCAGTGCAGACAGTAACCAGCTTCAGCCAGGTAACAGAATCATACAAATTTAGATATGATAGTGGAGATATCACATTCCATGATATAATTAATATTTGACACATATCTAGGTATTAACTGATTGTATAGACAAAAGTTACCAAGCCAGCCCATACATGTAATGGCAGTTCTCCTGTTGTTGCTTTGCATTTTGGTATTTGAACACACTATTGATTTACAGTAGGTCAGAGTTTTCTGAAACGTTGATGCCTCACCTACGTACTTTACTGGAGTTTCGCTGGTGCCTGTGACCTTCACCTCCCCCTCCCCTGTCCCCAGACAGCAGGGAAGCTTGCACCGTTGTCTTGTTGGGCTTGGAAGTGGGGGGCAGGACAGGCTGGTTTGTGCAACTCTATAATGGCCCATTGTGCACGTGGTGGAGCAGTTGGAGATGCTGGCCTGGTTTGTGTAACTTGGTGTCGTGTCTAGGCTACAAACTACTCGTTCTGCGGCTGAAGGCCATGCGAGTGTGACTATTTTCTTGGGTGGTGTAGACGGCAGTGGAGAGATCGCTCATGGGGTGTGCTACAGGGGTCAAACTGTAGATTGTGGTTCCCACTTGATGTGCTGGCTGAAGTTCCTCTCGTTTCGACGAGGTGTACACTTTGGTCCCTCCCTGATCTTCCCCTATCAGGCCTGCAACAAGGGCTAGCAACTGCTTGGCTGCCTTATCTCGCCCAGCCCTGTGACGAGGCATAGAAATTAGTGCAGAAAATTGGGAAATAGTGGGTTCCATGGAGACGGGCACAACCGGAAGGAAATAGGAGTCAGTAGGTCGGTTTTCCGGGTAGGCCTAGCTGGTGGCCTCCAGGCAAGAAACATGGCGGGCGGGAAATTATCGACAGACCCAAGCACCTGTCTCTAGGTATCAACAGCTCCAATGCTACACCGTAAGGCCAGAAGTCACTAGATCAGCATATCACAAAAAGCCGGAGATCCCTGTATGCAAAGAGCTTTCCATGGCAAGCATAGTGAAGTGGTACAATAAATTCGAGGTGGATGGTTGGTTGTGCCATAAAAAACGTTCGGGCCAACCTGGCATGTCAGAACAGATGGTGGACCGTTTGAGGAACGGATGCAGCGTAGTCCCAGAAAGTCAACCTACCAAGCTAGTGCGGAATTGAACATCCCTCAGCCAACAGTGTAAAAAATCCTTTGTAAACGGTTAAGAGTGAAGCCGTACAGACTGCAGCTCTTGCAAGCCATAAGCGACGACGACAAATTGCACTGACTGCAGTTCTGTATTGATATGCAGAACCATCTGGAAGATGACAACTTCCGAAACAAATTGATCTTCAGTGACAAAGCAACTTTCCATCTTTCAGGAAAGGTCGGTCGATACAACACAAGTTTGGGAAACAGAGAATCCACGCGTGACTCTTGATCATGTCCAGGATTCGCCGAAAGTTAACGTGTTCTGTGCCATGTCCAACGAGACAGTTTATGGCCCCTTCTTCTTCACTGAGAGAACTGGCAATGGTGAGACCTATCTCGACATGCTGCAATTGTGGCTCATGCCTCAACTGGAAGCTGATAGCAGGGATTTCATCTTCCAACAAGATGGCGCCCCTACACATTTCCACAATTTTGTACGCGGTTACCTCAGTGAGACGTTGCCGTATCACTGGATAGGCCGTGTGGCGGCCACTGACCAGGCGCTACTCCGGTGACCACTACGGTCACTGGACTTGACACTCTGTGATTTCTCTTGTGGGTTTATGTAGAGGATCAAGTTTATGGTCCACCTCTATCAGAAAACCTCGACTTGCGACACCGCATCACCGCAGCTGTTCTTACCGCCACTCCTGATATGCTGGGTCGGGTAGGGGCAGAAATGGACCACAGATTAGATGTGTGATGTGTAACGAAGAGTGAACACACAGAACATTTATGAAAACTGCAAAGAAAACTCTGAGAGTTTGTCTTTAACATAATGTGTTAGTTATTACTTGTTTTTGAACCATGTACGTCATACAGATTTTTTAAAATGTTTCATGGACTTTATAATTATCCTGTGTGTTTATATATATATATATATATATACACACACACACACACACACACGGAGTGAGAGTGTGTGTGTGTGAGAGTGTGTGTGGGAGTGGGAGCGCGCGACACACACGCGCACACATGTGGGGGAAAAAAGTTTTTCCCCTTCTCAGAACAGCACAAATATCCTTTACGATCGAATTAAACTCAAGGAAATTTAGAACAGAAATATGTATTCAGATCCTGGATTCTAGCTAAATTCATGAGTCTATAATCAAATTGTCCCAACACTAATTTATGTAGATGTTTTTTGGAAATGCAGTTAACACAAGTAATACATCCCAATTTTAAAATGTTAACACAATCTTAATTGAATTTGATTAAAAATTCACATTTATTACAACTACAGTACTTCATGTTTTATTCTGCCTGGCCAATTCTTGTTTTAGAATGCCATTACCAGTGATACATGTTTAGACTTGTTGCTGTGAAACATCACCACTAGTCAAAATTAATGTACAAATCTATTAATATTGTTTTATTCAAACTTGTGTTGAAAACAAACTTTCTGCTGCTGTTATCTGCGTGGAGTTCATGTTTATATTATTTAATTTGTTGTTACAGGTAATGCATCATCATCATCATCCTTGTCGCCACATACAGACCCCAAGGAACTCGGCAATGGAACATCAGACGCACAACTTATTCCTGGTAATATCTCTGCTCCTACAAATGTTTATAAGAAACTTGTAATTTGATCCTTGTAGTTTACTATTCTTGCATAAAATTAATATTCTTTGTTAGGTTTCCAGCCTTTTCCAGGAATTCCAAGTGTTATCGAGCAACACTTTTATCCTGATACGGGTAAGTTGCACAAGATTATAGGGATAGTAATCACGAATATTCTAGGTACAGTGTAAATAATTCAATTTTTAAAAACAAGGCCGAAAACTAAGGTTGTGCAGATACAATTTTTTTAAATTTTGAATCAAAGTCTAAGGCAAAGACCTAAGTCTTTGTCGAAGAAGAATATTTCAAATATGATATATGAAATGAAATACTGTTTCCAAATGCCTACAAAAATATGCTGATGTAGTAATAAGTCACAAAAATCTGTGGAAGCCAAAACAACATTTTTAAACTTTTGCCCCCGCCAAGGCCCCGATTCTCCATAACTGACCAAAAATTTATGCAGTACATAACTACCATTATGAAATTCAAAGTACGTATAACTTACTTCCTGTTATAAACACATGCTTACAATTTATGCACATACACATCTGTGCTTTGTTCCATGTACACATTATTTGCAGGTGTCACAATCTCAGTGCTAGGCGCTTAAACATTGTATACCACGTTGAGGAGGTGGCATGAAAGGTGTTGAAGTTAAATAAACAGGGATATACAAGCATAAAATATTTTTTATTTTCCATAAGTTTAATATGTTCTTTGGATGTGGTAATTATGATTGCCAGGGTCACAATTAGTGACAATTTAGTAAAAATATTTATATAGGTCATGACATACTATACATTTTTCGATTCTTAATATAACAATTAAAAATTAAAGTATATTAAATAACTCTGATAAATTTACACATACCAAGTTAAAACACTGGAAATGTATTTCATTATAGGAAATTTAATGAAAATAGTTTTACAAATTAGCTTTCAGGCAGCTAGGTGGTGACTTTTACATTCCTTACACATGCCAGCATATCGTGTTACCTAACTACATCCCCTACACCTTTAGGTGCTGAAGTTGCAGAGATTACATACCAAGTGACTTGACAAATAGAGCGCCTGTGTCGTAAGATGTTTATTTGCCAGTAATACAGTAGAACTTCTTTTTTACACCATTCAAGGGATCCAGCAAAAATGATGTGAAATGTGGGAAATGCAGTATGGTGTTTCAAATTGAATGACGTTGTAATAAATCTACATTGATATACCATTAACACTATACAAAAATCTTATTAAAAAAAAAAATTGCAGAACATGGAAAGCTCTTCCGAAATCTAATAAAGTATATTTACAAAATGAATATGCATAGCAAGAAAAAGTATGTAACATTGGCAAATATTGAAGATAGAACAAATAAACTGAAAAATAAACACATAAAAATACGAATCAAGGTAATTAAAATTTAGGATCATTATTTACTAATGCACTACAACAGTTCACACTTTACATTTAAATAGACTTTGAAAATAAGTCTGAGATTTTCGTCTGCTTCAGCTGTTGCCTGCTAACATGTTCAATTTTTTTGTGAAGGACATTCAGCTGACTGAAAATACTGTCCTCGCATTCACATCCCGAGCAGTAGGTCCTCACAGTTGATACAGTTTGAATACCTCATGCTTGGTGGGCATACGTACTTCTCCCTCTTTCTCACAAGCTTCGTCATCTTGGTCTTCACTTTCCGTGACGTGTGAACTTAACAATATCTTCGACTAACTGTTCTTCAGTAATAATCATGTCAGAGTCAATGTTCACTAAATAAGTGAATGATACATTTGGCTCGATTGTTTTCATCTTCATTGGCAACCACTAAACATGGAAAACCACCTTTCCTGAAGCAGTTTGCAATTGTTTTCTGTGTAACTTCCTTTCTTGCATGAGAAATGATGTGGATTTTGTCCACTGTCAATAACGTAAAGAAAAAGTGTAAATAGTGGGAAACTGAAATATTGTGTGTTGCAATTAGCTGGAAAGATGTACACGGAATCAAATGGAGACAAAACGGGACCAAAATTAAATGGTGTAATTTGTGTGAAAATGTAAAAAGCGGTAATGCAGAAACGGGGTTCTACTGTGTATAGAACAGTGTGCTGTACTAATAGCAAGTACTTTTGAACTCTCTAAAGTATCAATTTTAAGTTTTGTACAATTAAATTGCAGCACTTTACATTGGTTTCCATGGAAAATAAATACGTATAGTGCATTGTATTCCATCTGGAACAACTGCAGTCTTTTTGCTGGAACCACAACATTAGTGCCATCTGGATAGTATGTTCTGTAGATTAAATAAACTATTAATCATTGTATATTTCTGTATTCTGCATGTGTCTTATTGATGTTTGCGAAATTCTCATATGCACTGGACCATTAGTTTGTGTTTATGAGCCATACTGTTGGAGTTTGTATGTTTGGCACACATATGCTCATTATATTTGCATAGGAATAGTTGCACACTTCAGAATTAATGTTTTGACAAATTTAAAACTCTCCCTTGGTAACGTATATTGCTGTATCAAAATTTTAAACATCAAGTTTAAAGTATATTATTTTCCAATTCCTAGGGCCATGTTCGAATTGGCACTTTTGGTTTACTGAAAGGTCATGTAACCAGAATTAGTCGACTAAAATGATATAATTAGTAAGTTGGTACTTAGTTTTTAGTAGTAATGAAACATTCTTAAAATATTTAATTACCAAAATGCTACAGTCATTGAACAAGTGACAATCGACAGCATCCTGATTGGACACTACTAAATACTCCATTGTAAATTTTTTTACATTGTATTCGATACTATCAAATATCATTTCTGCTAGCAATATTTTCAACCCACCCTGTTACAGTTGATCGCTTGTACCAACTACGTAAAGCGTTTATTTTGCAATTTTGATTAAATAAATTAAATTTTGTGAAAATTTTGTGAATTCGCACCTCCCGAAAAGCAAGTGCTCCTATGAATAATCTTATTTTTCAAAACAAACTATCACGTCTGCATCTGCACCTTAACGGATTCACAATTTTTTTGTGCAAATTTTGATGAGAATTAGTTTTTATGTGTGCAGTTCTGAGGAATAATTTGAACCTTACCACATCTACCGTTTGTAAATTTGTTTCATGAATGAAGAAAGTCTCCTTTTCTAGCAAAAATTTAACAGACTGTCCCGTCAGGTGCTGCATCTTAAGGCAGTTTCATGACCCAGTGTTAGACTAATTTTATTGTTAATCAACGTTCATGCGTACATTTCTGAGGAAACCTTTTATTGGGATAGGCTTAACTTTTAAATATTTACATTTCATTAATAAATAATGTGTTATTTTCTTTCGTTAACAGTAAAACACAGTCAAATTGGTTGCCAACTGGAACACCTAACATTGATATAGAAGCTCAAATTTTTTGAACCTGAAAAATATTTTGAGCTGAGCTCGAGCTGCAAGCAGATATTAAGCTCGTGCTCGATTTTCCGAGTACAGTACTCTCAGATCTCTAGATTATGGTGTCCATGGAAAAGAAGGGCTTGAGAAATTACTAAATTTTGGCGTTTATAGGCCGCATGTGTGTGTAGGCCGCACCAGAAGTTTTTGATAAAAAATTAGGGATAATTAATATTTCAAGTATAGGCCACACTGAATTTTTGTATTCCTGTAAATATTGTTAAGTTACAATTCCGTACAAACATAATAAATTCCGACCTAATTTTTCCCTACAAAACACTTGAGACAGAAAATTTGTCTTATATTGCAATGTTTATGAATATTCATCACATGATTACTATTCCACAGATGGTAACATGACTTGAGAAAGAAAAACCACAGCAATATGTTACACAAAATGGCATCTTATCAATGTGCACTTGTAGAGTCATGGCGGGTGTACAAACTATGTAAGATATCTTTCTCTTGTAGAGTAGAGAAATATTTTCTCATGTACGACATCTATAGGCGAGCTCCAACATGTTTACATTTTACACGTACGGGAAGAAGGTTTTTTTGTTTATGAATGCGAGTGAACAAATAACTGCAGTAGAGTTTTTTTTCTTTTCCTTCCCTTCCTTCCTTTAAGAATTAAAACATTAAAATGTACTGTATGTGGACACATTTCTAAACATGTTTTGGGGGAAATATTTGTTATGCCAATATCTTGTATATAAGCTGCACCCCACTTTTTGTAGTAGTATTTTTCGTTTAAAAATGTGTGGCGTATACACACACACCGAAATACGGTACATGATTATCTTACAGCTACTACACATACACAATTATCCATGTTTGTAAATTAAAATAAATAATTATTTATATCACTGCTATCACCACACACTAACACCGAGAGAACATTAATTTCATTATACTACCACTATTCATCTTCGTGTCTCACCTCTGAGAACTTACTAATTTTTTTGTCATCCTTGCACAATAACTCACTTTATTCTCAGTAAAAATTAAATTTTTTCGTCATTCATTAGCAATTATTCAGTTAGAAATGTACCAAATTGTCATAAGCCCATGCAAGGTTGGTTGAAGTGTTTTGCAAAAGAAATTTTATATACTATAACTAATGCTGCACATACACACACCTAACCAAAAATGTTAAGCGTCAGAGAATGTGTGTAAGTAGACTACATCAAGAAAACAAGCTAATTTATACTGGCATAAGGTACAAGCACACTTCTCATTATAAGTTAAGTCTTTGCTGAAAATTTCAGTTTAGTATGTCTGCTGCATTTCTACGTTTTTGGGTTACTGGTTTTCAGTCACCGGCTCAGTAGGCCTGTCGTGGCTTACCCCTGGCTGGTGGGAGGGCCACTTGTAGTCTGGCAGATGTATTCTTCGTTGTGGTGGGTGATAGCCTTCTCTCTCACTGCAGCAGCAGGAGTGAGAGTGTGAAAAGGGGGGGGGGGGGGGGGGGGGGGGGGGGGGAAGCTGGAGGAAGGAACATAAAATAAATAGTTACGAGATGACAAGAAGGAGATGCCTTCCGCAAATATGAGAGAGAACTGGTGTGGGTAAAGGAGGTTCCGTTGAAGTGCAAATATGTGTTTTGCCGATCTTACTTCGTGCCAATTGTAAATAATGCATACACTGGTAACATGGAGGATGGATAAGTTTTATGTAGGAAAAATAAAAGCGATGGCATTAGGTTTAGAGGAGCATGGTGAGGAAATGGAAACTGTGCAAACGTGAGCAGGAGTGCAGGATTTGATTGAGATAATTGAAAATGCTTGAATGAAATGGTGTGGATGTGTAAAGAGAATGAGAGTAGAGGCTGCTCAAACAAATTATGGAAATACATGGGAAGAGGGCCCCAGGAAAGACAGTGGGAGGAACAGATGATAAATGGAGTACAGGAAAGAGGAGGGAGAAGATTGTGGAGTAAAATCAAGGAGGAAGTGTGGTGGAAAGGTAGGAAATGGAGGAATTTAGCTATGCCGACCTGGAAACAATGGTGGATGATGGAATAATGACGCTGCATTACAGAATGACGTACATAAATTAGCCCAAATAAAGTGTATTTAACAAAATTCAGATGGTCCTTTTTTTTTTTTTTTTTTTAACTGCTGCATCACAGTTGCTATCCGTATAGTACATAATGAGGGGCGACTGTCAGTGTTGTACTTGCATTTGGTAGCCTGTTTATAAGTAAAGGTTAGCTTAGCAAATGCCAGAATTCTATCAACATTGATTCTCTGTATATGTTCTCTTAACTCTTACAAAGTTCTTTTCATGTTAATAATGTGAATTAAATCAATGTGGCTGACATGAAAACATAGGCTAGTCTTTTGTTTTAAGAAGTGTTTCATAATTTTTATGTTTCAGTAGTGAGTAGTCCTTTAATTTTAATTCTGAATATACTACACATGGTCCCTGATGGCAGCTTCTGTATTTGTGTAAAATATTTCTGTTTCAGATGATATACCTATTGATGAAAATGATGCCAAGCAATCATCTGACACAGGTGATAAAGAACTGGAAGCTTTATTTTATTCTAACTTATGATTTGTTCAGTTGATGTAAATTTGCAGTAGTTTTGTTGCTAATTTCAAAATATATAATTATTTTCAGATTTTGAGACCGCGATTGTTATGCCAGTTGAAAATGTTGGACAAGACACCAATAAAATTAAATCTGTTCCTGTTACCAAACCAGTTAATAAAGGTATGTAATAATTTGTTTCATTAACTCTTCCTAACTTTATTTCGAAATGAAGTTTTCTCCCCTTGAATATTGTTATACTATAATTTTGATGCCTTACTGGTAGGGTGTGCAAATAGTGGATTTTGATATTCAAATATTTTTTGTTGGATGGTGAAATTTTCAAATAACATATGAATAGTTCCACAGTCGAATAGCTACCAGTAAAAATTTAATTCCAGTTATTTATAATACAAATAAATATAATTTAACGCATGGCGGTCTCGGGAGCAGTCAATTGGTAAGTCACGGTCAAGACTGGTTTTTGGTGTGCAGGTCGGCCACACTGGTTTCAACTGCGGCTGGCAGGATGGTGCCCAACCAGTATATAAAGTAGACTGGGTTGGCGTGGTGGCTGTGCAGCAAAGCGTCGGGCAGGATGGTGCCCAACCAGCATATAAAGTAGACTGGGTTGGCGTGGTGGCTGTGCAGCAAAGCGTCGGACAGGATGGTGCCCAACCAGTATATAAAGTAGACTGGGTTGGCGTGGTGGCTGTGCAGCAAAGCGTCGGACAGGATGGTGCCCAACCAGTATATAAAGTAGACTGGGTTGGCGTGGTGGCTGTGCAGCAAAGCGTCGGACAGGATGGTGCCCAACCAGTATATAAGGTAGACTGGGTTGGCGTGGTGGCTGTGCAGCAAAGCGTCGGACAGGATGGTGCCCAACCAGTATATAAAGTAGACTGTGTTGGCGTGGTGGCTGTGCAGCAAAGCGTCGGACAGGATGGTGCCCAACCAGTATATAAAGTAGACTGGGTTGGCGTGGTGGCTGTGCAGCAAAGCGTCGGACAGGATGGTGCCCAACCAGTATATAAGGTAGACTGGGTTGGCGTGGTGGCTGTGCAGCAAAGCGTCGGACAGGATGGTGCCCAACCAGTATATAAAGTAGACTGGGTTGGCGTGGTGGCTGTGCAGCAAAGCGTCGGGCAGGATGGTGCCCAACCAGCATATAAAGTAGACTGGGTTGGCGTGGTGGCTGTACAGCAAAGCGTCGGACAGGATGGTTTATGGCCACGGTATTACCTGTTCTGGTAATGGTCAGGCTGAATTGTTATCCCAAGCGTGGAGGTTGGTAACTGTTGCTGGAGGTGCCAGCAGAACCAGATGATCCAAAGGTGCTGCGATCGCTGGAACTGCTGGCGAAGACTTTGATCAGGCTGATCCTCTGGTTCCTTCAGTAGCACGGACTGGCGATACCAAGCAGGACCTTCTGCCCTTGGCTTATGGTTGCTACCATTGGATAAGGCATCCCAGGCGTCTTCTTTGGGGGTGTGAACAGAGTTGGCGACGGAGCTGGGAGATGAGAGCTCTCAAACTTGCAGGCAGCGTGAGCTCGGCCTCTGGGGTTATCGTGGCAGAGTGCCTTAGTGGTTGGGGTGCAGTCCCAGGTAGTCGTGTAGACAGCCGTGGCCTTTCTCTCCTGCAAATCCTTCCCACCACTTTTGGTGTAAGGTATGGAGGGACTCTACAACCGGCCTCGCAAGAAGGGAGCAGGCGACAAAGAATCCCTATGTAGAAGTGTTCTGTGGCCGGGCTGACGCAGAGGTGTATCCTTTTCGCCAACCGGCGACACAAGTGGTGCGGTGGTTGGAGTGGTAGGTTTTCTCTGAGGCGTCCAGCAACAACTGCGGGTCTGGGCCCAAAGGTGATCAGGTCTCCAGAACCAGTCAAATACTCCCTCCGGCAACTCAACGGTGCAGTGGACGGAGTACAAACTGGTGTGGCTTACTAGCCTCCTTGTGGATTTTCTTGCCAGTGGTTGTGGCTCTACCTTTCGGTACACCTCGTTGCACAGAATGGGTGGCCATTGAGCGTTTGTGTATGTTCGACGTACAAGTCCCTGAGGGGAAGCCCACAATCCTACACTAGGTTGTAAAACCTGGTCTCTTGCTCCACTTTGGTCAGCATTGTGTTTACTGGGAACACACAGTCACCTAAGGAAAGGAAAATTAAAGTAGGTGAGAACTTGAGTTTTATTCCTGAGAGGAATAGACACGATGGCCCATTGGCCCATACTACATCCTAACTACCTTGAGCTGACTAGAAGTGTATACTACACAAATGCCAGATGAAGGGGACCTGGTTCTAAACTGGAAGACAGATTCGACTAGGTAGCTGTTAACTTTCCCTATCTACTCTACTCTGGTCTGTGTCCTGAAGGGACTTGGGGGGGGGGGGGGAGGCACTTTCGAAGGGTTGTGGGGGTTGGCGTTACCAGAGGTAAGCAGCGAGGGGGGTTGACGACTTCTTCAAGGTCTGCAGGGGGAGATCCTCTGGAAGGTCTGGAAGATGTTTAAAGAGCTTCGGGGTTGTCTGGAAGACATAGAGGAGTCTGAGAGCTCCAGCACACAAGGCGGTGTTAGCGAGCTGCTAAGGCTGTGTGGATCTCAGAAGAGCTACGAACAACTGACGTTTTGGGCTGCGCGCAAGTATAAATAGCTGCCAGCCCGTTCTCGTCTGCGCTGCACGGGGGTGCGGACGGTCAAGTCGTCTGCAAAGCAGGCGGAGTCGAGGGTTGTCTGCTGCGACGTCTGCTGGTGGTTGGAGTGTGGCAGGTGGCATCATCCCTCTGCACGCTCTGGAATTACTTGACCTCACTGCTGTTGCTTCTGCTGCTGGCTCATTTACTCTTCTGAGGGGGAATTGGCATGTCTGTTTGAATTCTGCGAACAATACAATACTGATGTATCTGTATTATTACTACTTGCAACAAGGGATGTAACCTGTAGCCAAACTGGTAGATGCTATACTGGTTCAGACCCCACCTGGTGTGCTAAGGAGATATACACAGATGAGATGAAGTTGTGGTTGCATATCTCAAGAGTGTGTCAGCATCAAACTTTACTGAATTTTACTGATTATCACAATAGACCGTTCTCACACAAATAATACTTGCATCTTCAAGTGCAGTATATCTTTTGTACAAGATAATTTTCTGCCTATTGAACGTGTGTGCTCCAAAATGCAGCTATTAGTAAATAATGCAGAAAGGGGAAGGGAGAAACGTAGTAAAAAGGAGAGAGAGCGAGAAAGAGAAAATTGGAAGAAAGAGCATGTTAGATAACATAACAGAACTGGAATGTGAAATCCCAGTAAAGAGATGGGCTAGACAAACAGGTGAGACCTCCAAGGTTAAACTTATTATCTCCCATTTTAAATTTACAGTAGGAAAAAGTGAAACGTATCACAATCGAGCTGTTATTAGTAAATCGTGCCATGTCGAGATATTTTCTAAGTCTATACCCTTGAAACGTAAAAGGAGAACCACTGAACTGATTTTGGTCGAACAAACTGTATTGACATTTCTGCATTACGCACTAGCTCTGCTTGACCAATAATATGCTAATTTCCAGTTGTACCAATAATTTTCTATAAATACATATTTCATCACCAAGCTTAAACTTCATCTTCTTATGAGAGAACAAAACATGCGATGAATAAATAGTAATTACAGCAGTCTGATTAATAACACCTTCATGTACTGGGAAATTCCAATATGGTACGAAGACGATACCGCACCAGAAGATATCCTCGGAATGTGCATAGAAATATCCTAAGTGTAAATTACAATGTAGCTAGGAATGATGTTCGATCCATGCTTACACGTTTTAATCTCTGTAGTGTGCAAGTCGTTCAACAGCTAGATATATGTGTATGTATAAGTACCACATGTATGTGTATATGTGTATGTAATGTTAATAATGAGTAATTTTTTTTACCTTTGTTGACAATTGAAACCTAATGCTGAGATAGGCATTTATGCAGTGGTATTGTGTGGTGAGGCAGTATCCTCCCACATGTTGATTTATTTACATCTGAACTGAGTCAGTATATTTTCATTTCATCACATTTGTTTTGTCAAATTACATACTTTTCATTTACTTTGGTTAGAATTGTATCTTTAGGACAACCCCTCTTAAATTTTTTTATAATTTTATTTTCTTAAATATTGTGTTTCTCATCAAGAGTTAAATTATTTATGGGGAACTTATTATACCATTAATTTCGTTAGAAGTTTTTACAGTTTTAACTGCTTAGGACTTTCCAGAGGTCTGAGATTTTTAATGATACCATGCACGCTAGCCATGGTGTAATAATTTCCAGCATCTTAATTTGAGACACTGATAATTTTGGTTATTGAAGCCAGAAACTAGTATCAGTTTTGTTGTCATGTAATTTGAAATTTAATATGGTTGACAAAAGAGAGGTGATAGTTAAATTGATTTTTAATTTAATTTCCACAGTAATTTCAAAATTTTTTATTTGCAACTACGTACATAAGATTTCATGTAATAAACCTAGTTTTCCCAGTCAATATGTATGTGTTATGTTAATGTAATGTTTTCAGTAGTTAACATATTTCATTGGTCGCATTCATACAAAGGGTATGAATTCTCATGTGCCTAATGGTATTTCCGAGGGTGTTTCCTGTTAAAATTATCATGGGTTTATTGCTTTCCTGTGTCTTCTTTCCTGTACTAATGCATGATGCTTTATGCATCTTTGATGTCCACTCTTCAAAACAATGTCTCCCCGTCATGAGCACAATGCTCAACCCTTTGGGCAGATCAGTTACTCCTCAACAGTACTAAAGAGATGGGAAACGTGCCTACAGAGTACGATGGCGCAATGTCAGAAGCGACTACAGACACCTGATCCTTGCTTGTACTGTTCACCAAGAATCTCCAAGAAGCCATCACGTCAACACCCCCTAATGAAGATAGTACTGCCTGACTGAGCCGCCACTCCCTCCAGCCAAGGTCACGCTATTTCCACAGGGTGCCAATGGAGGGCAGCACAGATATTATCAGCACCCTCCAGCACCTTTGAATTTTCAACTCTTGCGGCCAAAACCATCACTCCCCGCACCCCTGGTCTCCGAGCTCCTTTACGAGATTAGTATAAAATGCCTGATGAGTCCAGCAATCTTCTGTGTCTGCTCCTCCACTGCTCTCGTATAGTGCTGGAGGTAGCCACCAGGGTGCATGCCTTGACTGATACATCTGCAGATTCCACCGCTCTTCTGGGGCCCGAATCTCTACCAGCTGAAGATATCACTAACCAAAAGCCACTTCTGCCTGCAGCAGCCATAGACCCTTCTCTTTCTGGGAGACTGGACCTTCCAACGGCTCCTGAAGACCTCACTCCTGCCTAACTACTCCCTGGTATCAACCCCAGAACTGGTATTGGTCACGACGAAGAACCTTCATGACCTCCCTGTCCACCGGACAATGTTGGCATTGTCTGTCTATGCCTATGGTAGACGTTCCCCGTGTTTCTGTTCCTTCAGAACACACCAGGATAATGCGGTTGAAGTGTTCAAATACTTTAACTAATATAATTATTGCCTATTAACTTTCTTTTAGCTTTGATCCAGATTGCCTTCACCTGGCAGTTTACATTAGCTGAAACTTCCGTGTCAAATTGTATTAGCTTAGGTAGTACAGGGCCACCTTGTTTTATACTATGTTAATAAAACACGTGAATTCATAACTATTCTTTGCATACTAACTTTCTTGAAGTACTGTGTTGTTCTTGCATATACACACACCTGCCAAAGTGAAGCCGGAAAACCTTTCAGCACAGAGCTAATTATACATCCAGTTAGTTGCCACTCGAGCTCTGCCAAACCAGTAGAATTCGGTAGAGCCTATACGACGAGAAACTACTCCACCAGGTGAATCGAGCATACTGGGTTTTTCCATACTCCACCACTGCTTCTTAAGGGGCTGGAATGGAGCTGGAATCAAATTAGACTGATAGACCCCCTGTAGATACCACACATGGGTAGTTCCTGAGAAACAGCTCGTAGCACCGCCTAACGCTCTGTCCACTGCTCCTCCAGGGGCCAGACAAAAGGAGCACAAGGTAACCGCTCTTGCTTGGGAGACTGTGAATTATTCAGAAGTGCAAAGTAGGGGGGGCGTAAGTTACCGGCTTGCCTTTTGCAAGGCTTTATCATTAGTCCCCTTATGCTGTACTCCCGGAAGGGAGATATGCGGAGAAGGTTAAAAAGAACTGCCTACATCTCCAAAGGTAATTAAACTCGCAAAACCCTATCTCTTAGTGCCCTCAGCAGTAGTACAACCCGAGCGGGGTTGAGTTCAAACCGCCCTCACCACAGAAAGGCCTCACCCTTCTGCCTACCTAACCCATTACTTCTACCGCTAATTAAGCTATCAGGACTCCCCTCACCCAGTGGCTGAGGCATTCTTGAAAGGAGAGGAACCCCCTGTATGAATTGCCAATTCCTGGTTTGTTGATTCCTCCACCTGCACTCCAGCAGCACCCAGCAACAGCCCACAAACCAAGAACTCTTCACTGTCCACGAGTCATCAAGGCGACCACCCGCCCTCGCCATGCCAGGGTAGGAGTCTCAAGCCAGGACCACAGTAGCAGAAGACCAGCATACTCAAAGGTAACTGGCAGGCCACCAGACCTGTCCATTACACTGGCCATGCACCGGTGAATTCATAAGGCATTCAGTGAGAATCGCGATTCTGGCGTCACGAGTCAAAACTGTAAAAGAGACTAAGGCATCAACTTCCTTACTTAAAGGTTACATGACAAAGGTTCCGTAACTTTGATGCGTGCTGCTTCTACTACTAATTAACTATGATCATGACTCATCGCTAAGGTTCCTACTTCCACTCTACAAACGTAATAAACACGTACAGAGAATTTTCCACATGAATCTCGGCTACCTACTCTACCAGGCAACAGGAACTTATAAGCAAATTCTCGTCACCTGAAGGTTACGCAACCCAGCAGGCACGCTTTTCCCACCCCCTCCCCCCAAGGGTGTGTCTACAAGCTGCCTGGACACAAGGCCGAGCGCTGCAGAAGAGGCACGAAGCAGAAATGCTGACTACTGCTGACACAAGTTTTTCGACTCCCATGCCAACCAGGGCAGGAGACTCGCCCTACCCACAGCCTGCGCCGGCAGCCTACAAGCTTCACCTATATAAGTCTGGATGCTGCTGGGCTTAGGCAGTCATTCTTGTATCATCTCTCATGACTTCCCGAGCACTACCCAGTGCTGGGACCTCCAGAGATCTACATACGCAATGATGACCAGTCATCCAGCGAACACGTACATACATATTTAACTTCACCATGTCTCTTCTAGACACCTTTTACACAGCTCAGTTTAACTGTAACTTTGTATTTGTCTAGATCCAGTTATTCCCCTTTTAACCTAGAACCAGATCACCTACACCTGGAAGCGCAGATACCTTCAGCTCTCCACGGTTTGGTAGGAGGTAGCACAGGTTGTGTGTTTTTTTGAGTATTCAATACACACTCATTGTTCACTACTCTTCTGCTTTTCATTTACAGGGTACTTGTCTGTGTTAACGGTTAGAGGCGGAATACGACGTGCACTGCCGACAGGAACAGAGAGACTGTTGACATCCATATTAGACGGCTACCTGTTTCTTTTCAGCCACCTGAACACTAAATTAGTGCTGCTGGGAAGAAACAGCGATGCCACAACCACTAGAAACACCTTCATATAGGGAGGGGCTACAGCCTAAGGTTATTTCTTGCTTCGAGCTCTAAATTAGTGCTGAAGTGACATTAGCCTGGGGTTTGTCACTCAACCCTGTGCGAACACACAACCAAAAGTGGCTTGGGGGTCTACACGGCTCCACGTCCCTGATCAGCCTGCATACGTGGGGGATCAGTGGGGACTCTTATTGAGCTCGTGCCAGCAAGTTACTATTGGGTTAAACTGTAGTAACTGTTCCTGTGTAAATGTATTACGTAAACTGTCAAACTGTTCTACTCTATGCCTTGCAGGGTAAGGAGGGGCAAGAAATGTAGGGAACAATACCTAGCTCACCTTGCTATCAAACCGTGGTTGGCATTACCACTTCTTACGCCAGAAAGGCAGGCGGAATGGGACCACGCCGCCCAACGTAGGCACCAAGCAGTAACGCCTGCTCCGGGCATAGTAATCTACTTATTGCAGTGCCATCGTACTCATCCGTCATGTCACCCTGTGGTAAGAGGGTTGTTAAACCAAACTGAGGCAAGAGCACGGCTGGGCCAACCCGAACTTTTGGAGCAGTGCTAATCACCCCGCTTTTGGTCTAGTGGAAAAATTCTCGACAAGTGTGTCAGTCAACTTAGCCGGTTACATGTCACTTTTACCCCCAAACTCCTTAGATCATTGTTTGACGTGTCTAGTTCCTCTAAATAGTTGTTGTCTCAATTATCACTTTGCTTGGGCACACATCGATACTGTCTGCTGTTTAAACACTACAGAATTTGTAAATTGGTGAGTTTTCTTTCCATGTATGTATGCTCCAAGGCATTGCACACACTAGTTGGTTTTCAGATTGCTAGGAGAAAGGTGCCGGCATCTGGCAAATATTCTTACAACACATTGCAATAGTTCATCCAATTTTCAGGTCCAGTTTTAAATTATTACACACACATGAATATTTTATTATATTGACGCGTGCCGCTCATACTACTAATTAACTACGATACGACTCATCTCTCTTTACACGAAGTATACCCTTACTTCAACGTACTTAAGAGCTTTCTACTTCAACCATCCACATGAGAGTTGTGCACAAACCACTTTGCATATAAATTCGTGGCTGCTTAAATCTGCCGGGCGGTCGAACACGTGGCCACAAGGTAGGCCACAACCAGCAGGCATGCCGCTCCCCCCCCCCCCCATCCCCCCACACTGAGTACCAACAAGCATCAGCTTGTTCGGGCGCGGCCGAGTGCTGCTGAAGATGCACGAACCAAGGAACGCTGACAAGAGGGTTCTCACCTTCCACATTAGCTTCCATGGCAGAAGGATGTCACGCACCTTGCCTGCACCCGCTGCGGTAGCCCAGACTTCAGTACTATATATGTCTGTGTGCAGCGGGGCTCCAGCAGTCATTCTTGTGCGACATCCCAAGCACTGCTCAGTGTTGGGACCTCCAGAGATCTTCCAAGTCTTAAGTACTCCCCCAGCGGCTACTTCCAACGACAACCAGTCATCCAACGGACAGCGAACACACCAACACTAGTTAACTTCACTTTGTCTCTTCTAGACACCCGCTTTCTTTAGTACAGTGTAGTAGTAAAGTATTTTTCATGTCTAGAACAATCTTTCCCTTTTGAACTGAGGACCAGGTCGCCTACACCTGAATAACGTAGGTAACCTTCAGCATCTCACTGTTCGGTAGGAGGTGGCACGAGTGACGTGTTTATTGATTTTTCAATAAACATAATTTTGTTCTCTATCCTTAACGCTTTTTCATTTACAGAGTATCTTTCTATTTCACCCGCTAGGAACAATTCACGCCGTGCACTGCTGACAGGAACAGAGTATTTTTCTAAAACACGCCCATTAGATGGCCGCCTGTTTCTTCCCAGCCACCCGAGCACTGATAGTGCTGGAGTGGAGGAACAGAGGAGCCACAGCCACTAGGAATACCTTCATCCAAGGAGGGGCAGCAAGCCCAGGTTATTCCCTTGCTTTGAGTATTGATAGTGCTGAAGTAACCATAGCCTGAGTCTTGCCGTTCAACCTTGCCTGTATTCATATCCAGTAGAGGCATTCGTGGTCCAAACGGCTCAATGTCTCTGATAAACCAGCGAAGCATGGGGGATCAGTGGAGACTTTTACCGAGCTCATGCCAGCAAGTAGCTACTGGACTGACACTGTTAAATTGTTTCTTGTCAAGGTGCACTATGTGTGTTGTTTAAACAGCGATGCTCTATGCCTTAAAAGGTACGGCACGGCTTAAGGCGTAGGGAGCAAAACCTAGCTTTTCTTGCTGCCAAACAGTGGTCTGCACTCGCCCCTCCTATGCACGAAAGGCAGGCGGAACGGGACTGCGCCGCCACACTCAGGCACCAAGCAGTCGCGACTGCTCCCGTGGTATTTGTTTATTTTCCACTGCATTTTTGCACCAGCCAAGAGTGCCACCTGGTTCCGAGAGGACTGTTTTACAGGACCAAGGCTAGGTATGGCCTGGCCAATCCCAGATTCTAGAGCCAGGAATCTGCTGCCTGTAATTGTCAGTGCAGTGTGGGGCAATGCAGCACCCATTAAGTTGAGACCAAGGATCGAAACCTCAACTTCATCAGCATCATGGAGATATCGGAGTGAGTCAGTAGCTAACACCTCTCGCCAGCCACTGATAAACCTATTTAAACCACGCTATTGGTCTAGCGTACAAATCCTAGGCGATCGTGCCGGGCACACATCAATATATATTCCTTTCCTTCACAACCCAATTGGTTACGGTAGAAAAAAATTGGTTCTAGCGAGTAGAGGATGACATTGTTATAAATGTAGTCGAAAATACAAACACTATTACTACATGGATTCAAATAACATTGTAGCATGCAATATAGCTGGACTTACATGAACTAACATTTGCTCAATCCTAGAGTACGTGATCAATCTTATGTTGTTTGCTGTTTGAATGAATACAGTATTTGTAAATGCTGAAATTGGTGGCACCTTCAAAATTTTATATAAATTTATTGTTGTCGTTGTTTACCATAGCTTTATTGTAACACTTCCATTTTCTTTGTATTGAAACACGTCCCTCTCTCAAGTTAAGTAGTTAGAGTGCTGACTGCCCTCCCGAGTTCAGTTGCTAATCGTACCACGGCGTGTTCTCTACTAATGTAGCCCCGTGGGTTATGGTAGTTTCAAAGGGAGGGGGGATACCATCTCAGGGGAGGGGAATCAAACCCCAGAGTGAGTTGAACCATAATTGTCTCCCATCCGGGGAGCACAATCTCTGTCACTGCAAGGATTGCCAAAATTCGGGACGCCAGTTGTCTCGGAAATGCGTGACATGGAGTACCGTTTAATCAATAGTGATGATGGGGTGGATGATCCCGTTGGAAAGGTTGATGTTATCTGCAATGGTCGCGTTGGCCGGCGTCCGGGGATGTAATTTACTGGGGAAGGAGCTGCGCGGGGTTATGGAGTAACCTTTGGCAGTAGTCTCACATGGATAACCTTCCCGGAAGCCAAACGGAGCGTACACATGTTTGGGATCTCTTTCCCCTGGTCTAGCTTGGGTGGTGTTGTGGTTGCAGTAAATTAAGGAGTCTCTGGCGGAACGTAACTTATAAATTCTTGGTCTGGCCACGGCCAATAAGCACCTAAATAAGGATCGAGTTCGAACTCTTGGTCAAGGGGGATGAATGGTGAAATAGGTCGTGGCGTCGTTTCTAGACTAGCTGGTGGGGGTGTGTCCTTACACTTAGTTCTTACCTCCACTTGCATATTGTTAGCTTTTTCAGAGCCCGCCACTCTACATGCCGTTTACGGCTCTGAATGCCACCCATTTTACTGTGTATCTATACCAACCTTCTGTCCTTCCTGCAGACATGCAGTCCTGGGCCTGTCTCTTTGGCACACACACCCAAGGCATTAACGGTGAGATGTGCAGTTTGGAATTAGGATATCGCTGAGGTCAGGCAAGGGAGCACTGGAAACCCAGAAGCAGCTGAATGTCTTTTCGGACTCAAAGCCTTAGTTCACGCCCCGTCTCCTGTGGAATTTGGCACGCCTCACGATTGGTCCTCAGTGGGGTTTCAATGCACACAACGACTTTCAATAAGAATTCTATTAAATCAATGAAGGGGGATTTATCATTAAAAAAAGGTAATCAAAGATTTTCAATTTACTTAATTATTATTATGTTTTGAGGAAATGGAGAATCCCGGTAGGATTAATACACGCTAAAATTAATTAATTAAAATGACGCAGGCGAAGGTAAGCCTGGAAAAGAATAATGCAAAAATAAAAGTTCTCTCTCTATTTTACCCAATTTACAAAGTAATCTCTCGGGAGGTGGTTGTCAAGGAGGGAAACATCAACGAGGACCTGTTACTGCGGAGTCAAGTGAATGACTGGGGTACAAGGGTGCAGGAAGTGGGCGTCAAAATTTACCTCTGGAGTTATGTGCTGGCTCTTGCAGTCGGCTGGTGCAGAAGTGGTACAACTTTCGCTAGCTGCTGTAGAGGTTTGAGCCTTTTCAAGCTGTAGGAGAGGAGAGAGAGGTCTTGGTCCGACCCAGGGAGTGCTCGCTGACCTATGTGGCCGGCAAGCCCGGCGACTGGCCAGAGGCTTGCTCGTGCCTCCTTATATAGTTGAAAATCCCTGTATCAGCAATCTTCTGGGGGTGCGGGGGATGATAGCCTTTCTCTGCAGGGGTTGGTTATCATTGGGCTGGGGCGGCGCTGCGTATTTAACTCCCTGCGCTCAGGCGGCGTCAAGTTTACTGCCTCCACTCGAGGCTTGGTGGGTGTGATGTCACGGGGCAGCAGAGGTGCTGCGATCCTGTGGTGTCGGTTGAACTTCCTTCTCAGTTATCTCAGGGCAGTAGTTCGTCGGGTAAAACAGGCTTGACTCAAGGGGTTGGCGACCGCATGTCGGAATCTGAGCGGTCAATTCAATTCATAATTAAACACGTTAATTATTTTTGTGTCCGAAGTTGTCCAACGAGTGGAGTCGATTCTATCGGCACATGAAGAGTAGTCTGCCACTGTTTGTGACACCCTGAGCTCTTGCTAGCTCGTTTGTGCATCGAAGTAGCTCGAAGGGTGCGCAGGCATGCTGCGCAGCAGTGTGGCATGCATCAGTATGTAGTGGTAGAATGCATAAATTTACTTATTCAGTAAATTAATTTATTGTAAGAGTGTTTTTTTATCACAACTAAAAGTGTTGTACTCTCGAATAAGGGATACGTTGCATAGTTTATTACAAATTGAAATATTGCTACTTTCCTAGTATCTTAACGGTGGCATGTGTTTTTGATAAGGACTCAGATTTTTAAGTAGGAGCTTCAGTCTGATAATATCATTGCGTGCCAGTTAGTGTGTGGCGGTTATCAAAACATATTGTTTATTAAATTGCATGTTTGTTGTGTACAATTTTCCTTGTTTTGCAGGAACTCCTGGCCTTCAGGGCAACGATGTTTTTGTCGATAACGAAGATTCACATTTCTTTGTTTACTTTGTGACAATGGTTGTGTTGTGTATCATCGGGTACTTGGTATTCCACAACAAGCAGAAGGTAATGAAATTAAGTTTCCTTTGTCATGTTAAGTAGTTTATGCTTCTAAATGTGATCCATAAAAGTGAAGTGTTGCGATAAATATGGTATGATGCATAATTTACTAAAAATGAGGGTGGGGCCCCGGTGACTGATCAGTTAAACTGCTTGTCTCCCACCAAGGCGAACGAGGTTCAATCCACTGCTGGGTTATCCTCCACAAGTGAGAATCATGTTAGAATTGATGCTGCTGGTCTGCGAGTATTTCTTGGGGATCTCCAGTTTACCCCACCCTTTCATTCTGGCACCACTCCATTCTCACCTTTCTTCACCTGCATCGGCTCTCAAGACCTTGCTTTTAAGAGCCACCCGAATCTCTCGTTCCCTCTCACTCACTATAAATGAGGGCGTTTTATTGGCAGAAGATATTTGGTCAAGATTTTTGTAGTTGAGAATGCTTTGTTTTAGTTGACTGAATAAGATAATTTCAAGCCTAAGACTTTTATTGGTTGTACTGTAAATGGCTATGTGTGTGTATGCACACACAGTTGTGTGAACACACGCATGCGCGCACACTCACATTTTGTAACTGTAGAAATGGTAGACTAAGTCGCAAATACTTTGTTCGAATTTAGTAGTTGTTTTGTTGGCTGTAGTACTGTAAAGTATATAAGTTTTAGTAAAGTTTTTGCATGTTTTAACGTAAGTGAAAAAAAATTTATTTTCCCTTATTTTGTAGCTGGATCTAAATCCTGTTGTGCAATGTGTGTGTTATTGTCTTGGTGTCATGCCCAGTAAACTGTCCCTATTTTACTCAGTCACTTTGGATTTAATTGGTATAATGGTCAGAATACTTGACTCTTACCAAGGCGTGCCAGGTTTGATTCCTGGTGGGGCACCCATATTTTTACGTGTGGGAAATGCGGTGTGGACATTGTGGTTGGCCGGCTGGTTTTCTTGGGTCAGTCCCATTTTCCCGCCTTTTAAATTCTGCCCTTGCTCCATCTTCAATTAATTTCATCCTCACTGGAGCTCAAGACTTCAGTTGATAAGTGTCAACAGAACTCTTGCAATGCTCTTATTCAGCCATTGTCTCTTTATTGAAAATTATATCGGTTGAGGTAGACCATGTTTAGCGTAATGTCAGTGAAATGAAATGAACATGTCAAGTGTTGCCTGTGTATGCTTGTATTGTGTTCCAGATCCTTGCCTTGACGTTGGAAGGTCACTCTAGAAGGAACACACGACGGCGCCAGAACACAACGAAGTACAGGAAACTGGATAGCAATCTGGAAGAAGCAGTCACGTCTTCATGCAAGCAGTCCACGACCAACATCATATACTGAGTGTGGTGCATCTTCATGAGGGATTTTTGTTTGAAAGTGACAAAACACTCCACTTCAACATTAACTTTTATTCTTGAGCAGCCAAGAACAGGCTTAATGGAAAATAATTTGAAAATTGCAAGAATAAAATAATGGAACCATTGACTTGGAGGAACTCCAGTTTTCTGTTTTATTTGGTTATGTGATCAGGTGTTTAGTCTAATGTAATGCTCATCCATGACAAATTTTTCCACTTTTTTTTTTTTTGCTAAGATTATTATTAAGGTGGGGTGCAATAAGTAGAGATGTGCAAAATTCACATAATCGTTCAGTGACAGGATAGATTCCACTGCCTAAATACAAGTGAGAGCTGTGGTTTCATTGGCTGCTGCACTTTTATCAACTTCATCTACTTGCTTAATCTCCATAGAAGAGATTGGCCACTCCACCACTGATATCTTATTGACTCAAGAGTTCTTTAGTTGCGATGACTGACATATTTCCGGCCAATGGCTGTAGTCGGTCAAACGCACAGTAACTTGGTAGTTTAGTCTGACCTTGAATAACATGAATTTTGCAGCTCTCTAGCAATAAGTAATTATATTTCCGATTTGAATCCTGGTTTTGTTTGAGTAGTATTATGTTCAACATTAGGTAATTTCAATTTAGGTAGTGTGAAAATAATAAACTGTATAACATAATTAATTAATTCCAAACTTATTTTTTACTCACCTTTTTTTTCGTATTAGTGTAGTTACTATATCAAATTCTCTATGTAGAAAATCTTAAGTATTTGTTTATTAATAGAAAATTTGTATATTCAGGCATTGAAGTTTTTAAATGTGTGGGTGTTGGTATTTGTAATCTGTGATCAGTTCGATGGCAAAGGTGTGTTGTGTGACTGCATTTAGATACTAATCATTATTTTCATTTTTTAAATGTATTTTCATTATTTCCTAATGTTACACTCATTTCCAGGAAAACTACAACTTTAGTGATTTAAGTAGTTTTGTATAGTTGAAATTTACAAATAACAATCAAAAACCACAAAGAAAATAGTACAAACATTTTGTTATCACACAGATGTGTAGTATAAAAGTGTTCCTGAATGAATGTTAAAATATTTGAGTTTATTCTTCATGAATAATGAGATGGAAAATATGATACTACTTATAGCCTTAAGTGAGGAATACACCCCTAAAGGAAGAGATTGTTATTATTTTATTTAAATACACTCATTGTCAAAAAAATTGTTCTCACAAGGAAGTGTTTGGAAGTAAGCCTAAAGTAGTCGAAAATGAGGAAATTATTAATAATTATGACTGGTACGAGCAGCAATTATCGCACTACACATATGTTTCTCAGTATGATGTTGGACCACTGTCTTTGTGAATGCATTCTGCCAAAGATCACAGCATTGAAGTGTAGAGGTCCCTAATAGTGCAGTGCAATAAACCATCCCGTGCAGCTTGAATATTCAGTCGTAATTCCTGTAGATTTTGTGGTAGGGGCGGAGTTGGAACATAGCAGCCAATAGCGTCCCATGCCTTTTCAACTGGGTATAGGTCTGGCGGTGCAGCTGGCCATTAATAGTTTCCAAGATGTGCTTTTGAGATCGTGGTGGTATGGGGAGGAGTTTTGTCATGTTGGGATAGAGTACTGACAGCCTTCTGCAAGCGCAGCAGTACAATTTCGTTGGCATCCAACTTTTTTGCGACCTATAAATTAGGTGTACAAAATTTTATTGCAATGATGTTAATGAACATATTAAAATTACACTGCCTGTTATTAAAAAAAATGTTTTATACAAATAACATTTTACTTTACATATAATAAATATTTTGACTGGTTAGAAACATTTTGATTAGGTTGAATAAAGTTCTTGTGATGAAGAATAGTGGTGATTGGGCATCACATTAAATCACACTCCATGCTACACCAAACCATCTGGACATGCGACAACAAACCGTTTAGCTTGGCACTGCCCTTGTTGCCTCCACACATGGATGTGTTGGTTGTCACCACCCAGACAATACAGGATTCATCGCTGAAGATAACCTGCCGCCATTCTGCATGGCTCAACGACAGTCTGTCATGACACCAGTGCAGTCTGTGACGTGGGGTTAAAAGTTGTCGTCGTATTAGTCTTATGTTCATGTAGTCGTGCACTCTGCAGCCGTCTGCTAATGCCACTAGCATTCACAGGTTGCTGCAGGATGGGCATGTTTGACAGTCTTTTTTGTTCTCCCTCATTGTGGTTTGTGACAATCTCCCAGAACCAATGTCGTGTGCATGCTTCTTCTATCTACTCGCTCTATTTATTGACAGTAAAAGTAGTTATAACTTAGTTGTACAATTACAGACTATTTCAGTAAACAAAGTAAGGTTCCAAGTATAATTTTACAAAATTCATTTGCTTTCAGATTTCTTAATATGTGCTTTTCTCAAACGTAGCAATTAACTGCCCTACACGTATTCCAGGGGTGCACAGGTGTTGCACATCCACTGCACCCTTTCAAAATTAGTGTACTCATTTCTCAACTATGGTTAGTCTGAGCGTGTTTCAAGAAGGTTCCCTTATTTGTTCATATGTACATGTTGACTTTGAACACTTTAGGCTATAGGTGATACAATGTTTTCTGTCTCATTTTTCATGAGGAATCATTTCACAAAGATTGTAACATTCATTTAGGAATGTGTTGTATAATTATCAAATGTAGGGTTTGGCTCTTTGGTGCATTGTTTTCTTTGAGTGTTTTTTTTATATTATATATGTATTTTATTGCAACTTATAAAAAATTATAGACACAAATTAATATTGCCTCCATATTTTGAATAATAAAACTGATTGTTCTTATTTTACTTTTTTACTTTATGCTTTATTAACTCTCTATTCTAGTAAGATAAAAAAATCATCTAACATTAAACTACAGTATAAAAATATTAAGCAATGGAGTGTTATCGTCCCATAAAATAGTATTTATTAGGAAGCCAAGATTTCTTAAGGTAGTGGAGTTCAAGTCCACATTTTTTTAGTTATATAATTTTGCTGAACATGTTAAGTTTATTATATAGTATTGGTAATAATGACTGCAAATCTCTTGTTTTATTTTTTTTATCTCCCATCGCATGGTCTGGTCTAAAATAAAAATTGTACAAAATTTAAAAAGATTAATTTAATGGGATAAAAAAAAGCTGCATAGAAAAATTGTAACAACTCAATCGAATGCCCCTGCAAATAGTATTAGTAAAGCTCTTTTTATAATTGAATAGATTTTTTTGTAGTATACATGGGTACATAATCTCGCATAAATGAGTCAACTTAAAAGTACATTTTCTTATTCACCAGAGAGGCCTCGGTTGGTTAGTGGTCAGACAACTCGCCGCCCACCTAAGGCGAACCGAATTCGATTTTTTGGCAGGGTCGCTCCCGTATTTTCGCATGTGGGAATTGTGCCGGACAATGCCACTGGTCGGGCGGTTTTTCTTAGGGATCTCTCATTTCCCCTGCCACTTCATTCCAGCACCACTTAATACCTCACCTCACCCTCATTGGCTCTCAAGGCTTTGATGTTGATCTGTCCGAATCGCTTTACTCACTCATCCACCAGGTTTTCGACTTCCAGTGGGTCACCCATGTTTTCGCATTTGGGAAACACAATGAATGCTGCCGTTGGTGGCTGGTGGATTTTCTCAGGGTACTACAGTTTCCCCTGCCCATTCATTGCAGCTTCATTTTAACCTCATTTCACACCCACCAGCACTCTAGAGTATAATGTTGTGTACCAACCAAAACCAACCTCTGAAGTCAACTCATCACAGAGCTGTGGAATGTGTGCTTCCAAGTGTGATAACAATGTCATTTTGTTGAACGCTCTGCCCCTGTGGACCACATTACATATGCTCTGATGAACTGTCATGCGACTACAACCATTGCTGACATCTCTGGAAATTGTCGTGAGTTGCATCTCGGGGGAACATGAGGTAGTGTGTACATGTTAGCTGTGTGGCAACACTGAACAGCTGTTAGAGTTGTTCACAGTGTCCGTTACCGTCTATGGATACTCTCTTTGTTGTGGAAAAAAATGCATTAAGATAAATTGTTCTACTGTGTAGCAAATATATCCTTTGGAAAGTGCAACTTTCATTGAAAACAAATTAAGAAATTTGGTTGGGGGAGGTTTCATTTCATGGTGTTTAGTCTTATTGGAACTTATTAGTTCTCAGTTCCATTTTTAAATTATGAGAACAAGGGAAAATGAAAATTGATAATGGAAACTGAGCCATCCGTACTACATAAACTAGGTTGTGATACATTATATTAAAAGTTAAAACTGTTGTTTCCCCGTTTGGGCACTTACAGAGGATGTTTAAATAATGAGCACTGTGTATCCAGGCTGCACTTCATATAATTGCTGTCACCTGAGTCCACAACACATTTTGTTGTAACAGTTACACAATACTGCACTGTACATCCTTCAGATTCAGCCCATAAAAAAACAGTTCTGTAAAATTGTGCTAGTTTTGGTGACCATCTTTGTTGCACGCTTCTTTCTGTACTCGGGGTATTTAAGATGGGATCAAGCACAATTTTTTTCTGAAGTGTTCTGAAGGAAGTGTGCATCACACTTTCCTGTGGTGAGTTCACAGTCTTAGTGTAGAAGCACACATTTCCATGAGATTTTTTTAATGGACGATTGCACACCATACTTAGACACTATGGTGGGAGTAAAAGCGAAGTGGAACCATTTGCAGGTTACTCTCACTCCCCCCCCTCACCATCTAGCTTGTGACCTAGAGCGAGTTATACTTGTGTTGTTCTTTCTCATTTGTATTGTGTTCTGTATTGCTAGTTTGCATTTAACTGAATAGTAAACTGCTCAGTTAACATATAACTGTAACATTGCCAAATTTTTCAGTTTATGGGTGTACGAGCCAGTATGGAAAGATTAAAAGGCACAGAAATAAAACATTTAAAATGTCTGAAAAGCCAAGCATTTAGAACGAAGTGGGTTACTGCATGCAAAAAATGAAATATCTTCAGTATGCATAGCAGTGTTGTATTATTAATTTACTAAAATAATTTGTACGGTGAGTATATTTTAATGTACATAAAAGCTAAATTACCATACTTTGTAGTTGATTTTATGTATAATACAGTGAAGTATCACGTACACGTGTGAGAGAGGATTATTGTATGACACAGAAACTTTTTGTCCATTTCCTAGGCCTTGTCTTAAAGGATTTTGAAAGAAACTACACTCATTGTTCGAAGGTTTAGGATTAATATTCTTTACGGCGACTCTCAAGTACAACCAAATCACTAAATTTTGTATAATTTTTTAGGCACATGAATAATTCAAAAACAATTCTATGTAGGTATTGACTTTACAACAATTTAAAATTGCAAATCTGGATGTGTGCTCATTAAAATTTGTTGGGAAAAACTTAATGTTAAATCTGATACTTTGATTTACATATATCATGTAATTTATCGTATATTGTGGGTAGGAGATTACGCACAATGGCCTTAGGCTGTGGAGGGGTCGCTGCAGTCAATTACTGTTTTGTTCATGTCGGTCAGTAACACGAGAGCCAATTACGTTGGTCACTAGTGATGGACTGGAGCACAGCCGATGTATAGGGCAGGCCGTGTGGTCTGAGTACTGAGCACAAAGTACAAGGCTGCTTTCGGTCTGGCGGAGTGGCGGGCACACTGCCACAGGTTTATCTGACTGGATGGTGGCCCGGGATGGGGTGCTGTGGGTGGTCTGGTTGCCCCCGAACCAGGGGTTGGCGATGCTGAAGGAGATGGACTCGCCCCTGCCGATGGCTGCAATGATTAAGCGTGGATACCTGGCTGTCTTGACGAGGGCTGAAAACAAGTGGTGTGAGAGAGCTGGAAAGTGAGGCACCTCCAACTGGCAGGCAGCGTGAGCTCGTTCCCGGGGGTTTATGCTGCAGAGTGCAGTAGGAACTGGGTTGCATCTCGGGTTGGCTTTGCTGCCATTCTGACTTACAGCTGAGCACTACTCCTCTGAGTGTGTGGCATAAGGCGGTTTGAACTCTGGCCTGCTGATTTGAAGTTTGGCGGAAGGCAGTATTTGATATGAAGGAGCAAGCTGTGTTACCTTCTGAGACACACAAGCCTTCTTCAATTTTCTCTGCACACCTCCCTTCCGAGAGTATGGCATGAGGAAAGGAACAAACAGCCCATAGAAGATAAGCAGGTGCCTTAATTCCCTACTTTGTACTTCTGGATACCCAGACTTGTGACAATGAGACACCTCGTGCTCCTTTTGTCCAGTCTTTTGAGGGGTGGACAGAGTGTTGGGCAACCCTTGCTGAGATATCCAGGTGTGGTATCCATAGGAGGGTCGATGAAGCTAAAGCAGGGCTGCCACCAGCCCTGAAGCTGAAACCCTGGTTCCTGTATATAAAAATCCTTTAAATCCTGTAAAATCGTTAGAATTAAAAAAAAATGGCAAATTACAGAAAAAAAGTGGATATGAAAGACATTTACATATTAAATGTAGTAGTTTTGGTTTGGAATGTACAAACCATGGTAATTCTTTTCTCCACTCACACTTATACTTTTGTTTATACAATGACTGTATCTGCAATAATTTTCCCTTTTCTCGCCATTGTGATCAATGCCAAACGCAAAAAACGGTCACCAAATTCGGATTGCGTGGGTAAAAATTGCATCCATGTGATTATACAACTAGGAACAGAAATATATAGATAACTGCATACCCGCGCCGCTGAATAATTAAGCAAAATATTTTGGACTTTCACAATTGAAGCAATGGTGTATGTCCAAAATATTTTGCTTGATTATTCACCTCAGTGTAAGAATCTTTCAAACAAATGCATCAGTGAAACGGTCACAAATGATAGGTGCTATAAAAAAAAGAGGGGGGGGGGGGAAGAGTGTTTAGATTAGTCTGGGTGTGTTAAAACGGCAAGCCTGAGCTGAAGTAATTCCAGCTTCTTTCAGGCTTCTGCAGAAGCGATGGTGGATTATGGAATACTCAGTCTGGTCAATTCCTAATGCTTTGGGCTCCATCAAACTCTAACAAGTTTGGCAGAGCTTGAGTGGCCTCTTAACGTGTGTGGATTTATCTTTTTTTTCCGTGTGGATTGCTGGCTTTTCCTCAAGGTTGTGTTTACGTAAGTTCAACTTGGCACTATCAAGAAATTTGACTACAGAGAATAGATTGAAAAACATGTGTTGTATTAAAAAAAAAAAAAAGCAATAGAAAATATAGTGGCTCCGCACTAACTCCTTAGTCAATACAACTTGCAAATGGAAGTTACCTAATGTGAATGGCCAGGTGAAGGTGACCTGGAGAAAAAGCTAAATGTGTGTGGGGGAAATAAATTTGGCTTGAAAAGTTACTACAAAGTTAACGTATTTAACGAAGTTTAACAAAGAGGGGAGGGGGGTGAGGATAATTACAATTACCAGAAGTGTTGTTGATGTTGCTGCACCGTTTGGTGGGCAGAAGAGATCATAAAGGGACGACGGTGTGACTTGCTACCAGGGGGTTTCTCTGTTTAACACCAGGAGGGGGTTTGTAGGGGAGAGCAACGTCTTCAGGAGCCTCTGGAGTGGGTAGTCTCCCAGGTGCTGCGTGATATGCTGTGGGTGCAGAGGTTCAACGGCTGCTTGTGAGCGGTGGGATCTCCGGAAGCGCCAGTGGTCATGCACCCTGATGGCACCTTCTGGCCCTTGCGAGAGCAGCAGAGACTCAAGAGCATTGGCCATGCCAGCCCTTTTATACTAATTTCGAATAAAAGTTTAGGGGTACAGGGTGTGGGGAAAGATAACCTCGGCCAAAGGGGTTGTGAATTCTAAGATGCTGAAGCGGCGCAATCATCCCTTATCTCGACCACAGGTGCTAGTAAAATACATGCTGTCTTCCAAGGGCGTGCTCTGACACTAGGGTGACCTTTCCTTGAGGGATGGGTTGCTCAGCCAACAGTAAAATCTTGCATCAGGAGGTGTTGGTATGACTGCTTCTTGGTGAGTCTGGGTGATTAGTACAAGCTATGATCACGAGTCTTAGTAGTTTCTGATGTGTGCACCATGTGGTACCTTGCAGGCACATGTCCCACCTCTTCAGTACTGTTGTGTTTGATTAACCTACCCTGGTATGAACATTGCGCTCAAAGATGGGGCAGAGTCGTTAAGTAGAGTGCACATCCGAGATGCGAGAGTGCATCACAAGGTTAAAATTACTTACAAATTTTGTCGTTTCTTATGTTAATGTTTCTTATAACAAAAATTACTATCTGTAAGAATTACACTGTGACAACTTGCTGTTTGTCTGCCAGATCATTTCATCACGTATGTAGTTCCCATTGTGAACTTGGTGGCAATTAGGAATGCTCGTTTGACGTCATGCGTAGTGAAGCCTGTCTGCTTGGTGGGAACTAGAAAAGGGAGTAAGGGGTATCAAGGGCACGTTCAACCCAGCTGACAACACCTGGATGGGTCTAAGGGCACTGCTATCACGAGTTGGGCACCGATTGAAACCTTAATTGGCCATGGAAGGCAAAGGAGTATAAGTAAACTTAGACCCCTTTCTCCATCCAGCCCTTTCGGGGTATCTATGCCTGTACCGCATTGGTTACTCATCCAGAACAGGTCAATGGTATGTGGTACCTGATCAAATTGCTGGCTATGTCTAGGGTCCTCCACATTGGGAAGATTTGTGTAATTTACCTTATGCCGTGACTAAGGGGAGAGGTGGGAAAATCCTAGAGTGAATTGGACCCTGCGTTCTTCCATGCAGGAAGTCTTGGATCTGTACACTCTCAGATACTTCAATATTACCAGTGGTGTCGGGTTTGCTCGGGGCAATAAATGGTCAACATCCTAAATTACTGGTCAGCTAAATTTATTCCCTCTTCAGGGGATGATTGGTATTCATTGTCGGTCATATCTACTTTCTGCTAGGCACAAAATTTTCTACCACACTTGCAATGCAACGTTTTGCCGGACACTACCTGATTTGTTGAGGGAGGAAGTGCACTCTACTTAGCAGGCTGGTTCACCGGGCGGGTAATATGCAGGATAGCAGCCGATGTCCGTTGCGGTAGAGTAGGGCAGCGGTTCTGGTTGCTTAGTGTGAATGGGGTAATAAGAGGTAGAGGTTTGTAGATTCCCAATAGGGTGTTACTTTCTCGTAAAATTAAAGCTATGGCTGGATGGGCCTTACCAGGTAACTTAATTAGAGGTCCAAACAAAGGGACCGGCAGTTTAAGTGAATTACTACTTTGAGGATTGTTGCTGTCCGTATTAGTAGGATTTAAATCTCTTAAGACTCTTAATGTTTCTTGTAGAACTTGTCTACATTGCCTGCTTTTGTTTCCATGCTCAGCATAAGGCATTTGAGCTGTACGAAAACCAACTCGAGGAGTAACTAGTAGCAATAATGACCCTGCAGTGTACGTCCAGGAGTCAGTGCCGCCAATCTCAGTTCCTGCCATCCGGCCTTTTTAGACTGGGGCTGACAGAGAGATGTAGATATGCCTGAAACTGGGTGAGGCACCACTTGGATTCGAGTCTATGACAGAAATGTTCAGTTTTCCTTCCGGCCTTTTCAGTCTGGGAAGGAGAAGTAGAATACTGTACTTGGTTTGACCAACTACTGTGTGAATTCGTGTTTCTAGAGTGAGGTGCTCTCGATTATCTACTTTGATGGCAGGCATCGATTTGCCATTCTAAGTAATGTGGATAATTTACCTTATTGGTTCGTGTTACTTGCTTCACCTTGATTAATTAAAATAAAGGAGAATGACATTACTTTCTGAGAGAAATCACTAGGGTAATACACCATGGAATAAATACTCTCCAATGTAAGTTTAAAATAAGTTTTTACTTGGGCATATAGAAACGACATGGTGAGTCCGTACTTGCTCCTAACATAATGATAATGGGAATCAATTAACATGTGCAAATTAATTAACAGAAAAAGAAAAGGAAGTTCAATGCTATAAGAATAAATATCCAAGCAAAGGTGACCTGGGCAAAGCTGAAATATGATTTTGTTTGTAAATTAGCCGGGCAGCTAAAACCTTACTTTACTTGGGATGTTCTTAAGGAGCCTGTTTGATTAAGAATACCTCGCGACCTGCTGTGGAGCTCTAGTAGACTGGGTGCTGCGCTCTTGTAGGAAATCTTGGAGCTTGCTTATCTTCGGTGAAGGGTGCCGATGGCTCGTTGGGGTTAGGGCGACCGTGTTATGGCTTTCGAGTAGGTAGTACAATTTTTCCAACCAAGTGTTTGTAGTCGCACATGATGTGATGATTATGGATCCTGTAGGCACATGAATATATTTAATAAAATGAATAGGACTTGCCCAAATGAGCGCTGGTACTCGACGATGGGGCGAAGTTGCAAGTAGAGAGCGCATGCTAACTGCTCAGGAATGCTTCACGTGTCAACAGTATGGCACAAGTTTCATGGATCGAATGGTTCCACCTCGTCGTTTATTCCCACTATTTTTAAATTGTTTAATTCTCGTAATAAGTAACTGTGGCATACAATGTGCTTATTAGGGGAATGGCTTCCAATGAAGCACCAACTGTACAGCATGCAAAATTCATTAGAAAGTACGTACAGTAGTATGAATATGTACAGTACTAAAATTCTCAGAAAAGTACAGTTTGTTACTATGAAAGTATAATGCCTGTTTTGTAACACACACATATTTTGTTAAAATTTATTTAAATTTTTTTAAAAATCGATTACTCCAGATTATAATTATTGCTCTGACAATATGTAATAAAAATCAACACTTAATGTTTACAAATATTTTTAACACTGTCATTTTATGCATATACATGTCATTTTTATAACAAATTAATGTACCTAAAATCATTTACTAATATTCGTAAACAGTATTACAAATTTTTTTATTGTTACTACCACTGTGATTATTTGTAATGGTCATGCCTAATCATTTGTTGTTTTTATTTTTGTTACAAAATAAATTATATGTTTCTTGTACATCATAAATCGTACTTTTCTGACAATCTTGGTAGTGTGTACGTACTATGTTTTAATGATTTCTGTGTGTTTCACGGCCAGATACGCTGTTCTATTAGAACAGCATTGAAATCCAAGTAGTCTAAACAGAGAAGAATGCAGTTTAAAAGCAGTATTTAAAACAGTATATGTTTTGTTAATGTATTTTTTAAAATAGGCATTTTAATCATTTTATTAATAACTTTTTGACTTTGGGTTTTATCTTTTTGCCTAACTTAGGGTATTTTATTTTAGTGGTACTTTTTGTGAACTGAGAAATATTGCATTACTTTGTTCCAAAAACTGCTGTGCTTTCTTCTAAATTTTGTACATATTCCTAAATTGTTGTGGGAAAAATAATTAATTTGTGATTTTATTATTTTTATCATATAATGTTGATTGAATTTAAAAGAAGGTATGTTGTCTATTCCAATTTTTTAAAATAAAATAAGTTTTTGTATTACTAGTGTCATAAGGCAGGATACCTCAAAATGTTCTTTGCCTATTGTTTTGATGTACCTCTACCCACTTTTATTGAAAATTTTTCTTAAGATTTATTCGATTAAGAGCACTGGAACATCGTAGCACAAAAAAAGATAGCAGAAGTTAGTTGATGCTTTGTTGTAAATACTGATTGACATATCTCGGGTGTCTGTAATATGTTGTGCTAGACAAATATATATATTCTGCGGATTGTATATAAACTTGTGTGATGGTACCTGAAATTTTATAATTTTTCATTCTTAGTTGTGTAGTATTGTATTGATGCTTCAGTATTAATGACTATTTTGCTTATTTGTCAAAGCTTTTCTTAACAAAGCAGTGAATGAAAAAAACTGCTAATCTGTGAACATTACCTAAAAAAAATGGATTTTTTTTTTTTTTTTTTTTTTTTTTTTTGGTACCTGTGTTGTCGTAAGGAATAAATTATTAAAATCAAGCAGTATTTCGACAGACTGTTGTGTATCAAAATCTGCATGAAAAATATTTTATCAGAATGGTTAGCATGTGTACAGTTATTGCGTGCCATTGTGTGAAAATATTGATGATGTACGTAGCTCAAATTAGATATTTTTGTAAGATGGATAGTGTTTGGGGTTCAGTAATATTGGCTTTCAAATACTGTACGTTCATATTGTGTGCATTTGCTGAATTTTGCTTGTGAACTTTCTATGTAAATTTAATACCATTTCTGCATACGTGTTGTAGTGAGTTGATTATTTAATTGGTTTGGTAACGCAAAATGTGCATATGTGTTGTAATATTTTTGTCACAAGTCAGGAATTGTTTCTGAATTTCTGAATATATACTGACAAATAACCACAGTTTGTGAAATATTTACTTTGTATTGTAGCAATAAATATTTTGGTGCCGATTATTGTGAAAATGATTTGGTAGCTGCGAAATTTAAAATCTTATCTTTCTATGTTCTATTAACTTGTGTTCTTTTTGGTGCAGAAATTTTAAGAGATACCTAAATAATATCTATGATTAATCTTTAGTTTAGATGTGTTATGAGCCATCATGTCTTGTGATGTTTTCGCAGACATTGGTGCTGGGAAGAAATTATTTGTGGTATGTTATTAAGTCCTGTGTTAATACAAAATGTACTATAAGTACATGCAGTCCAATTAATATTTCATTATTTTTAAACCTTGGTGAGTTCGCAGGCCAGTTTTGAGATTATTCCATAGTTTGTCCATAAGATTTACATTGACTCGCTAATCTGGGTAATTTTTCACTGGTAGAAAGATATAGAAAAAATCAAAATTTAATTTGTCGTGTAATTTTGATACACCGTTTTTCACACCATTTCTGTTGGTTTAGCATTACAGGATAACTTTTCTGTCTATGGTGGAGGTTTTTGCTCAATTTTTCCCTCGTTGATTAAGTTTTGGTCTGTTTCAGTAGTCTTCAAAGTCTTTTGGTCCTCACGAGTCGTTTCAACCTGGAGGGAGCCACTGTGGCTGGGATGTTTCGATTCTTTTATGTTCATTGTTGTATTCCATGTATTTATGCTGTTCAATAAACACAATTTATCAATCACTCGTATACTTTTGGGTATTCAGAATGTCCATCTTGTTTCTGGACACAAGCATGCACACACCACATCGTTTAATGCACTGAGTTGGTTTCAATCAGTAGGTTTAGTTGTGCTTCGCTTGATAGCTAGAGAAATGCAGTGCTGTACTCCCAAAAGTTTTGCAGGATGTACTCTCAAGTCAATATATCTTATTTTGGCATGTATAGTCCGCACATTTTTACAAAAAAATGTGGGGTGTGAGATATTGGCATTAAAACAATTTTTCCCCAAAACATGTTTAGAAATTTGTCATCATACAGTACATTTTAATGTTGTTTTTACTTGAAGAAGGAAGGAAGGGAAGGGAAGAGAAGAGAAGAAGAACATGTGGGTGGGGGAAAAAAATGTTCACTTGTGCAATTATTTGTATTATTTGTTCACTCGCATTCATAAACAAAATAACCTTCATCCCGCATATGTGGAATGTAAACATGTTGGAGTTCACCCATTAATGCCATACATGAGAAAATAATTTTTCTGCTGTACAAGAGAAAGATAACTTACATAGTTTGCACACCCGCTGTAGCACTACAAGTGCACATTGATAAGATGCCACTTTGTGTAACATGTTGCCATGGTTTTGCTTTCTCAAGTCAAGTTACCATCTGTGGAATAGTAATTGTGTGATGTATATTTGTAAACATTACAACATAATAAAAATTTTCTGTCACATATGTTTTGCAGGGGAGAAATTATGTTGGAATTTACTATGGTTGTATGCAATCTTATCTTAACAATATTTAGAAGAATACAAAAATTCAGTGCGGCCTATACTTGAAATATTAATTATCCCTAATTTTTCATTAGGAGCTTATGGTGCGGCCTATACATGCCAAAATACATATGACAAATCCTGGTTCTTACGTAGATTCACATTTTTTATTATTAAGTTCTGTTGTGATAGAAGGTTATTAGACTGGCCTGCAAAACAGATCACTATGTCAGTTTTATGATATCTCACATAATGTAGGTTTATGAGGTAGCTAAAGCTATGTACTAGAAATATATATAAGGAAATCATAATTGACGCATGACACATTCTGCATCATTGATGCACACTCTACAAACCGACTTCACCCCATCTGTGAGCACAATGTTAATACCGGAGCAGGTTAATTACCAGCAACAGTACTGAAGAGGAGGGACACGTGCTTACAGGATACTACAGACATGTGACCCCAGCTTGTACTGTTGGCTGAGTTGCCACCCTCTCCAACCTGGCCTCACTAGTTTCAGAGTTTGGCAAGGGGTAGCAGCACCCATTCTACTTTCAGCAAAGCAGAAGATTACAGATGATATCCTTGAATCCTCAGTATCCTTGAATTTTCAACCCCTGCGGCTGAGGCTATCACTCCCTGCACCCCTCACATCCGAGCGCCTATATGACATAAGTATAAAAGGTCTGGCATGACCAGAATCCTCCAGTCTCAGCTCTTCCACCACTCTCGTATAGGGCTGGAGGTAGCCTTTGGTGTGCGTGACCACTGGCACAGCTGCAGATTCCACCACTCGCAAGGGTTGGAATCTCTGTCAGTAGAAGACCTTGCTGACCAGAAGCTGCCACTCTTCAGCAGCTGCTGAACCACCATCTGCAGTGACTGCAGATCCCGCAGCTTCTGGGAGACTGCACCTACCATAGACTCCCGAAGACGTTGCGCCGCCTTCCTTACCACCTTCTGGTGTTAAATCCAGATCCTACCACTTTGTAATTATGTTACGACGTCCCTTCAGGACCTCCACCCTGTCCACTGGATGGTGCTTGGCAACATTGATGCAACATTTCTAGTAGGCGTTACCCAGTATTTGTTCCTTCCGAACAACTCGTAAAGCAGTCAGGAATTAGTCGTTGAATACTAATTTCATCTAATTACTAAGTAATCGCCTTTAATTATTAGATTAATCATCCAACTGCCTTCATCTGGATTTGCTTAGGATTTTCTTCCGTTTCGAAGTCTAGTTTAGGAGGTAGCACACTCTCATAATAAAATATGTGAAAGTTAACTATACACTTATTACTAAAAGTTCCTTGTGTAAAACTTAGAATTTCTAAGTAGATCACACTTTAAAAGTGAAGCAGTCACAACAACAAGGCAACAAGCCAGAATCGCACACGTTTTAAGAGAGCAATCAGAGCTCTGCCAGATCTGTAGAATTTGGTGGAGCTCAAAACTCTAGAAACTTTCTCTGCCAGGCAAATCAGTTACTTACATTTTTCTATGCTCTACCACCGCTGGGAATAGGGTCGGAAAGGAGCTGGAATAACTGTGACAAACTGACTTCCTGCAGATACCACACCTGTTACTTCGGTCAGCAAGTAATTTTAGCTGTCCACATTCTGCCCACCGCTCGCAAGGGCCGGACAAAAGGATCTCGGGGTGCTGTCTCTCGTTACAAGACTGGATACTCAGAAGTACACGCTACATCATCAACAAAGCACCGGCTCTACTTTTGTACAGTCTCATTTTTACTTTGATCTCCCCATGCCTTACACTCGGAAGAAAGGTACGAGGAGGAGGTTAAGGTTTGCAAATAGTACCTCTGAAACTAGAACTCTTTGTGACCTTCAGTCTGAAGTTGTACTTTGCACTTCCACCCAGGAGCTTTACTCCTCCTCACTGCAGACCGTATTATTCCCTCCACTAATTAAGCATGAAGACCCACTTCGCCCTGTACTAGTGTCTTTGACAGGGTGAGGAATCTCTTATTTGTATTGCCAAGCCCTGGTTGTGCAGTCCCAATCCTTGAGCACCCGTTGCCAATAGCACACCACAAGATCTGAGCAGGTCACAGTCAACGAGTCTTCGAGGCACCCTCCCACCCTCACCTCCGAAGGGTAAGTGTGTCCAACTGGCAGCAACAAAATTACCTCTGAAAAACATCTCTCCCCCAGGTAAATGTGTAACAAAGGGTCAGCCATATTGTAGGGCTGTGACAGTTATCTCAAGGCCTCGTCCATTTCAGTTGAATGTAGTGTGACAAATATCACCCTAACTTTTAACCCAAGAGGTGTTGGACCCCTGTAAATACTTGAATATGGCCAAAATTTGTACGGTATATACGTCAACAGGAACTCTTTCTGCAGATACAGCAACTCGTCCTGTTTGTCCAAGGCACTAAGCGAACGCACCCTTCAAAATGCTGAAATTGCCAAAAGGATTTTGTGTGCGCTTGGACAACAAATGTGCATCTTTTAAAACTCCATACAAGAAATAAACTGCATACTCTAAGTTAATTGGGTGACAACTCTGGTGGAAGACAGGGTCCCAAAGTTTTTATATGCTGGTATACGAGTGCAATGGAGGGGGTGGGCGATGGTGCCTGATTGGCTCTGACAAACTAACCTATGGGAAAATAGTATGAGTGGAAGTAGGTGGAGGGAAGCCTGCAGATTCATTCTCTTTATTTACCAGACGCCAAGCAGTTGCAGAAATCTTAACAGTTATTCCCACACACATGGTCATCTGGCACCACGTAGATTGTGAAAATGGCTAGGAAGCACGTACAGACTCAAATTACCTGATACAGTACAGGTGCAGAAATGCTATGTGCTGACAAGGTCAGCTGTCTCTTGAATAAAATGAAAGGGATAATGGCGTGGTGAGTTTAAATATAGCAGCAATCCGGTAAAGATGTCTGACAACTGTGGAAGAGGAGATGTATAACCTAAACATTGATGAAGACGTCTCTGCTCTCCTGCTGCCGCTGAAGGAGTACTAGTTGATAACCTATGGGTATGTATGTCACAGCATTTATACCTAAGGTGACTAAATAAAATGGGTAGAATGGGTGTGGCTAAGTTCAAAATATTCAGAGACCTACACAATTTTATGGAGATTGTACGACAAAAAGTGGACAGCGAAGATGACTAAATGGAAATATTACTTGGACTAGTGGTTAGGTTAAGTGGATGTCGAAAGAAATAAGATGTATTTAAAGTTCTTAAATTATGAATTCCTAGCATAGGGTTGGGAAATTTTTGCTAAGTTCAACATATGGTACAGAAGTTCCTACAGGTAAATATGTATAAGTCTGGCATAGTAAAAAAAAAATTATATGTAAATAAAAATCGTAAATGTGTGAATAATAAATGTTCATAATATACAATATTAGGCATGTATATATTTAATACATTTTATATATGCTTATAAAAAATTCCGATATGGTGCTGGTCATTGTCACGTAATCATAATTTTTTCTGACAACATATTCTTATCTGTCAAAGAATATGAATTTATAGAAACATCACTCTATACGTTCTTTGTAAAAGTTGAATTAAAATATATAATTTAAAAATTACTTTACAAATGCTATATGTACTTAAAAAGTATATTAGTTAAATTTAATATACATGTAAGTTAAACCACAAAAAAAAATATAAATATATATTGTTATCAAATAAAAAATAACAAATAAAAATTATTGTCCCAACACATGTTGAGATAGCCGAATGGTTTAAGGCGTTAGTCTGGCGATGTAAGTTTGTCATTTCGACCCTGCACCATTAAAGATTTTTTTCTAAAAATAAAAAGCAGCACCCCTAGCGGCCATCTCCAGAACTAATTATGAGATCGACTAATTGAACGACTGGCACGCTACCTAGTGACATGCCAGAACCAAGATGGCGGCACTCCTAGTAGCCAATGCTAGAACTAACTTGGATAACAAATGACAAACCAAGATGGCGGCTTCTTTGTAAATGTAAACAAAAATGACTTCGAACAAAGGTGAGAGACAAATGACAAAAAGAAAATGAAGATCGGGGTCTCCATGTAAATGTAAACAAAGATGGTCGGTCGAACAAATGTGAGAGATAAATTTCAATGACAACAACTAAGATGGCAGCCTCCAGCAACTGCCGATGTAAACAAATGAACTAATGGGAAAGAAAGAGAGAAGAATGGATAGAAAGAATGCGAGATGGACTAAGTGGGAGCACTCTGAGAAAACCCTCGGAATAAAAGCATGAAAAAATGACATACTGGTTATCAATATGGCAGTACAAGATGGCATACTGGTTACAAATATGGTAGTGCAGTGGCTACCAAGATGGTCGCATGACCGGAATGACAGAGCAGGAAATACGGAATAAAACATGGCAGATCCATGAGCCCCGCCCTTGCCACCGAACATACTGATGTGTGTGAGTACTCTACTGGTGTATTGAAGTATGGAGTAAAATCCCTGGTCACATGTTATCCCTTAGATGGACATGATGTCTACTCGGAGAGGAATTACACTATGTGAAAGATAACGTTGATTTGGCTAAAATTAGTGTTTATTTATACCTCCTAACTTTAGTAAGAGCTTACAGAAGATTGATCCTATTTTAGACAGGTGAAGGCGACATGTTCCTAGGCTAACAATGGCAGGGTAGACGAGAATTGTGTAACTAACTTGGACTGTACTACTCCACTTGTGTTGCCCAGAAGAGGCCGGCAGTTTAACAGGCATTACGACTTGTCGAGTCTTCTGCACAGAATGCGGTGCAGACTAGGTAAGGTGCAGGTAGGAGTCTTCGGCAGAGGCTGTGGTGAAGAATAGGTGGTTAGAAATAACTCTCAGCACAAGGAGTGTGACGAGAGCCAGGGAGTAGATTGGTCACAATCTCGGGCAAGATATGCGGTGTAGCGAATGAAGACTGTCCATGAGCCGGAGTGCGACCAGCTATTTATACTCTGTATACCATGTAAAAACATTCCGCTAGGAAAAAAAAAGCATAGGGACTTGCACCAAAACTTTATTTTTATTATTACATCATTAATGTTAGGGTCTCTGCTGAAAGTCTCGAAGAAGTGTGTTATTGATGGCAAGACCATATGCTTGTTCAGTGCTTCGTGCGTAGAGGTGATGAGAGCATTTGAGGTAGCTTGACTGGACGATATGGAGTTGATTGGGATTTACAAAGGCGGAGAACATAATTTGGAAAAGGTGTTAGGAATTGTATACCTGGTAGGCACCAGACGTCGCTGTGGTGGCGTCACTGATGCTTTTGCGGTAGAGCTGAGTCCTCGTAACCTCGGGGTGCTGTGGGCCGATCAACCGCACCACATTCCCGCGCATATCTTGCATTAGTTCACTTGCTGTGGAGGCATCGTGTTTCCTAAATGAGGGGCTCTTCGGGCGGCCCAATCACCGCTTGGTATCGCAAATTAGTATGATGTTGACATAATCAAAACAGAACTCCCTACGCGTGGATTGTCAGGGTCAAAACACACACCGCAAATGATACTCGCAGTACTTTGATTAGGTTGCAGCAAAAATATAAATCAATAGTTACCATTAAAAATTCACAGACACTTGCATCACGGAATGGTGGATTTTAAGGAGCCCGTGCCCTGAAATGCCCTGCGGCAATCAAATAAATGCAGTCATCAGTTCATGCAGTTTATTACAAACTTGAACATTCCCTATAGGAGAATAGATGATACACATGCTCGCCTTGAACCTGCGGCGAAGGCTATACAGTACAAAAAGAAAGCCCTAGACTTACACAAAGGTTATGTGTGCTGATTACGTTAAAAACTCCCCAGGCGATGTAATTCCTGGGGAGGCGAGGGTTAGTGTTCTGAATGGCTCAAACGAAAAAAGTTTCTTGATAATTAACTATTGCTTACAGAGATGATCGGTGATGAAAGTTGATGGCATCTGGGTGGGAAAAGGACGAATGTGGTTTCACATGTGCCACCCCCTCTGGGTGCGACTTGCTGACTGACTTACCACCATGGCGGGAGGGCTGGCAGTAGCGAGCCGACGTGCCGCGGAAGAAACTACTTGCATATGCTGATACACAAATATACTATTACCTGTTATCATATGTGTAAATATCGCACAAAACGCAAATCAATAATACTTCTACAGCTTACCTTGTTGTTGAAATTACATGGGATGAACATAACATAGGTGGTGATAAAAATTAACATTTGTGACATAAAACAATAACACTTTAAAAACAATAACATTGGGCATAAAGGTGTGTAAACATATTTCTCTCATTTGCATGTCATGTGTCTATTACGTGACCAGATGTGTATTTGTGGAAATGCTATGGCCCTTTTTATGTAACACACGTGGCTGTGTATTCTTCCGCCTGCTTTGCCAGGCTGGTGGATGCACATGGTGCTATACTCCCTGCACTACATTGCACTGCACTACACTGCTCTTGCCCGCTCGTGCACCCACACTGCACTACACTGCTCGCAGGTGATCAGTCGTCGAGAGCGCGTGTGTGCTGCCCTTGGGAGCAGCCGGCGTGACAAACGGCCTAGGGGTGAGGGCGACACACGTCACGTTAATGCTCATGTCTCAGTCGGCAAGACAATCGTAGAATATGCAGAAATGGCAGGGAAGTGAAATCTGCTACCAACAGGTGCAGCACCGAACAGTTCTGTAAGCAAGAGTTCTCTTCAATGGTACCTGCAAATACAGGTGATCTTGAAGAGTGCAAAGTAGGGAAAAAACGGTAGACTTTTTTTAGATTCAAGAAGCAGAGCGAAGCATGTCTCCTTAAGAATGAAGTAATGAGATGTGAAGAGGGAGTTCGAGTACTTGAGGCATGGCCAAGTGTCATTTGAAGAAATTCTCTCCATGTCTTGGTGCAATGCTCATATCCCAAGCAAACCATGGGAAAATTAGAAAAGTGATAAAAACAAGCATCTAACAGGGAGAAGACATACAAGAAATAAATTTAATGAGCTGCTAATGGGGTGGTCACAGGGTCTCGAACATGAGATATAATATCCGGTGGGCGGCAGCTAACCAAACGAGGTGGATATGCTCGGGTTACCACGAGACTCTTGAGGTGGGCAGTGGTCGAAAAACCGAGCTTAATGACCCTGTGTCCCCTGGCATCTGACTACGGAGATGTCACTGCTGCAGAATTTTATTAGTTATAAAAATAAACACTCGAGCTGGGATATCGTGGCTCTCCAAGATGCCTTTCATACACTGCAATAAACTTCCAACTGAAATACACATTGAATACTCATAGACTTAAATGATTGTACACGCATGGCAGGTATCGGGCGGAATAAATGTCTGGCAGCCTTAAGTCTCGTCAACATGCGAGAATAAAATTACACAAACACATATGTTGAATAAAGTAGCTGATTATTCAAGATTGACAATGCGATGGTACAATTCTGAAAATAGAATGGCATGTGGCACGAAGCCCCACACTGGCTGATGCTGCAAAATGGCATAGGTGCCATGAAAGAAAAATTATAGTACGAGATATACCGGAGGAGCCCTGAGTCTTCTCCGAATGGGAGGCATGCTCGGAGGAGCATGAACTAAAAGAAAATGTTCCAGATAAATTTAAATTCTGTTGTAACTAGCCGACCATTTCAAAAGTCGCTTCACCTCCGAGCCAAGAGATACGCGACCTGCCCTGACGCCCATCAAACCAAAATTAAAGAGGGTGGCATGGTGTCGGTGACGCCTCTGTACCAACACCACACGAGAAAAGAAAATCCCTTGCAAAAATAATTAGAGTGAATGATATGAACATAACCCTGGATGATACATACATATAACTGTACTCTGTGCAATACCCTTGAAAAATAAAATAACATATACATATATAAAATATACATTCGCCTGAATTTTATATGGAAAATTTATTTTGTGAAATAAATCTCTCTGTTTCCTGAAAGAGAAAACTACATAAACACACTGAAAATTTAAAAAGGAACATCCTGTGTTAGTTTGGTACACTACAAGTAAATAGGTATTCAATTTCTGAAAAATATTCAAAGTAATTTTTGTGTAGCACTGTTCGAAGAGTACGTGTCATACTGTAAGCATCAACACGACAGTGTTAGAGATTTAATAATTTGATTTATTAAAAGGGCTCACTGTCTTTCCAGAAGTTCCCTTGATTCTGTGTTCACGACGTACTAAACACTTTCGCAAAATATTATCGGATGGCTGAGATTCATATGCCTACGTGGAAACTATTTGACACTGTAACGGCTACATGGATTTAATTTAAATTTGGCCACATTCATTTATTGGTGGGTACTTTATTGTGGGGCTAACTTTAAACTCTGTGGCACTGCATAAATCACTCGTTAAAATAAGTTATACCTTGTGGCATTAAAAAAGCACTGCACAAACTAACATGTCTTTCTTGTGTGCTGTGACTGGCCTCTGCAAGCTGTTATTTAAACATGAGCCTGGAGGTTTTTCGCATGAAGTTCTTTACCAATAAAGATATTTCTCATTCATCTCACAAACACATATTTAGAGGACAATACCAGCAATGCACATAAAGACAAGGTTTATCCGAAATTTGGTATTATCGTGGATCTGTTTCCATACATTGGTGTGGCGAGCGGCTCAAGTCTGACTTCGAAGCTTTATTGCGATGGTTAGAATATGTATACCGGGACGATGTAAACAAATTAGTGTCATGTCTACGGCTGCTCATTGCATCTTGGCAAGCTGGAAATACATCTCACGCAAACAAAATTGTAGATATCTTGGAAGAACTTTGTGAGACCAACTATATCCAGTGAAGCCAGTTCACATCACCTAACCTCGACCACAAATACTGCTCCCATGCGAACAGTGAAGCTGGGAGACTACATCACGAGCACAGATAGCTGAAGAACTGCATCGCCCCACCTACAGAAATTATGCCAGATGCAAGGTACCTCTGTTTAGGCTTCACGATTTGTCCCAAGCTGATTTGGTGGAAATGCTTCCTTATGTCCGTGCTAATAAGGGTTATTGTTACACCCTGACTGTTATAAATTGCCTCTCCAAGTATGGATGGACCATCCCTGTGTGCAGAAAGCGAGGCGTGGATGTGACCTCTGGCATGAAATAATTTTTGGATTATATGACTGCACCTAAGAATCTGCAAATCGACCACGGTAAAGATTTCTGCAATCCTGCCTTTCATGCCCTCATGATGGCGAATACTACTAACCACAATAAATAATTTGGGGAGCTTAGTGCTTCTATTGTGGAAATATTTAATCGTTGGCTCAAAAGCTATGATGTGGAAGGCGATTTGGGCACAGGGAAGTTACAGATGACTGGACTTGTTTCTAGGCCTAATTACAGAGTACAATTCTCGCTTACATTATATAATTGGGATGAGCTCCATTGCTGTTACCATCAGCAGTACCTTGTCACTACTTCGCACAGTGTACAAGAAAACCAAGAAGATTGGTTCTCACTAACCAAAAGCTAAAGTTGGAGATTTTGTGAGAATCTCCCTAATTAAATTTACTTTTGGTAAAGCCTACTTTCCTTCCTGGAGTGTAGAAGTCTTTCAAGTTGTGAGAATTTGCCCTTATCTGCCTCGCACATTTGGTCTCGCCGATTTATCTGGCAAATTGGTTCGAGGTTGCTTCTATGAACTGGAGATTTAGGTGACCAAGTATCCTTGCAAATTACCTCATCGAGACAATCGTCCACAGAAGAGGAAAATGGCATTAGTTAAATGACTGGGTTCACTTTGCACCCGAACCAGTGGATACCACTATCCCCATTGTCTAAGTGTGTGTGTGTGATATATTTTGTTCGCAATTAAAACAATTTCATGAATATAACTATTTTGTAATTACTTTGGATGTTCTCTTCTACCCATATTGCTGGCAACTAGAGGCTATTTGCATCTCAGTACATGGTATTGTACATGTGCCCTCTGTGATGGCCAAGCATCTGAGACCTTATCTTGCCCAGCTTTATTCATTGCCATAAGCTTCCCTGCTCCGCAGTGCCATCCCCTGCCATCGTAATTTGATTAGAGAGTATTCTAGTGCACCTAACCTGCTTATTGTGGTGATGGGTCATTCCTCACCAGATAAAACTCCCTGGCCCGATAGCCGACATTCCTATTAGGCTTACAGCCTGTTCCTCACTGTCATCTTGTCGAGGCACTCGAGAGGTTGGCATAATGGCTGGGTGCTCGGTGTCATGGCATAACTCAAATTCGAGAAACCTCCTACTTCAGCAGTCGACCTATTTTTTATATATTTTTTTTAGTGAAGTGGAAGGTTTTTTATTTTTTTTCCTATTATTTCTTATGGTACTCCCTTCTCATATGTCGTGGCGCCTTCGACATATGAGAACACCCCAGCTTATACATCTGATACACTACAGTGTAGTGTGGAGAGCATTTTTTGCTGAGACTTCAGCAGTACCTTTTTTTCCCCCATCAATACACACATACAGAATATATGAGCAAGAGCAACTTAAATTGTTTTTGGCTCAAATTTTGAATGGTTTGGTGATAATTTAACAGCGTGTGTGCATTTTCATGCAATTAAATTATCCTCTCAACTGGGGATCGAAAACCAAATCTCGAGTTACAAACCAATCACCCAACCACTGAGCCAAAGCGGCTGGGTGAGCAAGGTGCTGATAAAAATGCTGTATGTGGTGAGCTACAATATTATTAATGGGAGTGTTCGATGCTTGGCGAGGAAATAATTTTATTCACTCTAGCAGCAGTGATTTGTAGTGTGTTCTCTCCTAGGAGAAAACTTAACTATATCTCATGGTTGCACTCGCTGAGAGCAGTGCTGCCGAGATATCAGCACAGTAGATAACATGTTTCCTGTTGCCGTGAGAGTTTGCAGAGGTCAGATACTCACTGTAAAATTAGTTCATCCTGTCACAGACAGATTGCGCCAAAGTTCAGTGCGGCCTCCCAGCGCTAAAAAAGTGCGCTGAAGTTAAGTTGTGGTCGAGAGTGTAGATAAGTTTTTTCTGTCACTATGAGAGTTCACTACAGTTCAGTAAATGAAGAAGTTGAGCTAATTTGTAAAAGTTATTGGTAGTCGCAGCTGTGCAACTACACAAATATTGAATTCACAAGAGAGAGATAAAATATAAGATTTTTTATTTGATTTATATACTTTCCAATGACCATTTTTCTACTCAAATCTAATGTTAAAAATAATAATTTTCGTCCCACACTTGGCACATATCTCTTTAAATTTCTCAAAACTCATGTCTCCTCCAACAAAATCGCAATACATAAGCCTCACATTTCTTTCATCTTTTCGAAATATACACAGAAAATTTGTGTTATCTCATACTAATTGCTTGGGGACTCTGGAATATGTCTGCGCAAGATAAAAAAAACATCAATATTTTTATGCCTGCCTCTAGTAAAGTATTTGCAGACTACATCTTGCTCATCCAATATTACATCATCAAAAATACTAGAGATCCATTTTCACATTGTTCTAGCGAAAAAATTTCACCATTATTACTTAAAAAATCAGCCATTTTTTCATTAAATTTTTGGAATATCACATCAAAATCATCTTGTAATTGAGTATATTTTGGTTGATTCAAAATTTTAGAACAAACATTATATTTATTAAAATTTAGCAATCCTGTCATATAAATACAATTAATGATTAAAATTTTTTTCCTGTGGTTGCTGGGCCCTACTATCAACCCACGAATATTATCAGGCAATAACTCATCATTTTTTTATGCTTGGAAGTTTCCTCAGAAATTAAAACACCAATACCCAAGTCAAAATTTTTCATTTAATTGCAATAATTTTTGTAATAAATGAATAATAATAAAGTTTTCAAGTTAAAAAACAATATTTCTATTCTAAAGAAGAAATTTCATGATGATATAATATATAAAGATAAATCGATAGCATTAATTAGTTTTCATGCAAAAATTTTAACGCCAAATGTTGAGATAAATACTATAAGTGGAATTGAAAAAATATGTGCTGTTGTTAATAAAAAAAAACCATTACAAATATTTCCGTAGGCTAATATGATGTTGAATCATTAAAGGAAGCTATAAATTTAATTTAAACATTTTCAACAAACAACATTGAAATAACAACAGACAATGCGGAAAATAGAATACCACTTAAAACCAAGTTTGATATTAAACTTGATGATCCTTTGTGTGATATTCTTGGTTTTGAAAGAAAATTAACGATTGAAAAGAGGAAGTTGTCATGTGCACTAAATTGCCTAATTTTTTCAATTCAAAACAATCTATGTTGATTGTAATTTCGCATATGGCATGTTAAAAAAATATGATGAATCTAACCACTTGGAGACTAATATAATTGCTAGTTTTACACCAAAAACTATGTTTGGTTTTTTTGAGATTATATAATTTATGAGCCCTCATATCCAATTTTTTATGTAATTAATAATGAGCAATTTAATAACTTTGTTTTAGAAATTAAATATGAAAATTGAAATTTAATTGGTTTTGATGGTTTTGATATCGATGTTGTTTGGGAATTAAAGAAGTTTAAAATTTAAAAATTTTCTTTCAAAAATAAGTGTGATGATTAATTTTTTTATAGCACCAAGTGTCGGTGTTTTGTGGACACCTAATTCGCAATATGGCCTTTAATATTTTTTCTTACTCTTCACACCTCTCAATAAAATTATGAAGATTTGACTAGCGATGTTTCACCGCTAGTGGAAAATAAAGAAATTAATTATAAATTTTGATATCCATATTGCAAAGTATCTATTTTATTTTCTAGCATAATTATCTTGTTATCACAAGGACTGAATGCTATTTTATTAACTTCTACTGTATATATGTTGTGTTTCTCACTTCATTATCAAATTCATTGTCCTATAATGAATTTTCTCATCAAACACACATTACTTATGATCCTCAAAATTAATTATATTGTTAACAACACATTTTTAAACACCTTTTGCTCTTTTGTTTTGTTTATCCTCAAGCATACATATTTTCTCTTAAGCCACTTGTATCAAATTTATCTAACATCTACTTCATGTCTTCATAAAAATCTTCTGTTTTAATGGTATAAAAATAAGAGTTGGTATCTTGAAAACACAATTCAATTTTATCACCATATTTTGGCTTCATAATATTATAATGAAAATCGTACATCAATTCTTTCGAAATATCAAAAATGGCCATGCCCACATATATTGGCTTATTAAATTTTACTTTAGTTTTATTCATGTTAACTGCAAGATTCTAATTAAATATAGTACTTTTCTCAAAATTTGGCTTGGCCACTAATTTCTAACAAATTTTTTCACTTGGAACTAGTTTTATATCAATTCTGTTTCTAATATTTTCCATAGTTTTACCAAACACATAATTATTCATTAGTTTATAAAAGTCATTTTCAAAATAATTTTTTTTGCACTAGTTCTCATCATTGTGTTGAAATCCACCTACTTCTTTAACCAATCAGATTGAATAAATGTCAATATTATGTGTATTTTTGTAAGCCTCAGTCCATTATTAAGGCATTGTTTCAAACTACGATAATGTAGTGTGTGTGTGTAATATATATATATATATATATATATATATATATATATATATATATATATATATATATATATATATATATATATATATATATATATATATATATATATATAATAGTTAATAGTTTAGATTTATTTGTACCTGTAACTGAGTTATTTTTAGACAAAATCTAAGATCTTTTTGTAAATTATGTAGTTCTTGTGGATATTCTAAATCAACTTCTAATATATAACCAAACTCAGAAAAATATTTCTTCACTCCAGTAATCTAAATCATATAATCTCGAAACCTCCATATGGTAAATGCTGAGACATTTCCCAAACATTTAAATATTCGCATAATTTGATTCTTAATTTGAATTAAAATGTTACAATTATTTATTATTTGCTTTAACATATCGCTTACAACATTGTGAAATACCACCTCGAATTCCTTTTTCAATCATTAAAATCATATTGTAATCATGTAATATTCTAGTGATTGTTTAGTAATTTTTAACATTGTGTCCTACGATAAACATGGTGCTGTAAAATACCACGCACGGTCTAGACCATAAGAATTTATACATGTGTTTCTAAAATTTTTGAATATTTCTGCTAACAATAGTACATCCCTTTTTAAATATAAATCATGGTATTCGCCAAGATTCTTTATTTTAAATCGGTTCCATATATTTTTGCATGTTCGTATTCATCATCAGATATACTATTTTCGTTTAATTTATTGTAAAATTCACTCTTTTGGGGGAAGTTGGGTTTCGTTAGATTTTTTAAATTATCCATTTAATCATAAGCGTCAACACCCTTTTTAATAATCAAATCTATTTTACCTCCCGGAAAATGTTTTTTGTGTGTGTTTCATTTGTTCTTTAGTGAAATTAGACGATAATTTATCTAAATTACCTGCCATAAATTTGAATGTGTTTATGAATAGCATTTTATAATTTTCTGTTCTTTTTTTCCCCCAAAAGTTATAAACTTTTCTTCGTTATTCGCAAGTAAATCAATCTTTTTTCCATCATAACCTAACTCTTTAATGAATAAGTGAGCATAATAACCAGCTAAGTTATGAAAATTAATTGGTACAAAATTTGGTAATTTTAATTGTAAATTACAATTATTACATATTGGATTAATGAATTCTCCATTTATGTGATCATGATGTACCTTTTACTGTCCCTAGAATATTCACACTCACATAAAGTGCATTTTTTATATTTGTTGTATACTATTTTTTCTTCTTTTGTTAGTGGATGCATTGGCTCAATATGTGAATAAATTTGCCCAATCTCATCTATTTCTCTTTTTATTGATTGAATAAATATTTTATGAGCATCTGGGCCCCGATATACAACTGGTGGTTTATACTCGCCATAAGCAGATACAATATAATAGCGAAAACCAGAAGCTCGTGTAGCTGATATTTCATTGTGTACGATGCATCATTAAAATTTTAAATCAATTTTATTTATTTCTAATTTGTAAGTTTACATTTTTCTTTGAGTATTTTTTTCGTAAAGACCATTATCGATATTGTCTTCGGTTAAAAATGAATATTTTTTGATTAAGTTACATTTTTTTATATCTCTTGGATTTGATTTGGTGGTGGGAATTTTCTTCAATATTGATTCAGATTTTGCATGTATTGTGAACGGGACTTTCGTGGTGTGTTTATAATTTTAAATTTTATTTGTTCACCTTTTGAAGGCAAGATTATCTTCACCAGTTAATATTTTGAACAATCTTCTGTGTGTTTCTTTAATTTCTCTTGAGAATAAATAAATTGAAGACACATATCGCAAATATAAATTTTACTTTTCTGTTTATTTTTTTTGTGCTGAAAGCAACTTCGATAAATCTTATATCCAACAATAATGTGAGTTTTCACCATTTTAAAAATAAAGTACATTTATGTGTTGGACCCTTTTTATTTTTTGTAAACTTTAGTGGATACACATTTAATTTATCATCAATAGAGTACACATTTATAGAAACATCAATTTGGTATTCTATTTTTTGGAATATCATCAATTTTTATAGGATATTCAAATTTATGTAATGCTTTATCAATGTTAAGACCCATATTTTTATATTTAGACATTCTTTGTGGGACTTTTTCGGCAGGAAACAGTGCAGAATTTATTGCCCATTTTTGATCATCATTCTTCGCATTAATGCACGCTTTTTATTCTTAATCACTTCTGATAATTCTATATATGATAATCCATTTAATGGATTATACTTATTTATGATTAGCTGCAACACAATTATGCTACGTAAAGCCCAATCTGAGGTGCTTCTTTAAATGTTTTCTATTCGTGCAACTATTTCATTTTTTTTGTAAATATTTTTCATGTCTCCTTCATTCAATATTGTACATGTGTGTGAGTAAATATCGTCGAAAATTCAAATCTCGCCAGTTTTTCGGCTTCGAATATGAGCAGTAAATTTAATGATAGACTTAACAGCTCTACGTTTTATAAGTTGATTACTTAAAATTTTAAATATCTGTTGCTTTACCGAAGCTAAAAAATTTCTGAGCAACACTATATTAAAATTGTTTTCGATGTTATATGTTGATAACCTGCACTTAAAATCTCTCTCAACTTCGTGTGTGTTATTAGTAATTACACATTTATTGTTCACATATACACTATTGGAAAAGGGGAAAAATGTCTTTTAAAACCTTTTTAGCTTTTGTATATATTATTTTGCCATTTGGAAAAGGTAGATTTGCAAAGTTTCTTTTTCTTTGTTCATTTGTAATTATAGGCATATGAGCTGTAATTAAATCAGCCTACCTTAAAGTATATATATTTCTTATAATAAAGCTTCTAGCCTTAGTTCTTCTTCATTCGGCAACTGTTAAATAATTTAGGTTCTCGATAGGATTTTTAAATTTATATTCGCTTTTTTAATAATATTTGCGATTAGATTATCTTTATGTAATTTATATTATTTTTTATTATTAATTCTCTACCTATAATTCTCAACTGGCGCAATTTCTTTTCTCTCAACTCACCACTAGGTTGCTCATCTCTATATTTATATGTAATAAATGTTCTTATAATAAAATTTTATGAAGTCGGCGAATGCTGAGTTTCACTTAGAATATCTATTGCAGCAATGTGCATGTTACTATTTTTATGCTTTTTTTTTAGAGAATGGTTATACAAATTTTCCGCATTCGCATTGCACTTTCTCTTTCTTTTTCTCATAATGTCGTTTAGCATATTCGGTATAACATTTTTTGCAAGTGTTAAAATGCTTATCTATTGTGTTTTTGTGAGACGCGAAATCGTCGATAGATTTATTCTCCCTGCATACTGTGAAGGTCTTGCTTGAAGAACCACATTGAGATATTTCATAAGTATTGTGCAGTTTTGTGCTTTTTGAAATTTCCCTTACAAACAGATTTTCCACATTCGCAAAGTACTGCCTTTTTTTTTAAACACATAGCGACTTCTAGAATATTCATTGTAACATTTTTACAGGCGTTAATATGCTTATCTTTTGTGTGTTTATGTGATGGAAAACATGCAATGTTTAAAACTTCACCACATTTTTTACATTGCTTTCTTATACTACTATTCTCCATTTTTATTTATAAAGAAACAAACTTTATTAAGAAAAAGTAAAATAAAAATTTACTTTTTTTATATAAACCATATTCATTAACAAATAGGGAGGATTATTTGTTTCCATCTTACCCTGCCTTGTAGGCGGGATTCACATACCAAATAAAATTTACACAAACAAAAATGTTATACTAAAAGATCTACTAATTTTTTTAACACATCATCTATTTGCTCTAGATATTCGCTCATTTCTCGAAGTACATATTTGTCGTCAGCGTTGTCTAAAAGTGATAATTGAAAGCTTTGAAAATTTAAATGAAATGCGTGAACTAAATTTTATAGCTCTTCAGTTGCTTTATCTAATTTATAAGATGGCAGACTTGCGCCATCGTCACCTTTTAAAATATTGGACAAACTGTAAGGAAAAATAGGCGATGCCATGTTGATTTATAAAGAAACCAATTTGTTAAAAAGAATAAAAACATTTACTAATGCTTTAAAAAATGTGATTTAGAGAATTCTAGATCACGAAAAATTTCCCATTTTTTATTTCTTTTAAACATTTATTCTTTAGAAAAAATTCCTTCTCATTTATTAGTTTCAAAGAATTTTTATCGAGTATCTCGACATAGCGCTCTGGTAATGAAATTTTTAATTTGCCATATAGAACATAATTAATTTTTTTTTTACCAAAATTAGATTCATAGATTTCCAAATCTGTTACCCTAAACCATTTATTATTTTCTAAATCTTGTAGTTTGGTGAATTCAAGAAGAAGAAAATATTTGCTGCTGAAATTTTATCAAGATAAGCTGATAACCAAGGATATTTTGTGTTTGATTAATTATGGAATAGCAGGCGGGACAAGTATCCCGCCTGAGAATTGTGACAACATTAAGAGAGATTTAGTAAAAAAATGTTTTGTTTATAAATGAAGACATATAATTATTCTTGCTATTACAAATATAGCTTTTGCACTATCCAGAAAAGAGAATCAGACAAAATTAAATTTGGCTCCTTAGGAGCTATATAGTTATAGAAAAATATATAAATATTTATGATAATATATGGGTAAACGAATGGTTCACACTTTAAAATATGGAACCACACACAACATTTATTAATGAATTTGGTCTATATTTTATAAAATTATTTTCTTAAATTATTTGTTTTCTTCATAAAAAGAATATATATATAGAAACAACATATTTCCTCTCGTACAAGATGGCCGAATCACTTGAAAAACAACTAGAGAACCTGAACTAGAAGATGGCAATAGAATTACTACATTATTTGATTTAAATAATTGAATTTTCAACAATAAAAAAAACGAATGTTGTATTAGACAATAAAAATGAGTCCTGGTTTAGTGGTAAAGATGTTGCAGAATTTTAGAATATCAAAATATAAAAGATGCCCTTTATAAAAATGTTTCTCCACAATGTAGATCTTTTCCTTCAAAAATTAGTGGTATACAAAATGCATACCACCTGTCTTATAACGAAGGCAAAGCAGTTTATATTAGTGAGCCTGGTTTATATGAACTTATTTTTAGTTCACATTGTGAAGTTGCTAAAGTTTTTAAAACATGGATATTTGAAGATGTTATTCCATCAATTAGAAATTATGGCGAATATAAGATTCAAAGAGATGTAATGCAATTATTCAAAGGTCAAATAAAACACATTAAAAATAACGAAATTAAAGATAATTATTTAAAAGATATAAATAAAATTAAAGATGGTCACATTGAAAATTTAAAAGAAATAAATAAAGTTAAAGATGGTAATATTGAGAATTCAACAGAAACCGTTCATAGAGTCTAGATGGAATAAATGGCAGAAATGAGGTCATTAGAGATATGTCCCCTCATGTACCACAAACACAAAACCAAAATTTAAATCCAACTTTTATTATTCTAGAATTGTTCGATGATGATTGTGAATATGATTATTATGTGATTAGAACTCAAAGAAGAAATCTTCGAAAACAGTTGCAAAGAATCGAAATTATACATTCCAATTGTGAAATATTATTTAGATTTGAATATATTTCAAATTCTATCAATTTATATCAAAGAATGAAAGAAACCATGAATGGCAACATTGACAGTTTTCGCAACTATTTTAACCTTGTTGGAAATAATTATACTCAACAACAATTAATTAATGATATAAATATTCTTAGTCGAACTAAGAAACTAATTTTTTTTTTTTTTTTTTTGGAAACTCTGAACCTGGCCATGGTGGACAGGTATGGTTGGCAATGAGAAATCTCCTACATTTGTCAATGATTTTTGCTTAATATTTCAATCTCTACACTCGTAGGGTCTGAATTTGGTCTATACTTTATAAAATTATATTCTTTAATATTTCATTTTATTCATAAAAAAGAATATATGTATAAATATGTTTCCCCGCATACAAAAATTGTCGAATCACTAGAAAATCAACTAGAAAACCCACAACTAAAAGATAATGATTAAAATAATTTAATTTCTGACAATAGAAAAATAAATGTTGTATTAGATAATAATAATAATGAGCCAAGGTTTAGAGGAAAATATGTTGCTGAAATTTTACAATATAGAAACACAACAAAAGCCTTTATAGACACGTTTGTGCAAACCATAAAAATGTTTATAAAACATAAAACCGAATAAATATGTTGGCAATATTTGTAACACAATTTATATAAATACAAATGGATTAACGTGACTACTGACAAATTCTGGAATAGTCAATAAAACATTAGTAAAACCAATTTCTAAGCGGCTTAATATAAACATAAATGTTTTTGTAGGAAAAAAAGAAACAAAATATGTTTCCCACATTATTACAAGTTTTAAAATTTTAAATTATAAACAGCAAAATAAAATAGACAAATAGAGAATTGATTTATATTTTCCAGATATAGAATTAGCTTTCGAGTGTGACGAATTTAACCACAGAGATATAAATATGAATTATGAAATAGAGAGGCAAATGTATATAGAGACATAATTAAATTTTATATTTATAAGGTTTCATCATGATGAAATAAATATTGATACAGCCGAAGTGGTTAGTCGTATTTTTGTTCACATAATTAAAAATATTTTAGCGAAAATATTTAAATTTACACTACATATGTTTTATTAATACATGAATTATGCGAGTTATCAAAACCTAACCACTTTACAAATATTTTTTCACCTTTAGTTTTTAAAACTTTTTCAACCAAATATTCATTAGGATAGTTAGTTTTCATAATTTCATATTCATAAAAACTACCCATTATTTATTCTCCATTAATATCTTTTAATTTGTAAGTTGGCACATCAAAATTTAAAACTTTACAAATAGTAAACAATTCTGTTGACCAATTAGCTGTATAAACTTCCTAATTTTTTTTTTTTCTGTTTGCTCACACGAACAATATTTCCAACTTTATATTGTGGTTTAGTAAACACAAAATTTGTTTGCAAATAAATTTTTTCATTCGTTTTATTAAGTTTAATTAGCATCATGCAAATAGTGCTGTGCTTTGTGTTGTAGTTTTTCACTAATTCATCCAATAAATTTGTCCATTTATAATTGCCATTGAAAGCAAATTTTTTCCACATTATATTTTTTAAAGTTCGAAAGTTCGATTAAATCTTTTAATGACGCTAGCTTTTAATTCAGAAAATGAAGAAAAGTGATTTATATTATGCTTTTCCATAAGTACTTTAAATATTTTATTATAAAATTCTAAGCGATTGTCGCTTTGTAAATTATTTGGTTTTCTTTCATCAAAATATTTTCTGAAGTATTTCCTACATTTTATTGCTGTTTTATCTTTTATTTGTAAAGTAAAAGCTAATAAAAAAACAGATAGTTGTCATTATATATTTATAGCCTTTATTTATGCCAGACATACCTTTCAACTGTCAAGTATCCATTTCTACAATATCAATTTGCCACAAATCATCAATGCCATACGAAATAACTTTTCTTTTTGGAAAATGTTTCCATTCTGGTTTATATGATTAATTAATTATTCCTTCTCTCACATAGAGCAATTTTTTTTTAAGAATATAGATTTTTTAGAATTTCACAATGAGCATATACTTTTCTGGATGTCTTGATTTCACGGATATTCTAATTGTCACCACCTCCCCATCAGCTTAAAGAGATGTTTTATTTATTTATATTTTAAAAGTTAAATTATCACCTTTGTTAACACCAAAGGGCTTGCTGTGATCTATTTTTGTATTACTCTTGAAAACGGTCAAATTATCATCAACCATGAGAATATCCATAACTATTTTATAAACAGTACAATCCATCAAAAAAGTAAAGAAAATTTGATCATTATGTAAGTGAAACACATTACTCATTTTACTCCACTCTGCATGCAAATAAAATATATGAGATTGGTTTAAATTTTGTATTTTAACTTCTTATTCTTTATCAGATTCTTCTTTGATTTTTTCAACTTTCAAATCAACAAGTGCAAGGCAATAATCCAAAATTACTTTGTTTAAATATTGCATATTATTAAATCTGCCATTTTGAATAGAAAAATATTATGTTGTGTAAACAAAAACTTTACTTATTTGATCTCGTAAAGCAGAAACAATGGTATTATATTTTGAATCTATACCTTTTTTTTAAATTCAAAACACTAGTGTTGTTTTTTTATTCAACACCATTTTTTTTATGCATACTCACCAACAATAGTTTTATATTTTGAATCTACATCTTTTCTAATGTCTGTTTTGCATAATTTATTTGTTTTATATAATCAGCAACAGAGTTATTGAGTTGGTAGTTTATATCTTCTTTTAGAGCAGAATCAGAAACAATGGTTTCATACTTTGAATCAACATCTCTTTTAATGCATAATCTGATATATATATATATATATATATATATATATATATATATATATATATATATATATATATATATATATATATATACACCCACACACACACACACATCGAAAAATCTTTTATAGTCGCATCTTTTTTATCTACAAGTTCACCTATATTAACAATCTTTCATCCAAAAATGAGACATGCGATTTTGTAAAATAAAAAACAAGTGCCAAATTCGCTTTGTAAAGAAGAAACACTCGAATTGCATTTTGAATCTACATATATATTTTTTAAATCTTCATCATTATTGTTATTTTATTTTATTTAGAGATTCGATTAATGGTTTCCCAAATATATATCTGTCATTTAATAACATAGACGTTATATCGCGAAACTTAAATTCTCTCGAAAAAAAGCTGTAAAACAATAAAACATAAATGTCCACAGATAACTGAATCAAAATTCTGAACTTGATCATCGTTGTAATAAACATTATTGTTTTTGAAATAATTAATTATATTATTAGGAATATTGCCGCCAAATGAGTCAAAATAATAAATATAATTATTTACTTTAAAATAGCAAACCCAATGAGTGCCAGGATATGTTGAAATATCAAAATTAACCATAGCACACTCATTTTTGACCATATTTTTTGGTAGTTCGTCGATTATATAAACATTTCTGAAATGTTTAATATTTAATTTTTTTACCAATTTTTCAATATCGATATTAGATAAAGGAGCTAATTTTTTGTTGCCTTCCTCTTTTTTTTTTTCGCAACTACACCACTACCAGCCTTGTTTTCCATTGTTAATTATGTCTTCATTCTTCTTCTATTCTTTTCTTTTTTTTTTTAGTTTGTTCAACATAATTATAAATTGCACTAGCTCCTTCAGCTATTGCGCCAAGAGTTCCTAAAGCTGTCTTTTCCAAACGATGCTTATGCTTATGGAAGAATATCACCTACTAAAGAGAGATAAAGTCGGAGATGAGGCCAAATACAAAATATTAGATAATATTGATGTTTGTTCTAATTTTTTCCCATTGCAGTTTTCTAGAGAAGATATTTCATAACATGGGCAGATTATTGAGGCTGTTGATAATCCAGGAATAACTTCGACAATGACGAATATTTTGCTAAGATCACGAAGTGAACAAAATTATTTAGAGTCTACTGGTGTTGATAATAAATTTCGAGGAAAATCTGTTCATAGTGATAAAATAAATGAAATAACGTATCCATTATGATATTTGTTTGGTTTCATTCGCGATAATAATTAAGTTTACTGGAAGGGTGGTTAAAAAATCACATTTTTTTAGAAATTCATCTCATAACAATTATTTATTTGTTTATGAAACTAAAAAAGCAGATGATTCAGTTGATAAAACGTATGCTGAACCAGGTAAAATTGTTATTGAAAAATTATAAATTATATGCCCTATTGTTGAATACGAAGCTACCACATCAATTACAATTAAAGGAAAAAAATATAAAAATTCTAATGTTCATATTGGTTTTAAGTATTGGCAATTTTTAGAAAAAGAAGTTTTTGCTGGGACAGCTGTTTTTAACTTTGATATAAAAGATCAGTTTAATAATTTACTCTTTGACATGCCTGATTTTGTAATTGTGGGTTTCCAAACTAATAGAGAAAATCACGCCGATCAATATGTGCATGCTTCAATGTTTGATCATTGTAATGTGAGAAATATTTTTGTTAAAAATGGTAGAAATGAAATTTTTCCAAGAGAAAATTGGAATCTAGATATTGAAAATTATCTTTGTCTTAAAAGGTTTCTGGCTTTTGATGATTTTAGAAATTCAAGAACAAAATTAGATACTATTTACAGAAATAATGAACTTTATTATAATCCAACTACAAACTATCATGGCGATATCAATTATTATTCATTTTGGGGATGAAGACCTTTATATGTTGTTGACTGTCTATATAGAAAAACAGCAGTAGTTAAAGATAAAACCAATATAAAAATAAGTGTGGATTTTAAATAAGCTGTTGAGGCTAATACAATTTGTAATGTTGTTTTAATTAGCCAACGAAAATTAACTTATGATTATTTGAAAGAAAATATAACTGAAGATATATAAATTTTTTATTTTTATTATATGGATAATGTAAACGATTTTACAAAGACGAGAAATTGTTTCGATATTTTAATACAGTTTTTTAAAGAAATTTGGTTGAGTTGTTTTATCTAAAAAAAAATTATTAATTTTCATCGAAGGGAAATTTTTTTCTTTCTCTTGTGTTTATATGTATACATTTTTTTATAAATCAGTAGAAGACTATTGCAGATAATGGCGCAGCACAGTAAGTTAACTAAAATTCACGCAAATTTCTGAGTTTCAAGCATCATCTTCTCAATATCTTCTGAAAATATGATTCATCTCTTCAATTTCACCCCAAAATCAAGATAATTGTACCCAAATCTGCGTTGGCAATTAAGCGCACTTTTTAAAAACATACTTTGTTCACTATTTGATCAGTGGTCCATTTTCAGGATGAATGAGGCTAAATTTAGGTCAAAAATGGCAAATATTTACTTTAAATTTGAAAGCCAAATTAATTAGTCAAAAATAATATCACAAGAAAAGTATGAAAATTCTCGGAATTTCATCAAAAATATGATGATTTAGCTTGAAAATGAGTCTTTGGAGAATCACACACAAAGAGTGAACACAGGTTGAATATTGATTTTGATTTTGACCCCAAATATGATTGATTTTGAGTTGCGCTTTGAAAAATCTGACGGGGAGTTAGAAAATTGTTTGAATTTAGCTTGAAATTGGTTCAATTTTAGTTAAATTATTGAGTTGTGCCAAGATCTGCATTAGAACTCTACTTATAAACATTGCAATGTGACCAATAAACACAGTGTATACATATCATATCACCACAATCCAAATTCAATGCCTGAAGCTGCAATAAGATATATTTAGTAGTGGTTAATTGCTGTTGGGAGGTCCTTAAAAAGTGCTCACTTTACCGTGAACAGCCTACAGTAAACAAATTACAATTAGTAAATGCGCTGAGCTGACGTATTGTTGTGTTTGGGATCACAATATGGAGCGAGGGGATAGACACGAAGACATGTGAGAGGATCACACATTCTCTATGCAGTTCATGTCAGATGAATAAGCTGGTCAGTTCATTATTCGGATGCCGGCGGGGAATACGCTGAACCTTTGGTGAGCAAAGTATTTAGTTTGGGCACAGGAGTGTTCGAAGCAAAACAAAGTGCAATATATATATTTTTTCCACACAGGTCAACAGAGACGCGAGCTGCGCTAGGAAAAAAATAATCTGAACCCTACACGCTATGGGAAATTAATTTCGGGACGATGTAATATTGATACCCTCAGGAAAAAAGGAATATTTTAAAGTGTAATTTGACACTCTGTTCATGAGTGAGCCTGACTGTCTGTCACACAAACCGTGAAATGGGGAACAGAATTGATGTGACGCGCTTAACGTGATTGCTGGAAACAAAACAGTTACTGTAAAAATAGATATCCAAACAGTGGGATGCACCCATATCGACTAATGCAAACCCACAGCATGTTCTATAGACTGCAGTATGTAACACACATTCACGAGGTGCTCGGGGCCACGGTGGCTGAGCGGTTAGACGATGCCGCTGGTCGTCGGGTTTTCTCGGGGATCTCCCGTTTCCCCGCCCCATCATTGCGGCGTTAATCCGTGCTCACCTCAACCACCTTCATCAGCTCCCAAGACCTTGATGTTAAGAGCCGCCCAATTCCCTTGACTCACTCTCTCCCGAGATGTACATTTTTGTTGGACCTGAGACTAAGCACGACGCACGACTTATGCCTCGTAGAATTCACAGTAATTACCGATAATGTTCCATTATAGAGAATTTATATTTTACGATTTGTTTAGTATTATTGTGCGTAATTTTAATTTTGTGTTACCTGTTTGTAAAATATCGAGAACTTATCAATCAATACAACTAAATAAAATAGAAGTGTCTGTCTGTGATTTTCGAACTTTCCACTTTTAATTGTTTTTTATTTAATGTAATATAATTGATTACTAAGCCATATCTGACGTTAATTTTTTCGTGTCTGTACGTCTGTCTATGACATCAAATTTACACTTTACACACACACACACACACACACACACACAACATATATATATATATATATATATATATATATATATATATATATATATATATATATATATATAATTACCCCAGGACCAACTTAGTAGTCTTTGTTTCATAGAGATATCTCAAACAATTCCGAAAATATGATCAGGGATGTATAAAGGTACTGGATTAAGCTTTTCTTAGGATTATTTCCTTAAATAAGCACTGTTAAAAAAAAGTAGCGTCATTTCCCCCTTTATTTTTTGTCCTTCTCAAGAGCGATTCCGAATCCTAAATGTCATGCGTACGAAATAACACAGGAAAGATAATAAAATATAAACACCTTGTCGATATATACAACAAACAGATAAAACACAATTGAAATTACGCACAAACGTATTAAACAACTCGCAAAATGCAAATGTTCCATAATGGTACATTGTCAGTAATTATTATAAATCCCAAATTATGACCCTGAAACGAAGAATTTCTGCAAAAGGTGCGAAGCGGAGCCTTAAGAAGATAGAGGCGGAGGAGCAGCTTATTCCACGAACTCCTGCCACACTCGCCAAGGGAGTCAATATACAAAAATAAGGCTATTCGATACACACGGGACATCATGGCAGCTATTTCGAAATCTAATTTGCGATAAGTAGCTACGAATTTTTATAACAACTGACTCTATGGAGCTTATGGAAAGGGTTTCAGTAGATGCTTGACACGTGACGTAACCAGTTATAAAATAGTTCGCATGTCAGCCGCAACCAGTAAGCGCTGGTTTTATTGGTGCTAGCTTTTTACACTGTACAGCTACGACCACGATTCTACCTTGTCTGCAACATGCCAGATATAGGAGTATACTTCGGATAATATCGTTACGTGCTGCAGCTGGCGCCGACTCCGCCACCCCGCGCCGTGATCGGAGACCCACCTAGCCCTCCCCTCTTCCTGGAACGATCCGCTCGTGGCTATCTCGTCCCCCCTCTTCCCCTTCTGAGAATCCCGTGTATGCCGACAGCGGCGAGACTTGCTAGCGTCACAGACCTCCTCTCGCCTGCTAGAGTTTCCGATACGTTTAACGACGACTCAAGAATGTTCTGGTGAGTCTGGCTGGCGCCTCAGCCCTCCGCGACGCATCACACGAGTTGGGGAAGATTCTATGTGGCGTCCTAAGACACTATATATACTGCCGCAACCCAGCGGCCGGCAGTCTTTGATGGAGGCCGTCTGGCCGAGTGTGCGCGAGTGAAGTGAAGTGTGGACGACTACTGGAGATTGCGGGACGACGGCGGGTGAGATGTTCGTAGCGTGAGTGGACGAGAGGGTGTGAAACCGACGAGTGAAGCCTACTGTGCGTGATGTCACTTGGAGGAGTCTAGAACATTGCGACTGGCGGGACATGGACTGAACTGAGGTGGGACCGAATGGAAGTGTAATACGGATTTTATTGTAAATATTCGAACGGTCAATTTGGACACATATTTTACAGAATATTTGAATAGGTTGATGCATTGTCTATTGGGACGGAATTTTAATTATTTAATTTAATTTATTTCTTTGTGGTAATTATAAATTGTATTAAATTGGAGTAATTAGTTGTGAACAGTAAGTGATATCATTTTATTGTAAGATTTTGAGGTCAGAGAATTAGTTGTAGTTATTGTAAATAAAATAAGGTGATTATAATTAATTCTTTTATTTGATTAAGACCTACGTCTCTTAACGAACTTGGTATAGCACACTTATTTTCTAGAAAGAGAAATTGCAACAATATGTTAAGTGGTTAGTAACGTCAATCCCACATGGGAAAATTCAGGTATAATTGAAACCGTATACATTTCAAAAGATTTATTAAGTAGTACTATATGTCTTGTTTCGGTTTGATTTTTATGTCTATTCATAAATTTCTATTTCCCCTGACATCTCTATCAAGTAGGGCAATCATAAAAATTACCAGGATTGTTTGAAAAAATATGTTGATACTAATGTTAACGAATATTTTTTAATGTTCATTCGTTGCAGTTATAAGAATGTCAACTGCAGTGCCAGGAGCCGCGGTTGTAAAGTGGTCAGACTTCTCGCCTCCCACCTGGGCGAACCGGGTTCGATTCCCGACGAGGCCGCTTCCGGACTTCCGCACGTGGGCATTGTGCCGGACAATGCCGTTGGTCGGCGGGTTTTCTCGGGGATCTACGGTTTCCCCCCGCCTCTTCATTCCGACGCTGCTCCATACTCGCCTCGATTCACTCCAATCGGCTCTCAAGACAGCCTCTCAAATCTCTCCGCTTCACTGGAAGCCGCTCTGGCATGGTCCAACTTTACTGAAGTCTTGCTAAAGTTCTACGTCCAGGGTATTCCTCCGCCTCGTGCAAACAAAGTCTAGGAAATTTCACCGGAAGGGCATTCGTGCGCACTCTGTGTTATAATATTTTATATCAGAACTATTTATTACTAGGCATTGCTAGAGCCCTGAGTATTAGGCGCATTGATTTGGCAGCAAGCTAGACTGGACAGCACTCTATACACTCGAGAGATCATCGTTTGTTTATTGGTTGCTGTGATCAAGTGAGGCCTCTTTACAGGATTGTTAAACACTCACTCACACAACTGCTTCCTGCTTATTACTGACTCTCAGATAAACAGGGAGTGTTTAAAGAACTGTCGTCCAATCACAACAGTAGGAGAAAATAACAAGTGTTCGGAGTCTACCTCGCTTCGGAATGATATCGCGAAATACTCGTAGCTCTAGGAATTACCAACACACCAAATTTTTCCTCGTTTTAATTTGTATTGATTGTAAATTAAATATTATAATTTGTAGATAAAATATAATTTAACCACAAATAAGTTCCTTTAATGTTAACACAAGTATGAAACGCTTGTATAGGCTGTTCGCGGTAAAATAAGCACTTTGAAAGCCCTACTTAAGGTCTACTTGTGTGTACGTTGGGTATTTTTCCGCCTTATGTAAAATTATCATTGCCACAGGCCTCATCACTTTATTTATGCGTCGGTGAAGCGAAACTGTGAATTTATTATAAAAGTAAATATTTTACAAGTCTTTTCATTTTCGTACGTCGATGCATAATAAAAAACAGAAACCGAAAGAAATAATTTACGTTATCATAAATTGTGACATAACACTTTTTATTCAATGTTAAGATAGAGAACTATTTTATACCCATCGTCACCAACATTGCTGGGCGTATGCCACTCAGTGTGCCCGTTTAAATATATGCAGGCACGGGGCAGTGAATTTTTCTAAGGTTGATTTCAAAAGTGCTCACTTTATCGAGAATAGCGTTTAATATATGGCATAATTAGAAACATCCAAACACACACTCTTCATACATGGGGTGATTTTTCAAAGGTTTGTTTCAAGAAGTGCGAATACGCCGCGACCAGACTATAGGTATAGGCTGTTCACGGTAAACTGAGCACTTTTGAAAGTCCTGCTTAAGATCTACTTGTATACAAGTTGTGTATTCTTCCGCCTTATGTAAAATTAACATTGCCGTGGGCCTCATCACTTTATTCATGCGTCTGTCAAGTAAAACTTTGAAATTATTAGAAAAATAAATATTTTTCAAATCTGCTCATTTTATACTTCCACGCATAAAAAAAAAACAAACAAATAATCTAAAGAAATAGTTTTCGTTAGCAAAAATGGTTACCTAACACATTTTATTCGACGTTGAGATACGGAACTACTTTCCCTCTATCGTTACCAACTTTACCGGGCGCATGTCGCTCAGGGCGCCCATTAAAATATATGCAGGCAGGGGCAGTGACTTTTTTCTAAGGTTGATTTCAAAAGAGCTAACTTCACCGTGAACAGCCTATAGTCAGGAGCGCGCCAGCGGTAGGGGCGACGTAGACGCCGGGAGGAGTGAATAGGGAGGGAGAGAGAGAGGCGTGGAGGAGGTAGAGGGGGGGGGGGGGAACAGGGAAGGCGTCGCTGTAATCTCGCGGCCTCGGGACGGCACGGCGTTACTCCTCGGTTACTCCTCGACGCCGGCGCCAGGTGGCAGCTGAAGACGAGGTGACGGCCGCGGCACCTCCGGAGGTACCCCGCCGTTAAGGTGAGGGTAGCCCACCGCCGTCATCATGTACGGCATGCTGCTAGAGAGCGTCCAGCACTTCTTGCAGGTCAGTGTCCCAATTTGCACACGCAATGATCACGTCACCCGATTTTGTATACAAAAATCGTGAAGTATTTGGTATCTCGTATCTACCGGATGTTAGCAAAAATACAACATGACAATATCTGGGCTTTTTTTTTTTTTTTTTTTTTACTTTAAAAACGCATATCCGAATGCGTAAATAAAATGACTTTTAAAACAAATAACTGTACATAAATTACACTAGGCATGTTAAACAAGCAAGTAAGTGTTGTGCTTTATATATATATATATATATATATATATATATATATATATATATATATATATATATATATATATATATATATATATATATATATATAGCAAAAAATTTTAAGTCGTTGTTGCATAATTTATTTTCTTATTTACAAACGTATTCGTAGTGATGATTGCCGAAATATTACGCCTGTTTAAAGAATTAAATTTAGATAAAAATATTTTGCACTGCTTAATATAAAAATGTGTTGCCTTGGATGCTAAACAAGTGACTGTAGACTACGTCCGAATTGATGCCTACCAAATCACGAATTTACAAAATAACGAAATAACGAAATTTGTCAATTTGGACGCGACCTCACACACACAATCACATTGCCTCCGCTTCTTCACGTAGTCCATGCCAGGTCACGGTACGCGAGTGTAGGCTGTTCACGGTGAAATGTGCACTTTTGAAAGACCTGCTTATAATCTATAGGCTGTTCACTGTAAAGTGAGCACTTTTTAAGACTTTCTATAAACAGACGTTAACCTCTAATAAAAGTATTTTGTTGCAAAGTCAGTCGTTGACTTTTGATGATCGAGGTAAAGTTTGTGCGCTATGTTTATTAGCCACACGGCAACTTTTCTATCCAAAAGTGCCGGGAAGATAGAAATTGGCTCGAAGTAAAAATTTAGCAGGGCCTTAAAAAGTGCTCACTTCACCGTGAACACCCTATACCTGTATGCACGTTGTGTATTATTCTGCCTTATGTAAAGTGAGCATTGCCACACCGGCCTCATCGCTTTATTCATGCGTCAATCAAGTGAAACTGTGGAATTAGTAGAAAAGTAAATATTCTATTAATCTGATCATTTTTACACTTCGACGCATTAAAACAATTCGTAAAGTGAAACAAATAATTTAAGTTATCACAAATGGTTACCTAGCACTTTATATTTGACGGTAATTTATGGAACTATGTTCCATCCTTCGTTACCAACTTTACTGGGCGCATGTCATTCAGGGCGCCCATTCAAATATACACAGGCAGGGACAGCGACTTTTTTCCTAAGGTTCATTTCTGAAGTGCTCACTTAATCGTGAACAGCCTTTAAGGCTCCCGCCTACCTGGATATATAGTATATTCCCGGTTTCTTCAATTTTTTTAAAAATAAAACCTTTAAAAAAAAAAAATTACCCATTGTATGACGAGTGTGTTTGTTTCCTAAAAACGACATGTATCACAAGCGTTCTATACGTGTGTTAACATAAACTTACCTCATTTTTGGTTTATTAACATAAATTAAAACAGAAAGGAAATAGTTGTGTTGCCTGGTGAGAAATTGTTCTTATGCAAAGTATAATTACGGGTGCGCAGGAATACGGCGCGTGGTCTCTTTGGCGCGATTACCTAGACTTGGATAAGCTTAATTGTTTGCACGATGCGGAGGAATATCCTGGAAGCAGAACTTTAGCAGGACTTCAGGAAAGTAGGAAGTAATCGTGGATGGACTGTATTCCCCGCGTCTTGAAGCGTAGGAAGCGCGCGAACTATAAGGGCGACACTGACACACGAATCAAGTGCGCCAAAGCCTCTAAGCGCGCAGGGCTCTGAACTGGCGTGCAGAGTTCTCGTGCTATAGGACTTTCAGTGGCCACCCTGTCATTTTATTGGTGGGAAATGCCTGTGGTGGCAAAGTTCACAGCGGGGCGTTGCGATGCGTACATTATGAGATGCTGCGCTTTGAAAAAGCTGTCTTTATCCATGTTCGAGTGCTATGGAATTTGCTTTTATATCGAGCGTGGCGTGTGGGAAGCACCCGGCAGGCGTCGTATGAGATGTGTGTTCGTTTCGCAGATTGGCACGTTGCAAGCAAGTTTAATAGTTGTGTGGGAAAACGAGTCTTTCAAACACACTGCAACGGCTTTCAAGTGCCAGGTAGGCGGGAACCTTAAGGGTGAGAGCTGGACGTAATATTGGAATATATATATATATAATATATATATATATATGGTATATATATACATATATGTATACATATGCAGAATGTATATGTATACAGCATGTCAAATAATAAGTTTTGCAATTTAATAGGGGTGGTACGTGACATGAATTAGAAAATATTTAATTAAGGTATCCATGTCCGGAAATGCCTATATATATAATTTTATTAAGGTACCCATGTCCATAAATGCCTATATGTATAATATACATATATTATATACATATTATATATATAGCAAGTACTTAAGTTTGAGATTAATATATGGAAATGTGATTTTGTTACAGCAGTGATAGGGACCAGCAAAATTCGCGTTTTTTTCTGCCAGAAAGATAGACTTCTTCTTTCTATACATATTCGAGTCGGTGGCACTTGTTTATTGGGGCTTATGCAGCAGTGCTTTCTGACTTGATAGGACGTGACTGGAGCAGCCTTTCGTTACTTGTTTGCTATTGGTCCAAAGCCGTCCAGGGCGCACACAATATGTAGTTCAACGACAAACGCAATACTAAAGAACAAGTGTTTTGGAGTAGAGTCTGTCCTGGAATAATAACGAGAATTTTGCACGTCGCTAAGCATTGAACACAATTTAATTATATTTTAGAGACGATTATTTTTTAGCTTTTTCTACTACTGTCGTTTCTGTTTTCATTCTCAGAATGTCAATACATAATTTATTCCCATTTATTCCGTATGGCAAACAAAGAACGGTGTTCAATTGATGTTCGAGTCACTCTGTTATCTTAGCGATATCACAGCTTTGAGGCTGTTCACGGTAAAATTAGTACTTTCGAAATCCCTGCTTAAGATCTACTTGTGTGCGTGTTGTGTATTATTCCACCTTATATAAAATTAACATTGTCATCGACCTCATCACTTTATCCATACGCTGGTCAAGTAAAATATGTGAAATTATAAGGAAAGTAAATATTTTACGAATCTGCTAATTTTTAGACTTCGATGATTAAAAAAAAAAAACAGAAAGCGTAAGAAATAATTCGGGTTATCACAAATGGTTAACTAACACTTTTTATTCCTCGTTAATATATAGAACCGTTGTCTTGGGAATATCTGATTATATTTCTTTTCAATCGATATCAATCATCTCGTTATTTCTTCGCTCCCTGCACATTCTATTTCTAATAACAACCGATCGCCTTTTTTTTTTTGGCATCTTGAATACAACATGAGAACTTCATTTTAAAATAACTTCATGGAGACCCCTATTTTTCCATTTTTCACGTGCAAAGTTTAAAGAGCAGTAAATACCGGCTTTTTCACCACAACGTGGGAAATAAAACGAAAATAAACAACAGCAGACGATCTTACGGAACTAATTGCGAATTTAGTGCGCTGTTTCGCCTCAGTAAATTTCAACCCTAAGTTCCCAAATATTTAAGGCCTAAACTTTGTCACGTGGTCGATTTAGTAACCTAAATAATGGTCTCGTAGCCGTTTCCGAGACAGCTTCAGAAAATTGTGACAAAGCATTGATGTCTATCTCCCTAAACCCCTCTCAACAGCGTCTTGGACACCCATGAGTAGGGCCAGCTGTTTTGCGAGTAAAGATTTCAGGACAAATTGTGTTCCAACGCACTTTAGTTCAGAACCACTTTCGTGATTGGTTCATTTGAACTGTTACGCGTCTCATCCGTCTGCCCGCGAATCACGGGCGTTCAGTGTCAAAGAAACTTGATTCTGACTGGCTCGCTTATGAAAGAGCATGTAAGAATATATATGTTGAAGTGATTGTTTTAATAGATGTTATTTTCTTTGCACTTGAATATTTCGTTCTTGCCTTATAACTTTATTTACAGTAAGGGCCTACTATCTATAGAAAAGACCAAGTGCATAGACAATAAGAAATTTTGAAATGCAGTTTGCACAAAAAAAGTATGCAAATATTTTTCGTAATAACAAATGTATGACTGATAATAACTAATATAAATAACGTATTTCTCATTTCTTGTGAATAATGTCACAGAAACAAAGGATATTAAAAATACCTTGTTTTGGAGACTTACACGGGCTAAACACACTGAATATTTGTGTGATAATTTATAATGTGAGCCAATCAGAATATTTTCTAGTTTCGCACGTACCCAAATTTTTATGTTTATGTTTACCTCGTACGTGCCACATAGTTACCATACATATTTGGCCAAATTATTATATATATATATATATATATATATATATATATATATATATATATATATATATAGCAACATTTAGGTAAGACAAATTTAAAGAAAATTTTTTCAATAGATAACTCTTCCTTTGCAGTGTAAATAGGAATTAGAGCTGTAAACGTGTAATATAAAATCGTACAGTTCTTCTGAGTATATATATATATATATATATATATATATATATATATATATATATATATATATATATATATATATATATATATATATACGACTTTTACCACATTCGGTATTGGCTATATATTATATATATATATATATATATATATATATATATATATATATAGCCAATACCGAATGTGGTAAAAGTCGTGACGATATTTATGGCACAACCTCAGCAAGTACAATACATGCAACCTTATGTTTCAAACAGGGGCACAATTTTTGGAACTATCGGAATAATTACGGTGCTTAATGTCAATATTTGAACACTCAATACCGGATTTGTGTGCCGGGATCGAGCTGTAGTGTGTCAGAATCAATCCGACAGCAAGGTAGCTGCCGGAATCGCCATTCCTCTGGAGATAGTCATTTTATGTCATTGTGCGATGTAGGAAACGTGAAATACACTTTTATGGTTAAATATAAATATAATCGATGAAGGAGGGTACAAACTAACACCGCCCAAGCATAACTTTATAATTGCTACAAAATGCTGAGAAAAATTCCTATAAACTTAATGTTAAGTTGGCGTAAGAAAACTGATATGAGTGTTGTGTCATAAAGTAAATCATAACACGAAACAGCTAAAGTGTAAAACGTATAATTTTAATTTTGTGATAAAAACGGTAACTGTCAAAAGCACTACATTAGCCTATAACATAACACAAGCCTGGCAGCTATTTATACATGAAAACTTGTCGAGTTTGTCATATCCTGGGATGGTGCGCTACTCGAAAAATGTATTCACCCATGCGCTTAGGCAAATCAAAGCCTATAGGATCTTCTTTGGTCAGAAATAGAAAATATATTCGTAGAAGTACTACAGACGAAATTATATTTCCCTAAACAAAATTTTATTACGATTTGGTATAAGGACATACGAATTTCCTTAATTTTAGTTTTTCTTGACAAGTCGTTACAAAAATATGGACTATTTGTATGTTTTCATAAATGCATACATAAATTTTAAAGAAAAAATAAGACTATTTAAGCTTAATAACCTAAAATTCATTTAAAGTAACTCTGAAAAATAATATAACAAATATTCATAATTGTAATTAACGCTGTCTACCTATCATATTTCTAAAAGTTATAAGCCATTTTACGCATCTTATTTTCTTTTTGGAAACAATTAATGAAATGTAGTAAAGTGTGCTCTCTTTTAACAAAGGAGACCATTCGAGTTATCTCGTTATTACAGAATTCCTGCGAATTATCAAATACCTGTAAAAATGAAAGTTAAACCCACCCACACTAACTTTATTTAATTATCTATCAAGAACATCATTTGCCCCCGCCATAAACAATTCGTATTTTTTAAAATAACAATTTGACATAATCTACTATCCAACAAAAAAAATAGTGTAGGTCTATTATAAAGATAATTTTCCTCTCCAAATAGATTTAACATAGTTCGTACAGCATCGGTGATGACACTCGAATTGCGACGATGCCAAGTTGTAATATCGATTCCTGAAAATCCGACATGTTTCATATCGACAGTCGCTTCGGCCATCTAAAAAATGCTAATTTTGTCACTCCGACAATCACTACGGGAACGAAAATATCCTATCAATCCGTTCGCTTAATTATTAAGGGTGTTTCAAAAATTGGGCTCGAGGACACCATTTCCTCCACGGATTCTGAAACCAAACTACCGACTACACTGGTGCAAGCACAGGTAAGATTGATTCGTTCCGGAACGTGTGCAAGAAACCCATCCCAGCGAAGGCCATGTTACAGGAACAGGCACAGGTAATATCGGTTCGTGCCGGAACGTGTGCAAGAAACCCATCCCAGCGAAGGCCCTGTTACCGGAGCAGACACAGGTAATATCGGTTCGTGCCGGAACGTGTGCAAGAAACCCATCCCAGCGAAGGCCCTGTTACCGGAGCAGGCACAGGTAATATCGGTTCGTGCCGGAACGTGTGCAAGAAACCCATCCCAGCGAAGGCCCTGTTACCGGAGCAGGCACAGGTAATATCGGTTCGTGCCGGAACGTGTGGAAGAAACCCATCCCAATGAAGGCCCTGTTACCGGAGCAGACACAGGTAATATCGGTTCGTGCCGGAACGTGTTCGAGAAACCCTCCCAGCAACGACCCTTTGCCGGAGCAGGCACTGGTAATATCGGTTCGTGCCGGAACGTGTGCAAGAAACCCATCCCAATGAAGGCCCTGTTACCGGAGCAGACACTGGTAATATCGGTTCGTGCCGGAACGGGTGCAAGAAACCCATCCCGACGAAGGCCATGTTACCGGAGCAGACACAGGTAATATCGGTTCGTGCCGGAACGTGTTCGAGAAACCCTCCCAGCAACGACCCTTTGCCGGAGCAGGCACTGGTAATATCGGTTCGTGCCGGAACGTGTGCAAGAAACCCATCCCAGCGAAGGCCATGTTACCGGAGCAGACACAGGTAATATCGGTTCGTGCCGGAACGTGTGCAAGAAACCCACCCCAGCGAAGGCCCTGTTACAGGAGCAGACACAGGTAATATCGGTTCGTGCCGGAACGTGTGCAAGAAACCCATCCCAGCGAAGGCCCTGTTACCGGAGCAGACACAGGTAATATCGGTTCGTGCCGGAACGTGTGGAAGAAACCCATCCCAGCGAAGGCCCTGTTACCGGAGCAGACACAGGTAATATCGGTTCGTGCCGGAACGTGTTCGAGAAACCCTCCCAGCAACGACCCTTTGCCGGAGCAGGCACTGGTAATATCGGTTCGTGCCGGAACGTGTGCAAGAAACCCACCCCAGCGAAGGCTCTGTTACCGGAGCAGACACAGGTAATATCGGTTCGTGCCGGAACGTGTGCAAGAAACCCATCCCAGCGAAGGCCCTGTTACCGGAGCAGGCACAGGTAATATCGGTTCGTGCCGGAACGTGTGCAAGAAACCCATCCCAGCGAAGGCCCTGTTACCGGAGCAGGCACAGGTAATATCGGTTCGTGCCGGAACGTGTGGAAGAAACCCATCCCAATGAAGGCCCTGTTACCGGAGCAGACACAGGTAATATCGGTTCGTGCCGGAACGTGTTCGAGAAACCCTCCCAGCAACGACCCTTTGCCGGAGCAGGCACTGGTAATATCGGTTCGTGCCGGAACGTGTGCAAGAAACCCATCCCAATGAAGGCCCTGTTACCGGAGCAGACACTGGTAATATCGGTTCGTGCCGGAACGGGTGCAAGAAACCCATCCCGACGAAGGCCATGTTACCGGAGCAGACACAGGTAATATCGGTTCGTGCCGGAACGTGTTCGAGAAACCCTCCCAGCAACGACCCTTTGCCGGAGCAGGCACTGGTAATATCGGTTCGTGCCGGAACGTGTGCAAGAAACCCATCCCAGCGAAGGCCCTGTTACCGGAGCAGACACAGGTAATATCGGTTCGTGCCGGAACGTGTGCAAGAAACCCACCCCAGCGAAGGCCCTGTTACCGGAGCAGACACAGGTAATATCGGTTCGTGGCGGAACGTGTGCAAGAAACCCTCCCAGCAACGACCCTTTGCCGGAGCAGGCACTGGTAATATCGGTTCGTGGCGGAACGTGTGCAAGAAACCCATCCCAGCGAAGGCCCTGTTACCGGAGCAGGCACAGGTAATATCGGTTCGTGGCGGAACGTGTGCAAGAAACCCATCCCAGCGAAGGCCCTGTTACCGGAGCAGACACAGGTAATATCGGTTCGTGCCGGAACGGGTGCAAGAAACCCATCCCGACGAAGGCCATGTTACCGGAGCAGACACAGGTAATATCGGTTCGTGGCGGAACGTGTGCAAGAAACCCATCCCAGCGAAGGCCTTGTTACCGGAGCAGACACTTGTAAAATGCCTGCGTGTGTATGCAACGCCACTCTGGGACTCGGGTTTTTTGTAGTTAGATGAAGGTCGGTATTATACTGAGCTCTCTGCGCTTCCTTCCACCTAGCGGCGGTTAAGAGGGGAGTCGCCTTGAGACGTCAGGACCGCCTTTGAATTGGATTGGACGAAGATCGGCTTTCGTTTCGATGATGTTCTCCTCAGCCTTGGGGTGGAAGGTGGTTGTGAAACCTTCACTACCCTGGCAAACTAAGGGACGGCGGATACTCGTAGAGAGATCACACCTAGGGGTTTCGGTTTAACTCGAGACATTTAAATCCGAGATTATAGTAAATTCCAAATTAGGGAATATTGGAGCTAGTTAAGTAATTGTATACATTTCTCTAATTACATACTTTTTTAGCAGTATTTTTTTTATGGTAACCCATAAATTTTATTATTTAATGTTTTTAAAGAACTATAATTTTTAAATCTTTTAACGTAGTTTTTGTATAAAATATGTACAGCTATTTGATTTTGTAAATTGTTTGTATTTTTCTTCGGGCGGAGGAAAACGAAAGAGAGGAGAAATGTTCGGCAAATTAAAGTAAAAAGGACTTTTTTTTTTTTTACATTCTAAAGTCACCCTCTTATGCCGAATGCTAATGATCTACTTTTTGCTATTATTCTTATTCTCCTCCGATCTATGTTCATCATGGATGATATGGCTGTGGAGTTGGCGGCGAGTGACAGAGTGATCTGGTGGTTACTCAGGACCCTCTGTTGCAATTTTAATATAACATTATTTTTTTTTAAATTAAACTGAATTTTTACTTGTATTCTATTTATAAATAATAATATTTTACTTATAATTAGTATAAATAAAAACAGGAGGAAATTAGGTACCTTGTTAACGCTAAAAAGTAGTTCTAATCCAAAACAATATTACATTGAGTGCCCACGGATCCGGTGTTTTATCCCTTTGGTATAATTATCTTGTACTTGGTTAAGATTATTTTTGTAAAGGCGGAGAAATACTCTGAACGCATAACTTTAGCAGGGCTTCAGAAAAGTTGGAAGTAATCGTGAACAGTCTATAGTAAACATTCTTTTTAAATATCCAAATTAAAAAAAATCTTGAAGTTGTAATGAAGCAGTACCTTGGCTTCGGGTTTCTCTGTAAGGATTTGTTTTTCTGTAATGCCAGTTGACAGGACCTGGTCTATACTGTCCGTTTTTCCGTGACGTAGACGCGGGTTTGCTGGATGTGATGTCGCGAAAGCTGTCGCCTTGGCAACTGGTTGCTTTGGCAGCTGGCTGCCTTGGAAACTGGCTGCATTGGCAACTGGTTGTCTTGGCAACTGGCTGCCTTGGCAACTGGCTGCATTAGCAACTGGTTGTCTTGGCAACTGGCTGCATTGGCAACTGGCTGCCTTGGCAAATGGCTGCATTAGCAACTGGTTGTCTTGGCAACTGGCTGCCTTGGCAACTGGCTGCCTTGGCAACTGGCTGCATTGGCAACTGGTTGTCTTGGCAACTGGCTGCCTTGGCAACTGGCTGCATTGGCAACTGGTTGTCTTGGCAACTGGTTGTCTTGGCAACTGGCTGCCTTGGAAAATGGCTGCCTTGACAACTGGCTGCATTGGCAACTGGCTGCCTTGGCAACTGGTTGTCTTGGCAACTGGCTGCCTTGGCAACTGGCTGTCTTGGCAACTGGTTGTCTTGGCAACTGGCTGCATTGGAAACTGGCTGCCTTGGCAACTGGCTGCATTGGCAACTGGCTGCATTGGCAACTGGCTGCATTGGCAACTGGTTGTCTTGGCAACTGGTTATCTTGGCAACTGGCTGCATTGGCAACTGGTTGTCTTGGCAACTGGCTGCATTGGCAACTGGCTGCATTGGCAACTGGCTGCCTTGTCAACTGGCTGCATTGGCAACTGGCTGCCTTGGCAAATGGCTGCCTTGACAACTGGCTGCATTGGCAACTGGCTGCCTTGGTAACTAGCTGCCTTGAAAACTGGCTGCATTGGCAACTGGTTGCCTTGGCAACTGGCTGCATTGGCAACTGGCTGCATTGGCAACTGGTTGTCTTGGCAACTGGCTGCCTTGGCAACTGGCTGCATTGGCAACTGGCTGAATTGGAAACTGGCTGCCTTGACAACTGGCTGCATTGGCAACTGGTTGCCTTGGCAACTGGCTGCATTGGCAACTGGCTGCATTGGCAACTGGCTGCCTTGTCAACTTTGCCGCCACTTAGTTATTCACCTGCCACATATTGCCTGCAAGCAGTGGCGTAAATACAAAACTAATCACCCGGATGCAAACATGGGCATCAGTCCCCCTCCCTTCCAAGGTCAAGCAAACTATAATGCTATAAATAAACTTAATATTTTTGAAAACGTGAAGTAGAGATGGGCGTTATAAAAAAACTGTTACAATTTGGTAACAAGTTACGCAGGTAACACGTTACATTGTTTATATCGTTATTTTTGGGAACGTCATGGAATGCCCATAGACTAAAGATGAGGTAGACTGCTTGTTCGTCTCATGCGCATGTATCCAACTTTGACCTACCCCAATCCTACACATCTGTCAATATCAGATGGTCAGCAGTGATGAACGTGTTTGTTTATATCTTAATTTTTAAACGATAAGCACTGTTACATTAATAAAGTATTTTGACCCGTTTGAGTGTAATCAAAAAGCTTTATAAATTGATTAGAGGAAGTATAAAAACATCTCAAAAGCACGTGTTTTTTTTTTTTTTTTTTTTTTTTTTTTTAAAGCAGTTCTATGTTGGGACACGGAGATTGGTTTTGGGCAGCTAGCTAGATCGGTTTACCCCATCTTTAGTCTATGGGAATCCCTCAACGCTTGACTACAGAGCATGCGTAAAAGTTATTTTTTGGAACGTCTAGCTATGTTCATTTTAGTTCCTAACCTAACCTCGTATATCAAAACTATATTTTAAACAAATTAATTTTTCAAAGCCAACATTTCCCGTCAGAGAAGCTTATTTTTGTGAGCAAATATATCGTAAACATGTGCACACATACGCTGTGTTCTGATTGGTCGCAGTCGCACAAGTTTCACGTACGTTTCGGCTGGCAACTGTGAGTGTGCGCATGCGTAAAAGTTCCTTTTTGGAACGGCTTGGTTTGCAACAGTGCGCATGCTCGAATCTTATTCCTTGAAACTCTGAATAGACTAAAGATGAAGTAGACCGATCTCGCTGGCTGCGCACAACTTATCATCCATGTCCAACATTGAACTGCTTTTCTGCCTACAGGGCGAGCAAAAATGGCGTGGATTGGGTTTGGGGTTAAAACACTATTTAGTAAACAAATCCTCTTGAGATGTTGTTATACTTTCTCTAATCAATTTGTGATGCTTTTTGATTAAATTCAAACTGATAAAAGCATTTTATTAACGTAACAGTGCTTCCCATTTTAAAATTAAGATATCAACAAACACGTTCATCGTTGTTGACCACGTGACTTTGACAGTTGTGTTCCTTTGGGGTAGGTCAATGTCAGGTACATGCGCAGAAGACGAATAAAGCGGTTTACCTCATCTCTATTCTATGGAACGCTGAAGAACGTATTCGATATATTCCGGAACGTCGGAACAGGCAAGAAATGTTTCATTGTAATCTGTTACAAAAACATCATGTTCCTGGAACGTGTTACTTGTTTGGAACTGGAACGATGGAACACATTACACGACAGTAATTGTTTGGCCAATCCCTGGTATGAAGGTACATACCGGATATCCGGAAACTCAATGTCCAAACTCTAGACATAGTTCCTTTGGACCAGCAAGTAACACAAAAGCCCTCCGGAAACGTATTTTTATATAAAATCAATAGTGTTCAAAGGTGTGGCGTGCAACGCTTGCAGAACATGGCGGTGCGATCTTGCACGTGTAGTCTTTACGCGGTTTTTTTTTCACACTTTTTGAATCAAACTTTTGAAAAATCTCCCCGTGTATAACGTGCTTAATCATTGCCTACATATGTCATGTATAACAAACGTTTTATACCTCTGTTAACATAAAAAAAGTATCTTGTATTTTGTTAGATTGAAGTTTTAGCCTTATTTTATTTATTAATACAATATTCTATTTATAATAAATATAAATAAAAACATTGAGAAAATATGTGTGTTGGCAGCGCCTAGTAAGAAATAGTTCTCGTGTAAAAAATCATTACAACTGAGTTCGCATGGATTCAGTGCGCTGTCCTTTCGTGTAATTGGCCAGACATGGTTAAGCTTTGTTCGCACGTGACGGAGGAATATCCTGGAAGTAGATCTTTGATAGGGCTTCAGACAACTCTGAAGTAACCGTGAATGGATTGTAGGACAGGTTGCATATGATGTAGGCGCGCGGCACGGAATTATTACATACGCAGCGTCGGGCGCCTAATTCCCATGCAACTTGTCCCACGTGCATGATCGCACATTCTTGCTCTACACACGTTGTACACTGTAACGTTAAAAACAGTCATTTTATAAAGGCTATTCACGATAAAGAGATAATTTTTGAAATCAACCTTAGAAAAATGTCACTGCCGCTGCCTGCATATATTTTAACGGGCGCTCTGGGTGACACGCGCCCTGTAAAGTTGGTTACGATAGATAAAAAGTAGTTCCGTATGTTAACGTCGAATGAAAAGTGTTAGGTAGCAATTTGTGATAATTCAAATTATGTCTTTCGCTTTCTGTTTAATTTTAACGCCTCAGTGTGTAAAAATGAGCAGATTTCTTAAATGTTTACTTTTCTAATAATTTTACAGTTTCGCTTGACCGACACATGAACAAAGTTATGAGGCCCATGACAATACTACTCATACATAAGGCGGAGGAATACACAACGTGCTTACAAGTAGATACTAAGTAGGGCTTTCAAAAGTGCTCATTTGACAGTGAACAGCCTGTATAAAAATACGTTTCCGGAAATATGTGTATGGGTATTTTGTGTTACTATTGGTCCAAACAAACAATGCCTGAGATTTGGGCACTGAGGGAGTGAGTGAATATATGTGGACGGGTCTTAACAAACAATGCCTGAGATTTGGGCACTGAGGGAGTGAGTGACTATATGTGAACGGGTCTTAACAAACAATGCCTGAGATTTGGGCACTGAGGGAGTGAGTGAATATATGTGGACGGGTCTTAACAAACAATGCCTGAGATTTGGGCACTGAGGGAGTGAGTGAATATATGTGGACGGGTATTAACAAACAATGCCTGAGATTTGGGCACTGAGAGAGTGAGTGAATATATGTGGATGGGTCTTAACAAACAATGCCTGAGATTTGGGCACTGAGGGAGTGAGTGAATATATGTGGACGGGTCTTAACAAACAATGCCTGAGATTTGGGCACTGAGGGAGTGAGTGACTATATGTGGACGGGTCTTAACAAACAATGCCTGAGATTTGGGCACTGAGGGAGTGAATGAATATATGTGGACGGGTCTTAACAAACAATGCCTGAGATTTGGGCACTGAGGGAGTGAGTGACTATATGTGAACGGGTCTTAACAAACAATGCCTGAGATTTGGGCACTGAGGGAGTGAATGAATATATGTGGACGGGTCTTAACAAACAATGCCTGAGATTTGGGCACTGAGGGAGTGAGTGACTATATGTGGACGGGTCTTAACAAACAATGCCTGAGATTTGGGCACTGAGGGAGTGAATGAATATATGTGGACGGGTCTTAACAAACAATGCCTGAGATTTGGGCACTGAGGGAGTGAGTGACTATATGTGAACGGGTCTTAACATCGAGATCTTGAGAGCCGATGCGAGTGATTGAGGTCAGTATGGAGCAGTGCCGTAATGCAAGGGCGGGGGAAACGGGAGATCCTCGAGAAAACCCGCCGAGGAACGTCATCGTCCGGCACGATTCCCACATGCGAAAATCCGGGAGTCACCCGACCGGGGATTGAACCCGGATCGCCTTGGTTTTAAGGGATATAAGTTCCCACCGTCCTCTATATTTACGGAATTTTCACTACAGCCTGCCTCACAGATTCTGTACTTTATTTTAGGCATCGACAGAGCGCATTGGACATTGCTTTACATGTTTTATTCAGATTTTATTGCTGTCGACTCTTTTCCCCGGCAGTCAGAAGTCAAAAATTAATTAAGTTAGTGAAGCTTGTTACATTTTAGTAGGCTCGCAATACAATTCACTGGTTGTAACATTTCAAATTAGAAAATTAAAAATTCGTAATTCTTGGTTCTTTAATTCTTTTACTGTTTCGTTAGTTTTGTCAGAAAGAAAACACCTGCAAAATTATTTTTTTCTTTTATTCTTAAAAACAATTAAATCATTAATAAATCCTTCTTCATTATCAATACTTTCGAAATGAAAACTTATTACAGCAATTACATTCAAAATTAATCTCTATATTTTTCAGTATTATATCAATTTTCTCTAATAAATCCCATCCACGCGTCCGTCCCTGTAGGCGGTAGCAAGAGATTTACTAAAGAAATTTACATTCTATTTATTTCTACCTTACTTACGTTGTCGTCTGTCCTCTGATTGTATGTCGCCTGACCATGGAATGTCGCTCCGCCAATCCGCGATGGCGAGGCGACAGACAACCAGGATCATTTTATGTTTAGTAAACATTTAATTGCTTTATACCATCTAGGATGAATTGGAAATAACAAACATTAATAGTGAATACTGTCAAGAAACAAATGAATCTCTTTGTAAATAACGGTTAACTCATATAAAGCCAGTTCACGATAAACTGAGCACTTTTGAAAGTCCTGCTTAGAATCAACTTGTATGCGCGTTATGTATTCTTCCGCCTTTTGAAAAAGTTAACATTGCAACCTTCCCCCCCCCCAAACGCTTTATTTGTGCATCTTTCAAGTGAAACTGTAAAATTATTATAAAATTAAATATTTTACTAATTTTTTTTTTTTTTTTTTTTTTTTTTTTTTTCCATTTTGATGCATTAAAGAAACCATGAAGCGAAAGAAATAATTTAAGTTATAAATGGTTACCTGACGAATTTTATTCGACTTAAGAAATGGAACTATTTTCCGTCCATCGTTGCCAACTTTACTAGACGCATGTCACTCAGTGCGCCCGTCAAAATACATGCTTGTAGGGGCAGTGAAATTGTTCTAAGGTTGATTTAAAAAGTGTTCACTTTATCGTGAACAGCCTTTGGTGATAATATTTGAGCTTGCCGGCCTGGAATTCGGCGCCTTCCTGGGAACAATTAGCCTCAACGTGACGTCAGGGCATGAAGCATTCGGGGTCCGTACCTCGTGCAAGATTTACCGCTAGTCGAATGACGTAGCAAGTGAAATGATGTGGCTGTACGAGGAAACGGAACAACTTCCACTTCGCAAAGTTCACATTTTATAGGTAACAAATATACCTACGATAAGTAGTGTCCGCAGACGCGCGCCTTGTCTCCAGTACTCTGCAGAGAAAAAAACAAAATTAATCTTACTGACATGCTATTGGAAATCAATTTTAAGCGTATCCAAAATATATTATGGAAATATTTTACCTGCAATTCGTACGAACGTTTTTATTATAAAACTAAACCAAATAATGCTCTAATAAACTGTAACATTTTAACCCAAATACGGATGGCTCAAATCAATATCAACGGTTTTAATGCTATTTTTTGTGATAAAACAGAATCTTCACAAACTCAGTGAAATTATTCCAAAATAGATATATTATTATTTGTCAATTTTTTCTATCATATAGATAAAACATAACCTGACAACATGCACTCACTAAAGCAATACAATTCCACTATGAGAAACAATTAATGATCTGATTTTTAATAAAACATATATTAGTTCGTGACTGTAGTTGCACAGCCAAATTAAATTTGTATACTTTCAAAAAATACAATTTCATTACAATCATCTCCCGTTCTTAAAAGTGGGATGGACCCCCACTTTTTTTGTGAAATAATTGTTTGCGCGAATACATGTATGTCGTTAAATAAATGTTCTGAAGTAATCCAATTTTTTTTTTACATATGTCATATTAAGTGTATTTTCTGAGAAAAAAATAATTCGTGAAAATGGCCAAATATCGCATTTTTAAAGCTTGCCTCTGCAATTTTCTTAAGGCTCGGCCTCACCCGCCGTGTCGAATTTTCCATTTATAAGTCATAACTTCCTTTTCAGTTAAATAACAAAATATTTGTTACTATAGCATTGTCACAATTGACAGTTCCCTTCAAATTTAGTCGTCAAACTTCATCCTCATGTGACATGGTGATTGTAAAATTGCACTAATCTGTATATAATGCTCGAAAAAATACGGCATGACTACTAAACGAATTTTCAGAATTTATGTTTGTACTTCAGCGTAACGTATATTGTCATGATTGTATAGTAGCAGTTTGGTAATAAGTGTCGGTATACAACAGAAATAAGCTAGAACCAATAATTCAACATGACATGTGAGGCCGAGCCTTGAGCGTCAGGAGAATAGTACAAATAAGCGGGCGTAGTTTAATCTACGGGCTTTCATCGCGCGTGATAAAGTGCCACTGTTACAGATCTAATTTATACAGTACAGCGTCACGACGGAAACACTACAAGCTTGGCGAGTAGGAGCGATGAGGCGCTATAAGTGCGTGTTAGTGTCGCCCGTATCGCTCCCTCGCTTCTTGACGTTGTCGGGAGGGGGGAGGTTACACCCCATTCTTAATAGCTATAGGGAGAGTAAATTATTGTATAGGCGAAACGCTATATTTACTATAGTCCATTCACGGTTTCTTCGACCTTTTAGAACCAAACCTTTGAAAAACCACCCAATGTATATCGTGCTTGGTTGTTTCCTAAATACGCCCTGAATCACAAGGCTTTTATACTTGTGTTAATATAAAAGTTACCTTTTTTCCCTGCTAAATTGAAGCGTTATTAATATTTTATCTATAAATTATAATGCTCAATTTATATATAATCCGAATATAACCAGTGAGAAATCATGCGTGTTGGTAGCGCCCAGTAAGAAATAGTTCCTATACAAAATACTGTTACAACAGAGTGCGCACGAATCCAGTGCGTAGTCCCTCTGTTGTCACATCTTCCAGACTTAGTTAAGCTTCGTTTGCACGAGGCGGAGGAATATCCTGGAAGTAGATCTTTAGCAGGGCTTCAGAAAAGGCCGAAGATACCGTGAATCAACTATACTCTGTGAGTGAACTACGTCGCGTCAGTGCAAGGCGGGCGCTTGAACGTTGTCGTGGCGGGGGGGGGGGGGGGGGGGGAGTCTTCATGCACCATTGTCGGCTTGATGTGATCCGCGGCCATGGACAAGCCTTGCTACTTCCTGCCTCTGCCTGGACACTGAAGGTCAGTGACGTAGGCCTACCACGGACACTCACTCCTCCATAACGAGAGCGGTCTGTGATCTCCGCTGCGAGCGTGCGTGTGGGAACCCAGCGGCGAAGTGAGCCGACACCTGTGCCACCTCAACAAATACACATTAAGGGCGCCGCCCATTTTTTTAATTATTTTATTAAATCAGCTCATCCAAAAAAAAATAGTACTTAAGGTGTACTAGCCTTGCATTGTTAATACGCTCGCTTCAGCGAGTGCTCTTTCGAGCTGACATCGAAATTCTTAAAACTAATAATCAGGACTTAAACTAATTAATGGTAACTTATTCTAATTACAGTTAACAAGAAAAACCCAATGAGAAAAATCCTGTTGTGCATCAACAAAAGGAATTATTAGCAATTACAATACAATTATTTACATATTTACAATAGGGAGACTTAATATCTAAAATATATTTACATATATCATATTTACGTTCAGGTTAATTTAAACTAAAAAATTTAAAGACTTTGTACATGCAGGAGAAGATTAGACTATATACATGCCGATATGATATGTACATACAATGAGAAATGGAAAATACATTTAGAGATTATTATTTGCAAGAGGTACATATTTACAAGGATGAAAGGATGTGGAAAATCTTAATATTTTCAAAAGTACAGTACCTGCCGCTTCAACTACGCTGCAGAGTATTTGTAAATAGCCTGTACGAATCGCCACGAGACTGTTAAACTCCTTAAGATACGCATTAATTTTTCATGTCAGGTGTATTACATTTCACTACAAATTACTTTTTTATTAATAAAGTTATAGGCCGACATTCTCAGCTTTGCAAATATTTTTTGATAAATAAAAAATAATCTATTTCAGTACATTCAATAAATTATTCATATAATAATTTTCTCATCATCTCGAACATAAAGTATTCATTATCATATTTTCATCTTCTCAAACAACAATTGACAACTTACTTTTCTCTTTCTTCTAAACACAATTAAATCATAATAAATTTTTCTTCATAATTAACAAGTTTAAAATGAAAATATATTTCAGCAATTCATTTCCTTCAGTATTCATAATTCCATTCTTCATTTCTTATTATACTAAATCACACACCACGATCTTTGGCTGTGGTAAGAAATTCTTCTAGCGAAAACATTTTTTTCTATTTTACATTTGCCTTACTTATGTTGTCTCATGTCCTCTGATTGGCTGTCGCCTAACCAAGATACATCTCTCCGCCAATCAGCAATGACGAGACGAGAGATAATCAGGATAGTCTTAGGAAGAAATTAAAAAATACAAACGTTAATACCGAATGCTGTCTGGAAACAAATGACTCTCTGTGTTAATAACTATTGCAATAAACCAAAGATCATACTGTTAACTCATATTTAAAAAAAGTACAATGTGGAAATATATCAAAATAAAGTGACATTGACACTACGGGACCACTCGCTTCCCACCTAGGAGAAAGCGGGTTCAGGCCCCAGCCGAATCAACCCGGAATTTCTCATGTGGGTATCACGCCGGACGATGCCGCTCATTGGTGGGTTTTCTCGGTGATCTTCCTTTTCCCCCGCCCGTACCCCATACTCACCTCAATCGCACTCAACGACTCTCAGACTTCAATGTTGATAGACGACCAAATCTCTTCACTCAAAAATTAGTAAAGCATGGAAGCTTTAACAATCTTACACAATTCCAGAAGCTCTTATTTATAATATATCGTGTCCAAAAATCTTTATTAAACTTTTATAATGAAACTTACGCGAGAACTTATATCTCGTAAGGCTCCATGCTACCTGGAGCTTTGTTCCGCGTTTGAGGCCGAGAGGCGTGGGAGTTATACAGAGTGTGTCAAAATTCGACCGACAAATTTGGGTGAACAGATGTTAATTACGAAAAAAGAAGTATGAAAATGTTTGTACTACATATAGTCTAAAATTAATTCTGAGGGAGGTACAAATTTTTGAAGTTGTAGTAGAAGAAAAAGTATATTGCAGTACCACTGTGATGTAGTACCTCTCTCGGAAATCTTCCCCTCCCTTAATAGCCGCGAAACTGTTTTATTGGATATTGTGAATGCCCCACCTGCCAGGTGTTGGTAAATATTATTTTGAAAGTAATACACGCGTTACTGGAAAACGGTGAGGTTTCGGGTATTTACACAAAGTGACATTTTTGTTAATTGTGACATGAGGATTAATAATACGTCCTTTAAATCTTCAATATGTTACTGCGACATGGATGTTAGGCCGAAATAGGGATAGTAACAGTGACTATTTACATGAAATAATTTGATGACAACGACAAGTGTTATAGTGTTTGAAGATATTTGTTCAGTTAACCATTATCCAGACCATAGGTGTTAAGTCTTTAATATTATCTCCAATATTTGCAATAAACAAGTGTTGCAGGTCCAACTTCAAAGATGTGTACCATCCTTAGTATTCACATTAGAACATAGGTTGTGCATATGTTTTCATATTATTTTTCCGTGATTTACCTACAGCGGAAGTTTTGTCGGTCGAATTTAGATACCTTACTACATAGTATAAAAGGAAGTCCCTGGCACGTGTCTGCTTGTCTGTATGACTACGCTAATCTAGAGAACCACTGAATGGATTTGGATGCGGTTTTTGCTGGTATGATCTGCATTTATCAAGGAAGGTTCGTGTACATTAAAATTTTCCCTAGCACTTATAGGAGCTGAGCATTAACGGTATTAGTGAATCAAGTCGGGGAAAAATGAGCTATTTGGCTGCTTTCTAAACATGCTGCATACAAAAACTGCAGGGCCGATTGTTATGATACTTTCATTGTTAGCAAGCTACAGTTTTCCATATAGCAATAGACATATATCAAGTGGGGCCACAGAGGCCCAGTGGGTAGAGTGTTCTCAAATGGAGCCACAGTGGACCAGTGGATAGAAGATCCCAAGTGAGGACGCAGTGGTTCAGTGGCTAGAGCACTCAAGTGGGGCATCAGTGGCTCAGTGGATAGAAATATATCAAGTAGGGCCGCAGTGACCCACTTTAGAAAATTAAACCTTAGTTATAATGATGCAAACAAAAGTAAATTAATAATAAAAATAATACGCATTTCTATTTCTTGAGATATAGTAAGACCTGTCACATGGTGTGGTGGGTGACGTAGTTCTGATTTCGCTAGGGCATCAGAGTTCGACTGTTATTCCTGACTCTTGATACGTGTGGCTTGTCTTCATAATACCAGACGGCAACGGCAAACCACCTGCCTCGATAGGCTTCGTCTCCCCACTGTCTCCGTCGCACATTGTTGTGATCTCATACAGCGAGGCCTTGCTAGCCTGATCACATTCCCAGTTACATCGCCGTTAATTGGAACACGAGCCGTCAGCGGCTAAACCACGGAGAAACTTGCACGGTCGGAAGGCGTGGTCATGTTTAGTCAACACACGCCCCATTTCAAGGCAGGAAGTGCGGCGGACAGCATCTTTGTCTCAATGACACTGTACCATGAAGACGTCAGGAGATGGAGTGTGCCGACTACCTTAGTACGTCTAGAGACATTATCCTTCGGAGCCATGATTAGGGTGAAGACTTTCCTTATATATAATCTTCAATACTTTATAATGTGCCGTGGCTTACTTACATATGTGAATAATAATAATAATAGTATTTTAACATTCTAATGTATCACCAAGCTCCCCTTTTCCCAATTTAACTACTATATATTGTAACGAGTTGTAACTGTTATTTAGTTAATGCAACGATTATCAAAACTACATAAATCTCTGGGTATGCATCCTCTAACCAATTTAATGCGTAATCCAAAAACCAAAATTGCAACATGCTGCCCGCGTGGGGAGATGTTGCTCACCAGCGAGAGGCATACATGTAAAACAAGTGCAAGGTATATGGAAATACAACACAGATATAAACACGAATGATATAGAACAAAATAAGAAGCAAGGAATTGTGGACCAATCTGGCAAGTGACGACACTAAACAGAACGCACAACACAGTGGCAAATGAGGCATGAAACAGTATTGATTATGTGTCAGCACAAACAAAAAAAAAAAAAAAAAAAAAAAAACGAGTCACAACGTTTCGAGAATCGATATCTCTTTAGAACTCATACCAAGGCGTGCATATCCAGTCGCTGACAACGAATGAGACAGAGCGTCTCCCTTCAATTAGCGCTTGAAATTCCTTTCAAGTCGACACTGTTCCATTACAAGTGGATATTCTAGCGGTAACCGACACAGATGTGTGAGGCGGTTCTTTATGGAGAATGAAGCAACACAGCACGACTTATAGCCCAAAGCGATTACCGAGAGACGTAAGCACTATGCACAAGAGGCTTGGACACTCTTTAAGTTTAAAGACCAACAAGATGTGCGCACGTTTCACAGCGTCGTTCAACAAAACGCTACACTGGGTTTTGTTGTTTAATCTCACGTAGTTCAAATGTTTAAACTAGAGCCGGTTACAAACCTCTCGCGTTAAAGACGCAATCGTATTTAGGATACATGTAAGTTGTATGTGTTATGATTTTTGTATAATTTTTCTCAAAGAATCCCTCCCCACGTTTTGTACAGTTTGGTCAGACGCAACTTGCATATTAAACATTGCAAAGAAAGAAAGGTGGATATATTTAGAGAGAACATAATTATTTATACCCCATGTATGGGAATCATTTAATGAAGAAAGACTACCAGATACCAGAACGAGTGTATAGGAATATGTGTGAAAAGTGTGAAAGTTGGTTTACATTTTTACTATCAGACCTCACGTAATAACTAGGAAAACTGGTGTAGTATAGGCCTCACACATAATTTACTCTGCTGTAAGAACTCACACTGCAATATGCTGAAAACTGCCACAACACTCTAACAGACTTGCAGATCACCAGCACGTTTCCTCAATATCCGGGATTAGCACAGCTCCCATCTTCGCCATACATATGTCACACTTCAAGTGCACTCTGGGGGAAAACCATGAAACTAACCACCTGTAGTTTATTTCAATCAAAGACGTCCAATGGCGAAGTGAATTTCAATGCAAATAAGAAATCTTTCCTCAATTTAAATAAGACTTCCAACCTTATATTCTGATATCAGAATATGTGAAACTTGACACCAAGCAGCTGGACAAGGAGATTATGTTTAGACCTCTGTATGCCTGTCAAAAATAGCAATTATGCATGTAGTCAGGCCCGTAACCAGAAGGGGGGGGGGATGTTTTGGGCGTCTGAACACCCCCCGAAATATTGAACTAAATTGAAAAAATAACACTCATGGTAACATTTATAGTAGTCTAGCTATTGCTATGAAATGCACTTAGAAGTAATAGATAACGGGGTGTTTGACTATTTGTTGTGCATAAAAATACTGTTATCTGGCCGGGTGACCTTGGGCACATGATCGTAGCCGTTGTAGCTTTTACCCTGCAGTGCGCCTGCGCGAGCTGCAAAATGCCATGTTCTTACTACAACCTCATAACTCTGATATAGACACAGCTCATTGTGTGTACAATTCTCACTTTGTATCAGATATGTCAGTAATGAAGATCATCCTGTGTTGAGGGAAGATTTTTTTTCCTTTTTTCCCAGTAAAAAAATTTACGTGGAGAATACATATCAGGAAAAATGTTAGAGTTATGTGGAGACTTGGGACTTGAAATGGCAAAGCTTGTAGGTCAGGGTTACGATGGAGCTGTGAACATGTGTGGCTCCTTGAGTGGTGTTAACACGAGAATTCAAGAACTGTATCCAAAAGCGCCGCATGTGCACTGTGAATCTCACCGACTGAATTTGCTACTAGGTGAGTCTCTATCTGTGCCTTCAGTCACAAACGCACTTAAGAGTTGTGAAAGAGACAACAAATTTGTTCCGATTTAACTATCAAGCAGCAAGTGTTTTGAAAAAATAACATAAAAAAACTACTCCCAGACTCAAAGTAAGCTAGATTACTTGTGTTGTGTGAAACCAGGTTTATAGAACGCCATGAAGCTGTAAACACTTTTGTTCAGCTACTTCCGGCCATTGTGCCAAGTCTACAAGACCTTTCACAATGTAACAAAACTTTTTCAAGTACAGCATCATCTCTTCTGGCTGCAATGGAAAAGGGAAACTTCATAGTGGCACTCTTTGTTTGCGAGTATTTATTTAGCCTCACTCTTCCATTGTCTTCGTATTTGCAGAACCCATAGCATGGTCTACCTTTAGCAATATCTTACTGTGAAAACATCCTGAAAATGTCCCAAAGTCTAAGGGCTAGCGACAGTGATGACCATAAACAATTTTCTGATGTATTCCTAAAGTCTGTAACTACAGTAGATAACTTGTTTGGAGGTGTTATTGTAGTATCGTGACAGGCTAAGAAGCAGGCCACGAGGAATAATCATCCCCACAAATCTGTTGAACAGCACTATCTCAGATCTATTTTTCTGCCTTGTGTAGATGGATTTGCAAATCTTCAACAGCGATTTTATCAACATAAGGACATTCTCTCAGAGCTTGAGATTCTGTTACCCAAACACGCACACAAACATTGCGTGAAGGAGCTAAAAAAACTAAGCCTCTACTTTGACGAGCAAACTTCTCAGGCCGTGATTGAAGCGGAATATCTTTTGTAGCATGAGAAGTGGGAGTTCACGAAATCTGCCATTCCAATTGGGATTATGTCCATTTTGGATGGATGTAGTAAACATCTCTTCCCAACCATACACCATCTGTTGTGTATCCTGACAACTTTACCTGTATCAACAGCTGAGGTCGAGAGGTCTTTTTCCTCATTGAAAAGGATTAAGACAGAAACTCGATGAGCAGCGAACGATTAACTGGCCTGGCACTCAAGTCAATTCACTATCAATTGCCTTTCACGGTTGATGACGTTTTAGATGTCATGGCCGGGAAACCAAACAGGAGAATGTTGTTGTTGTTGTTGTAAAAGTTCTATGAGGTGTCACTCCTTTTACATGTACATACAATAATGTTATCATTGACACTGGTGCACCTTTTATGTATTTGGTAATGTAATACATAGCTTTAGAGTGTGTCATTATTGGGTGTTTGGAATTTAATGTTCAAGGAACTCATTTTGTGTATATTTTTATTAGTAATATGATTGAACGAAAGTGTTTGATTCTTAGGTACGTATTTGGATTTTAATGTTGAAAAAACGAATTTTGTGTAAATTTTTATTACTAATGAGACTTATGAAAACTGTTATTTTCACAAGTATTTTACTTTAATGTTCAACAGACAAACTTTGTGTATAATGTGATTGAGGGGGGGGGGGCACCGGGGCCCGTGCCCCCTCCCCTTAACTAAATACTTCCAAAAGTTTTATAAACTTGATCTTTAAAAATATTACGATGCCTGCCAGCTGTATATTCTATATTTAGATTCTAAAACCCCTTAAATAGCACCAATTTGCACTTTAGAATCCAAATTTTTCCAGGGGAGAATCCCCTGACCCCCCGCTTTAATTGGGCATAGCAGTGAAGAACACCCCCCTCCCATGAAATAAAATTCTAGCTAAGGCCCTGGAATGCTTGGCAACCATAATAAAGGCCTATGCAGTGTTTAAAAGATTACACGAAATTTTAAGTGTTTTAGACATGCAGAAAGTTCAGTTCATGTTAAAATCGTAATCACATTCACACTTAACGATTGCAATGATCTGCCTGTAAATCAGTAGTTTTAAATTATCCCTGGCTAGTAAAGTTAAATCGGGTAGAGCAAATAAGAATTGTTATTCTCAGGCACTGTGTTATAAGCAAGAAAGTGTTGAAATGCGTGTGCAGTTAATAACCAAAGTCTCTAGCGCTTCACCGCTGGACCAACGGTCACAGAGGATGGCGATGATAAAAATACCTTACAAATCTGCAGAATTATTGACGTTACAGTGCTCTTAAGCCCTCTTCTGACAGGTTATTATTACTCTGTCGACTAACAATGCAAAGCTGAGCATGTTGGTTGGGGTCAAACACACTTTAATTGCAATTATCAGACCTTTTATACGGAGCTCAGGTCTACCTAACCTGTTACCTTAATGACCTATTTGAAACAAGATGGAGATTAGAACATTCTTTCGACACCTATTGTTGGTGTCGGTTACCAGATTTAAATTAACATGTGTGACATAAGGCTTATATCAGGGTGTATTCCCTATGATTGCAATCAAAACGGTGTTATCAAACATTACCAACTTACACAAATTAATATGTTACTCAAAACTTAACAATATAAAAATTAATACGTAATATTAAACACGAGGCTAATTACCTCTTAACTTCTGTGTGTACCATAGTAAATATGTAAAATAAAATAAAAATAAAATTACTGAATAATAAACTTACATGTACAACACGTCACAACAATAGAATTTTTTAATAATAAAAACATGTGTGTACTCGTATCTTAGATTTACACACTACTGTAAGGTTTAATAATGCAAATTAGTTGCGCCACGTAAGGAGATGTTAGAACATTAATCGGAGTCGTGATCTAATAAGCGAGGAAATATGGAGGAGCATTTTACGGTAATGCACCGACAATCTTTGCAAGGGAACGTGAAGGGGTAAGGGTGAACTATCCATTGTAAAACAGGTGGCGATGAACATAAACGACATCCCGTACGTGATCTGCACGTGTCGCCTTTCTACGAAACACGCGCAAGAACGTTCATTTGATATTTAATGACGTACAGGCCACACTGGCGTTGTCGGGATAAACCAAGGGTACTATTGCACACGTTCCAGGGCGAAAATATCAAAATCGACGGCACAGAACGGCAGAGAGAATAAATGGATTTCCAGTGATTGTTATCGACTGAATTTCACGTAGACCGCAGGCTTCCGCGGCCGTCCTCATTACATGCAAAACTTCTGGGCTGGAGCCGCGTCAAACAATTCTCCCTCGCCGTTTCGGAAATCGTTGAAGCTGCCTACCATCTTCAGGCGGAAGTGCCTGAACAGCTGAAGATGGCAGGCAGCTGCAACGATTGCTGAAACGTCGAGGAAGAATTATTTGACGCGGGCCAATCCCGGAAGTTTCGTCTCGTATGTGACTGAAGCTCAAGCTGCAAACACGAATTTCAAGTCACACGTGAGCGAATTAGTTTTTTTTTTAATTAGAAATGTCGCCGATTGAGAAGTTACAACTTACTCCACCCGTGTCCTTGCCAGGTATAGACTATTCATGGTAAAATGAGCACTTTTGAAAGCCCTGCTTAAGATCTACTTGCATGCACATGATGTCTTCTTCCGCCTTATGCAAAATTAACATTACCATAGGCCATTACCATTATTCGTGTGTCGGTCAAGCGCAAATGTTAAATTGTTACAAAAGTAAATATTTTTGCAAATCTGCTCATTTCTACACTTCGATACATTATAGTAAAAAAAGCGAAAGAAATAATTTAAGTTATCAGAGATAGTTACGTAACATATTTTATTCGACGTTAAGATATGGAACTACTTTCCCTCCATCGTTACCAACTTTACTGGGCGAATGTCACTCAGTGCGCCCGTTAAAATATATTCAGGCAGGGGCAGTGAAAATTTTCTAAGGTTGATTTCAAAAGTGCTCACTTAATCGTGAACAGCCTTTACAAAGACGTACTGTGTAGAGCAGAACGATGACGTGATGTGGCTAAGTACACATGGCAGCAAGTCACTGCCGCCATTACTAAGTACACATGGCAGCAAGTCACTGCCGCTATTACCAAGTACACATGGCAGCAAGTCACTGCCGCTATTACTAAGTACACATGGCAGCAAGTCACTGCCGCTATTACTAATTCCTGCACGATATTTTCGACACGCATAGTTTGCCCGCGGGTTTGTAAAATGAGCGCTTTAACTTTGTTTACTTCCCAAGTTGTTGGTCGATCGCCTTTAGCGTGGGCGTGGCTTCAATTCCGCACTGGGTTCTTCACGTCGCGTTTGGCAGGTCCTGTAAGCCGTCTCTCAGTAGGCCATGGGTATAAAGGAAGAGGCATTCACTTCAGGTGTATCTCTATGTCGTGTAGATTATGAATAAAATTTGAGCAGCGAAAGCCGGTTGTTCAAAATACTATAGCCAATTCACAGTAAAGTGAGCACTTTTTAAGGCCATCCTGGATTCTTCTTTTCATTAGTTTTCTAACTTCTTGTCACTTTTTAATATAAACATTGCCATCAGATTAATAAACACAGTGTCACTAACAGAAGTTAATGTCTGGAGATGCAATAAAATATATTTATTAGTAGTTAATGCCTGTTGAAATGGCATTAAAATGTTTTCACTTTACTGTGAACAGCCTATAAGAATTTACTTAGTTTACTATAGTTTTTTTTTTTTTTCCATTTTCGGACCTCCGATGTAATAAAATTGTCAACAAAACTAGCCATTGTGTGATTCCCGTAGAGAGAGAGAGAGAGAGAGAAAGAGAGACAGAGAGAGAGACAGAGAGAGAAACAAGAGAGAGAGAGAGAGAGAGAGAGAGAGAGAGAGAGAGAGAGAGAGAGAGAGAGAGAGAGGAGGAGGAGACACGGGGAGGAAGATCGCAAGCTTCAAAAACTGTATCATAATTATGGTGGTTGTGAGTTTGTTTACCCTTTTAATTACTCTTGTTCCAGAAATATTTCAATCGGCACCTTGGCATGATATGTGATTAACTATTTGACTATAATTTGAAATCATATTTTCTTTTATTCGTTTCGCTTTAACAGAAGCTGTTTCCTTCTCGCCTGACGAGCTAACAGGAAGCCGATATCTGTATTCCGGGCGAGGGGGAAAAAAAGATAACTGTAGTGGCCTCTCTCGTTATTGTCGCTAAGAATAGCCTCCCATCCAGTCCAAAAATACGTCAATGTTAGTCCTGTTGTTGACGCAGTTCTTCACCGGCTGAGTCGATGCCCCGGCGCTGGTCAGTCGCGGAGGAAGAACTGTCCCGGATTGCGGCAAAGTTGATGATTGGCATTGCATCACGCGTGCTTCAAGCTTGATTCAAGACATATTTCTTCACGACTGACACGTACTCGCTTATGGGAAGCTAGCAGATGGCTTGAATTATACTCGCAGCTTGCCACGTGGAGACTAGTTAGCTTGCTACTAGCTGACGGGTTTGTGATGGAAAGCTTGATTCAAGCTCATCATGCTACCGGAGACGACTGACTGCGATGTCCTCTAAAGGAGGCTACACAGTATGCAGCTCGTGAAGAGACGTCGCAGGTTGGGAAACTGCCTTGTTCCACGATACGTGTTCAGTACGGACACGAACGGATGTTTCTACGAGGCCTGCTATCCAAGCCTACATGCAAGCAGGTATGGAGTAGTCTATGGAATAACCTGTCCCACGAGACTTGCTGCGCAACACAAGTTAACGCTTGCGCATTTATTTATATTTCACTTATAGGGGCCACGCTGGCTGAGCGGTTAGCCTGCTCGCCTCCCATCATGGCGATCCGGGCTCAATCCCCGGCCGGGTCACTCAGGATTTTCGCTTGTGGGAATCGTGCCGGACGATGCCGTTGGTTGGCCCGGCTTTCTCGGGGCTCTCCCGCTTCCCCCGCCCTTTCATTCCGGCGCTGCTCCATACTCACCTCGATCACCCTCATCGGCTCTCAAGACCTCGATGTTAAGAGCCGTCCAAATCTCTTCACTTCACTTATTGTGCTTCAGGATCGGGATTCACTCATGACTTCCGCATTATCTGTTTATGTAAACAGCGTAATTGTTTTTATTGTGACGAGAACTTTAGGTGTTAAATAAGCTCAGGTGTTCATCACTATTTTCACATAATGCTGTTATAGCATCAAAGGACGACATTTTAGAGGTTATGTTTTAAATTTACTGTTTGCTCTGGTTTAATGGCCTTGCAGCTGTTTCTCAAAACAAGCTCACAACTGCCATCAATATCACATTCCACTCACCCTCTTTCCGATTGACTAAAATTTCAAACCTTGTAACAAACCTTCCGCTGAAAACGGTTAGCATGTCGGCTACATATTCCACAGAAACGTCCTTACCAGCGGCCATGCAAGCTCGTGTGGTATCTGCCAACGAAACTTCCTTCGTTGCACGCTGGCTGAAGAAGCATATCCTAAGCAAACAGACCTCTGCAAATGGACTGGAGTCCATAGAAAGTGTTGTCAGTGGGGAAAATCTGCATTCAGCATTACGGTAGATACGGCTAGCACATTATCATCAATATTGATTTATTTCCTAATTATTTTGTCGAAGCATTAAAGCCTGTTACAACGCCTCTCGAGTATTCTGCCGAATAAAAACTGCTGTGTTCTGTATTCCTGTAGCCGACGTCGTAATCAGTGCGTTGGGAATCGAAAACAACTATCTATATATATATATAGATATTTTTTTTTTTCTGAAACGATTATTTAAATAAATATGTAGAAAAATGTTAACCTCTAAGTCGTATCTCAAACATTTATCACCTCTAACATACTTTCGCCATTCGCAGAAAGTTGAGGCATTTTAATCAATACGACAACGTGTTGTCGAGATATCGAAAGGACATTTTCAAAGCTTCATGTTATGACATGAGGCAGGAGGCAGCCGTATATAACATTCTTTTTATTATTGTTTTTAACTACTATTTATTTGTATGGCGAGAAGTACTGTCACAGCAGAGGTTCCCACCTGAGCACGAAAGAGAATACATACGACAGTATTATACATTGCGAGAACATACTTGAGCGACTGCCATCCCACTTTTGAATGTTACTGTAACCGCAACGCAAACTTACTCTGCAAATATGTCAAGCCGTACGTAACAATACTAGTTAATTTCACACGTGTTTTGAATAAATGCTTTCATAATTACCTTTACAGTAGGTAAGGCCTAGGCCTAATATCATCTAGCTTAAATATTAATTTATTATGAACCTGAATTTCTCAGTAATGTTTATAGCGTATTACTCTGTAATGTTGAGTAAGAGTATTCTCACGTGTTACGCCATATTATTAAATATTAGGGGCAGCGGTGGAGTAGTAGTTAGCGCGCTCGCCTCCCACCACGAAGATCCGGGCTCTATCCCCGGCCGGTTCACTCCCGGATCCTCGCATGTGGGAATCGTGCTGGACGATGCCGCTTGCCGGCGGGCCTTCTCGGGGTACTCCCGTTTCCCCCGCCCTTGCATTCCAGCGCCGCTCCATCCTAGGGTCTCACTCCATGTCATGTTCAGGGATGACGGGCACCTACGGGTCCCAGCTGGAAAGCCCGTCACTCGGAGGGTGTTGCCTCACCCTGGGTCCACCCCCCCATACGCATTTATTTATTTATTTATTATTATTAAATATTTATCCTGGGGAAAGTAGCGAGAAGATTGTGGGCTGGGAAAATTTAAGAATTTTCCAACCAATCTTTATTTTTTCTCATCTGATCTCCCACTGACGAAGCATCGATCATTTTATATCGTTAAAGGCAGAAAATTTCGCGGGTTCAACAAGATTTAGACTATACTTCATAATTCAATGCGTAGTTCTACCGATCCCAAACGCCCGTCCAGGCGGGAGTTTGGTCCTGGTAGATGCAGGGTGCACTCTAACACCAGAACACTCACTGGTAAAATTCTTTTACTTGTAAAGAAAGCAAATGACCTCTACATCTAAGGTAAAATTACCTCTTGAATGTGGAGTAAATTTACATAACAAGTAAAGTATTATTCCCTAATCGTACGGAAAAAGTACCTGACAAAAGTGGGGGGTGGGGGGGGAATCCCATACAAGTAAGGAAAAATAAGTAAGGGAATATTAACTATATTGTATAATGAAATATTAACTTAAAATATCCCTATTATTAATTATTTTACTGTCTTTATTACTATTACTATTAATGGTTATTACCATATTCTTAAATCTAAAATCCTCGACACTTGCTGGAGGGTGGGCGCGACGAACTATAGACATCTAACACGAGAGCCCAATGCGCTATCCATTACACCACGACGACAACGTGACAGCAGCAGTGAATATTAGCGTGTTAAAGGAATGTTTCTTCCGCCCGTCCTCCCACTTAGCTGTTGTTTATGGGCTTTTTCCACCGTTACGTACGTGAATTTTACTCCAGAATGCGGCAATGATACCGTACATATAAAGATCCATGCTGGACAGCTTGTACGACTAAACAATAAAAATTAATTGTAAGGTAAAAAAGTTAGAAATGGACGAGGAGATCCACACGTCGTAAGATAATTTTCCCATCCATGTATGGAATTTTCCACTACCAAGAACGTGAATTTTACTCCAGAGTACGGTAATTTTACTTTACGCGTAAGGAAAACTATATTTCCCACACAATTTTGCGAATATTACCTTACACTTGTCAGGTAATTTTCCCATTTTTTTTATAGTGCTGAGTATTGAAATTTACCAAATGTCCCCGTGTGAGTCGACAGATCGTACAATCCTGCGACAAGAGAAAAATGACAACCGAAGCACTGATGTGAATTATTTTCTGAATAACGCCTGGAGAACGTTTTTTAAGTTTATTGTGACTCGAAAACAAAGTTCATTGCCAAAAACATCAGGATGAAGCTCAACAGGTGCAAAACATAGTCCCTCAAGCCTAACCAGTGATGGCAGGACATCAAGTAATCCTGGCCATGAAAGTACGCCGAGAGTCCGTCAGGAGGAGTTACTCAAGTCACAGAGTGCTTAAGTCGTCCGTCTGCCTATTGCTTAAACTGCAATGAAATATGTTTAAAATCAGGTTGTAAAATAAAGGAAACTTGTAAACGTGAGCCAAAATCGCCCGTCCGTGTGTGTGTTTATTCGACTAAGGGTTCTAAACTATGCACTTTATGGATTTTGATGAGGTTTCCACCGTCATTTAGAGAATTTCTTGAGGAACTTTTATGTATATAATATTGTTAAAACTTCTTTCTCTAGAAATTAAGTGGGCTATACCGAGTTCGTTAAGTGATGGAGGTCTTAATCAAATAAAATAATTAATTATAATCACCTTATTTTATTTACAATAACTACAGCAAAATTCTATAAACGCAAATTCTCACAATAAATTGAAAGAACTTACTAATCACAATTGACGCCAATTAATAAAATTTATTAATTACGACAAATAAATCAATGAAATTAAATCATTAAAGATCATTCCCAATAAACACGGTATCAATCTGTTCAATTATTTTATAATTTATGCGTCCATAATTGACAGTTCGAATATTTACAATAAAATCAGTATTACACTTCCTTTCAGTCCCACCTCAGTTCAGTCCATGTCCCGCCAGTTGCAATGTTCTAGAGCCCTCCAAGCGCCCTCACGCACAGTAGGCTTCACTCGCCTGGTTTCACACCCTCTCGTCCATTCAAGTCACGAACACCTCACTCGCCGTCGTCCCGCAATCTCCAGTCGTCGTCCACACTTCACTTCGCTCGCGCACACTCGCCAGACGGCCTCCGTCAAAGACTGCCGGCCGCTGGATTGCGGCAGTATATATAGTGTCTTAGGACGCCACCTAGAATCTTCCCCAACTCGCGTGATGCGTCGCGGAGGGCTGAGGCACCAGCCAGTCTCACCAGAACATTCTTGCGTCGTCGCTAAACGTATCGGAACCTTCAGCAGGGGAGAGGAGATCTGTGACGCCAGCAAGTCTAGCCGCTGCCGGCATACACGGGATTCTCAGAAGGGGAGCAAATAGCCACGAGCGCATCGTTCCGTGATGAGGGGAGGGTGAGGTGAGTCTTCGATTACGGCGCCGGGCAATTGAGTCGGCGCCAAGCTGCGTCTCGTAATAATATATTGATATTTAATGTAACGATAATAGAGAAATGTCGACGTTTTGTAATATGTCGGGAAACGCCGCTTTTCGGGCGCTTACATGGCTTACACTGACTAAACCGTAAAGGATAAGCCAGATTAATTCACTACAGAATTGTAGATCTCAAAAAGGTCTACAAATCGAATTCCGCATCTTATAAGGATGACTCACAGTTACCAATTTAGTATTTCGCTTACGAAGACTTTGTGAACAACACAGTATTAATCCTATGTTAGTTACCTTGAGCATTCAGTGTGTATATAGGTGCTGTAAACCTTAACAACGCCATATTTGTAAATAGCTCCCGAGTGAGGCCAGGGCGCGTCGGTAGTATTTACTAAAAGAAAACAAACCTTAGACTAGTCGTGTATGGTACGTTGAAGGCCTCACGCACCTTGGTAACATTATTTTACTGCCCTCCAACACGACTGAAAACGGTTTTTTTTTCAGACAGCTGCTTCTCAGAATAAACGAACCGGATTCGTGCGAAACTACGATAAATAAGAGCTCTGTACTGTCCTACGGCGTCCTGTCCAATAAAATGACAGCGTCATTGTTTAAAGTCCCATAGTTCCAGCGGCACGGCGGGGAAACTGCACGCGATCTCAACTTTGCACGTAGAGGCGATATCGCGTTACATGTGCCGCCCGTCGTCGACCGTAGCTCTTCATCGATTTCTACCTCACTCACACAAACACACACACACAGCTCTCACTAAGCGGCGGCCTTAGCTATGAACAGCCTAGAATCTGTACATTTTTTTTTTCCGGGAGGTGAACTTCGTACACTTGTTTTACTGCAGATATGCAAACCATCGAGAAAATATCAGTAACGCGTGGAAAAATTTGGTGACCCACAACCTTTTTTTCTAATATATTAATAATTCTTTGATTACACTTTGGTATGCTGTAAACGGGGGTGACTTTGGACATGGGGGTGACTTAGTGACAGAGGATTTTTCACTGTTATTCGATTCCTCCCATTTCAAAGATGCTATTTGTAATGCTCAGTGTGTTCAATTGGCACCACTGAGTATCTGAAACATTCCCTCGAAATAGACGGACATTTAAATGTGATTTTTGTGTATCACAAAGTCACTCCAGCTTGTTACAGAGTGATCCCCGCTTACGTCGCTTAAACAACTTGGTGATAATACTTATGAACTTTTTCTTTTATGCAGGATATGTGCCGATACAACTTGTAGAAGAAATTGGGCTAGGCTGTGTTGGGGACACGGCCGTTTGGTTTGCGTGAATACGTCTACGTTGACGCGCTCGGGCGCCTTGATGTTTATTTTACGTTCCCGGTACCGTTTCACTCGATCATATAGGGTTTTTATGGATATCACTGGATTGCTTTTGAGATGCTCTTTCCGACCGTATACGATTTATATATTTCGATTAGGCCTCTTGACGAGTATAGACCGAAATAGTGGAAAGTTTTCTTAATGTTTTTACATTAAACACATACAATTTCATCATAACCATGCCACATAACTGTTTTATACACGCAATCGATTAATCTTGGTGAGATCTGTCGATTGAAACTCAAACGAGCGTCGTAGCTTCTCGTGTTCAAAAGTTATACTACGCGGAAGTTATGAGACGCGGCGAAACGAACTCAAAATTGCGCCCCTCCCCCCTCCCCCCAAACAAAATGCTTCGCAGTTCTCGCTCAACGCAACATATTCTTTGGTCCTTTGGCAATCGAGTGATGTAATTGAATTTTGAATGTAGACGATATATTCGGAGCTGCAATGCCAAACTCTATCCCCCGATTTTGTTATCATCGGATTTTCTGGATTGCCTCCCACTATGGTCGCAAAAAAAGACGTATTCACGTCAAAAATACAAATGTTTAATTGGGAGTCGAATTGAGGAAACCAAACTATATATTTTTGGTCGCCTGCTTTAAAATGTTGGCCGCCCTGGCCGCTACTTGTTCCAGTGGCTTTGCCAGGAGTTGCGCCACTGGAGGTGGCCGAGGCGTGATCCCGCGCTACGCCAACACGAAGCGAGTTATCACGTGGCCAGGTGACGGCGCCTCCTTGTGCAAGACAATAAGGAGGCAGTTCGCAACCAGTAGAGCGCGCCGGCCCTCAGCTGTTTGCTAATTCTGCCGCGCGTTCAGCATTCTGCGCGCGACGTCTATTTCGGCTCTCCGGTATTGTCTGTGGCCAGACACGGCGATCACCCCTAGCAGGCCGCCAGATCCGCAACACCTCTGCCACGTGATACAGGGCGTGCGCGACTAAAATTCATATACCGCGCGCCATACAGGCCGTCCGGAAATTATAGCCTGTTCACGATAAAGTGAGCACTTTTGAAAGCCCTGCTTAATATCTACTTGTATACACGTTGTGTAGTTTTCCACCTTATGTAAAATTTAAATTGCAATGGGCCTCAGCACTTTATTCGTGCGTCCGTAAAAAGAAGCTGTGAAATTATTATGAATGTAAAATACTTTACAAACCTGCTCATTTTTACACTTCGACGCATTAAAGAAAACAGAAAGCGAAATAAATCATTTAGGTTATCACAAATTGTTACCTTACACTTTTTATTGAACGTCAAGGTATGGAACTATTTTCCATCCACAGTTACCAACTTTGCTGGGGAAATGCCACTCAATGCGCCCATTAAAATATATGCATTCAAGGGCAGTGACTTTATTATACGGTTCATTTCAAAAGTGCTCACTTTAATAGCGTTTAACAGTCCGTAAAACGCGTAGTCCATCGTCCACGTCATGTACTGAGCCGATGTAGGGTCGTCACTTGGCTGGAAGCGTGTGGCAACGGCCTAACTGACGACCTGATTCCTTGCCGTCGGAGATAGCTTCACAGCGGCTCGGGCGACCACGTCATTGAACTGTGGCCGGACATCGTCGCACAGCGCGAATAACATCGTGATTGAACTGCCGTCTTCCGTCACCCCTCTCATTTACATATTGATATCGTGTTTCTATAGCCTATTACCGTAAAAAGAGCACTCTTGAAAGCCCTTGTATAGTACACTACTTGTATAGTACACGTTGTGTATTCGTCCGCCTTATGTAAAATTAACATTGCCATGGGTCTCGTCACTTTATTCATGCGTCGGTCAAATTAACCTGTAAATATATTCAAAAAGTAGATACTTTACAAATATGCTAATTTTTACACTTCGATGCATTAAAAAACAGAAAGCCGGATAATTAATTTTAAGTTTTCACACGTGGTTACCTTGCACTTTTTATTCGACATTAAGATATAGAACTACGTTCCATTCATCGTTACCAACTTTACTGGGCAAATGTCACTCAGTGCATCCATTAAAATATATGCATGCAGGGACAGTGACATTTTCCCAAGGTTCATTTCTAAAGTGCTCACTTTATCGTGAACAGCCTTTAATATGAACATTTCCTTTAACAGAACGGATTTTTCTTGTTGCTTTAATAGCAGTCACAGAAATAAATGCTGTCTTCATGAAACTAGATATAATAAGGAGATAAAAGTAGAAATTAAAATATACGACATTTTTGCTACAGTAAATATTAAACAAGTTCGATTATAAAAATGGGGCGAGGATTGTACTTGTTAAAGGTCTCTCAGTTCGGGATAGAGCCACAATGTAGCCAACAAAGAAAATTAAAAATATCATGAGCCTCACTCTATTTATCGCGTGTTTTGGGATTAGAAGTCACGGAGGAGAATGTTGGGGTTGTTTTAACACTTTATAAATGGGTGGTCCCTCGCATATCCAGACCACGTCTTGGTGGCGTACAGTTTCTACTCACACGTAGACACACGCGAAATTCGCGTTATAGTCTGGTAATATGCTAGACTCCTACGGTCTGTACATATCCGAACTTAATTCGTGATTTCATTGGTTACTGGCAACCATAAGGCGCCATTAACCCGTGTGACCCGCTGAAAAACAGAGTAGACAAAGACACAGAGACGTGTTACAACTCAGCCCCTTACGTTCAGAAAGTGAGCGTCATGAAATTTTGCTCTCGGGTCCCTGGAAATTACTCGTTGAGAATAAGTAGTATGTTAAATGTAAATATGTACGATACTATAGGTCGGTCCTTTGGATTCATGCTTCACACACAAACGTGCCGTTGTTACGTCATCAAGCTGCGGTGAGAGCCGCGATGCGAACCTCTGATTTCGGTTTAGTATGCTCAAGACCGCTGTAGCGACCAAATGGCTCATCCGATCGGAGAAATTCCGGTGTCAGTTTGTGCGCATAAAAAAGAGTAACTAAGAAAATAATCAAGAATCATAATTAATAAACACACGTAGGGACTTTCTAACCAATAATCATTACTTTGAAGATTATATACAAAATAGATAAAAAAATTACGCGGTTGGCGGAAAGGACACTAATGATATTAACAACGCGACTAGTGCTCGACAAGAAAATTCTAATACTGAAAGGATGACCCAGCTACCTCAGTCCATTCCGGAGTTATATGAAGAAGTTGACGAAATGCGAACGTGGCGATTTGCGTCATTCCCACACAGTCTGCCATTTTGTTTCCTCTCACCACCCACAGACGTTGTCACGTAAATATACCCACGGCCGTGTAGACGACAAAACCAACCCCATTTCTCGCGTGAAGATTCCACGACTAGTTGTAATGCGAAACACGTTGGTTTAGACCCCATTTCGCGGTTGGATGATTTAAACGCTCCCGTGACTTAGGTGCCTGCCAACAAATCGCACGCGTTTAGTGTCGGGCTATAACTTAAGGGGAATGGAGCATCAAAGCAGTAGTATGTTTGTCCGATTTTTCGATATAAGTCGTTTTCCAAAGGTTTTGTCGAAATTTCTGGCACGACAATACGCAAATAATAATTTTCAACGCCTTTTCACGGTTTTAGACATTTACTGCCATCATTATTCTCGGAGCACTGATGGAAGAAAAGAAAGACATTCTGGTTTGTTATCTTCAATCATTGCTCCAAGAATAACGAATACAACGCATTTGTATCAATGTAAGAAGGTACTCAAAATTGATATTTACTTCTTGTAGAGCCAACATTTTTTAAAAATCGTCTGTAAAAAGCTATAAAAAAAATAATATAAATGTACGGTTTGCCTGCATCATTCCCCGTAAGTCTTATTAGCCCAGTAGAGCATAAACTGCATACTCACACAGACTCACAGCCAATAACCGAAGGAAATGTGCAAATGTGCACATATTATAAGTTGAAGTTTAGACCCGTCCATATATCTATTTGCGGGAAACAGGTGGCCCAACGAGAAGAAAATGAGCAGTTGTTCCTCTGATGTGAACGTATCCAGTCGCTGATTGACTGGACGAGACTCTGGGGGCGGGCCTTGAGCCTGATTGGATACCGCGCGCTGCGGAAGATTTCCTGTTTGGCCGCGCATGCCGGCTGGGAAATAGACCATCAGGCGCTGATTGGTCATCGGCATGACGCCATATTGCTAGCCAGTGTGCGGCTGGAGTTCGCGAAGGGCCTTCAGAGACCGCAAAGGCCCTAATCACTTACCATTTTGTTGCCCCTCTGGTCTACATAAACACTTAACATGTTATCCCGTGTATGCTCGTTACGTCTGCCATGTTGCAGACCAGGTACAATCATGGTCGGTGCTGTGAAATATAAGAAGCTAGTAGATACCAATAAAACAAGTGCCTTTCCCTGCCTAATGCCGCTAGTTACACTGCTGACATGCCAACTAGATTATGACTGGTTGCTTCATGTCTCATGGATCTACTGAAACCATTTCCATAGGTTCCACAGTGTCCGTTCTTATAAGAAATCTATGGCTACTTATCACACAATACATTTCCTCTTTTGCAACACCTGACATGGAAAATTAATTTGTGTGTTAAGGGGCTCATACTAATTAAAATTGTATCTTTAGAAATGTAACAAAATGTGCAATGTGAGTGAGACAAATATTTACTTCTGTACCATTCCATTTCATTTACATTTTAAAACTTTTAACTTTTTTTTTATAGTTGATGAAATCTGAAGTTATATATATTTGACTTCCATTTTTTTAATGTAAGTTAGAGTAGGAGTTAGTAATTGTGTAGAATATTAACTATTCTAATAATTTCACAGTTTCGCTTGACCTACGCACGAATGAAGTTACCAGGGCCATGGACGTAATTGCGGTGGCTGAGTGGTTAGCCTGCTCGCCTCCCAATAAGACGAACCGAAGTCAATCCCCGGCCGGGTGACCGTATTTTTGCATGTGGGAATCGTGTCGAACGATGCCGCTGGTCAGCGGGGTTTCTCGAGGTTCTCCCGTTTCCCTCCGCCACTTCATTCCGGCTCTGCTCCGTACTCACCTCACTTCACCCCCATCGGCTCCCAAGACGTCGCTGTTAAGAACCGCCCAAATCTCTTCATTTCACTTCAAGACCATGGAAACTTAAATTTGACGTGTGGTCGAGAAATACACATATAAGAACATCTTAAGCAGGGATTTAAAAAGTGCTCAGTTTACCGAGAACAGACTATACACGTCTATACATTGGTGTTGCTCCTGCACGACAAGTACACATTGGCCGCGAACTGTATCATAATGACTATTGTTCGTAACTGACAGGAATGTATTTAGCTCGACAGCACCGATCTTTAAACAAGGAACATGTGTATGCATATGTAACCACGTAGAATCTACGGCTAAGAATTAAGGTGGCCGCCTGGTTTAAGGAATTTTGCACGCCCGAGGCCTAAAAGCGTGGGAGAGCCAGGAGCGACCGAGATATGCTCATCAACTCTCTTATCGCCTCTACGTGCAAAGCACTGACCTGGCGTGCAGTCTTGCCGTAGATAACGCGCCTCTATGAGACGTTCAGCTGAGACCCTGCCATTTTATGACGTAATAATAAAAATAATGGCTTGATGCACGTCCCTATTCATTTTTTAAAATGTTTTTTTTTTTTTTTGCCAGAACGTCCATACCTAAAAATGACCGTGAAAACACTCGTTTGAGCCATTTTCACTATCAGAAAAAAAAAACTTACTTTAGAGAGAAATGGAGGAACTGGAAAACGTACAAAGACTCGTAACGTCTCTGAAATGCTATTCGTAAGCAGACCTTACTCAAGCACGTTGGACGGTTCTTTGTAATGAAACGTTTTCTGCTGGAGCTCTGCACACCACTCGGCGGCCTACCCAGGCGCCACCTTGAGGGTGAACTAAAGCAACTGCCTATGGAGCAATACATCCGACTATACAGCGTGAAGAGCTCACAAAAGAAAGTAGTACAGATATCATAAAGACTGTCAGAAAAGTGCGATTTATGCTGTATAACAAAGAAGAATGTATATATTTTGCAACATTATAAAATATTTTACTGAAATATACTTTTTAGTATACAAAAATAATTAAATGTAATAGTCTGTATTTTTAACAAAATTCAAACATATTTTTCCTTTCTGGATGATTCAGAATGCAGAAGTTGCAAGAAAATCTTCGTCGTGGAATAACGTCATAATATTTACTATAATTACATGTAAAAAATTGTAATAATAATGTAGGAAATAATTTTTATAATTGATTTTATGTGAGTCCATTTGTCAGAAACATTTATGGCGTAAACTGACGCAAATAAAGTTAATTTTAAAATTTATACGATATATTATTACTTTTATTTTATTACACATGATCACGATATATATATATATATATATATATATATATATATATATATATATATATATATATATAATGACGATCTTTCTCGAAGAATATATTCTTGTAAATTCTCTTTCCGAAGCATTCAAAACGAAAATGCGCTTAAATTTTGTTTAAAATGCGGACTCTATAGATCGATTAATTTTTTACATTTAAAAAGTATATTTTAGTAAAAATTTTTATAATGTTGCAAAATATAGAGGAAAGTGGCCGAATGCATACCGCCTACTAAATCGTACCACCTACGTATTTCAGGAAATGTGAATACCACTGCGCTCTTGTGACTACAAGATGAACCTGTTGTAGTTCCAGCAAGTCCAAAGAATAACGAAAGTGTGGAACCACGTTTAGCGATATTATTGGAGTTTATTACTATTTGCACTTCTGGATGAAGTTTCTGAACCTCAGTTGTAAGCGTGTACGAAATTGAAAAGTGACTAATTAGTATTTAATTATATTTATTGTTGTAAAGACAACTCTTCTTCACATTTTGAACTAATTTATATCTTACGACAAACAATTTGAGGTTATGTTTCATGTGTTTGTTTTGTTTGATGACGAGTTGCCTAAGTCGTACCACGTTGTAGTTTCGCAAATCGTACTGGTACGATTTAGGATACTACTACAAGGCAAGTTACAATGAAACCCGTTTATTGCTGACTGTATGCGTAAACACTTTTAAATAACCTTTTGCATAGTTTTATGCAGTGATCTCATTTTATTACAAACTTCAGTATACGTTCCGCATTAAATCTGTGCATTGTTTACAGAACATTTTTCTTAATGGTCGTACATCAACATCCGAGGACAATGGGTTTCAGTTGAACACGCCTTACATTTGCCAAGTTCCATATTTACCATGTGCAAAAGTATTTAATAGTCACCGTAAATAAAACATTACTAAAACACATGTCCGTTGTGTGTTACAGAATGACGAAAAGCAAATATGGAGCTTGGACTGAAATGGAGATGGCAATGGCTCTTGCGTCGTATAGAAACAGGGACATGGGTTTTAATGAATGCTCTCGACAATACAACATTCCAAAGCCAACACTGAAAAGGCACTTAGACGGGAAGAATATTGTATCTAACGAGTTCGTAAAAGCCATAGGTCGTACCACCACCCTCCACCCGAAGTAGAGCAACAACTCGTTGATCATATTGTAAGATTAGAAGAGCTTCTGTTTGTGGTAACAATCACTGGTGTCAGGAAGTTAGCATTCCAAATTACAGAACGCAATGAAATACCACACAGCTTCAACAGATTGACAGAAATAGCAGGGAAGAACTATTTTTATGCCTTTAAAGCCCATCATAAGGAATTAGAGCTACGTGAGCCCGAGTCCTCGTCCATGGCACGTGCAAAGTGATTCAGCAAGAAGAATGTGTTAGGGTCTTTTTGATATCCTGGAAAGAGTTATAGATGAAAACAAATTTGATGCTACTCGTGTGTTCAATGTGGATGAGACGGATTTCAGCACTATAAAAAAAAAGATGCCAGAAAGTGTTGGCTATGAAAGGAAAGCGTCAGGTGGGAGCTATTGCAAGTGGGGAAAGAGGTGTCAATACAATAGTAGTGTGTTGTACTAGTGCGTCGGGGATGTATGTTCCACCTATGATAATCTTTAAACGCATGAGAATGGTGCATGAGCTGCAGGTTGGTGCCCCTCCTGGAGGCATTGTTGACATATCGGAAACAGGGTACATTAACAGTGATCTTTTTGAAAAATTTTATTGCTGTCATCAAACCAAACATCGACAACAATGTTCTCTTAATTTTTGGTGGTCATTCGACACATTCGAAGAATGTAGAAGCTTTGGAACTTGCAAGAGCCAATGGCGTCCTAATGTTGCAGTTACCTGCCCACACAACTCATCGGCTACAACCTCTGGACAGGTCCTTCTTCAAGCCATTAGAAACTTATTACACCCAGGCAGTTGAACAATGGCTTCGAACAAATCCCGGTTTGTGTGTTACCCAGTATCAGGTTACCCAACTTGTAGCAGAGGCCTATGCAAGGGCAGCAATTATTCAGAACGCCTTTAACGGATTTCGTGGTTTTGGAATCTGGATGGTAGATCGTAATATTTTTAACGATTCCGACTTTTTAGCAGCTGCAAATCTGGAAGAAAACGAATGCCACTCCGATGGAAATGAGACGGATACGTCTTCTTGTAAGCCTACAGAAAACATAGATCCAACAGGTAGTGAAATAATTAGCCCTAATGAAAGGCCTACTCTGTAGGAGATGATCTCGAAGTTGAATGTTTCTATTGAAGTTATTTCTCCGATTCCAACATGCCCCAAACATGTGTCCACACCAGCAAGGCGGGGAGCTCAACATGCTGTACCGACAAACAGTCCGTACAAACGTTATTCGATGGCTGCAAAGATAGAAGAAGGAAGACGACCAGCAAAGTAGATAATAAATGTACAAAAGGGAAGGGACGTTCTGCATGTGCAAACAAGCGTTTAAGAACAACTTCAGACAACAATGCACCTTCTACTTCGTTCGCATCCAATGTAACCATAGAACTTGTGCAAGACTATTGGGTTTGTTCAGTATGTGAGGAAAATGTCGTATAAAATATGGTGCAATGTTTACAGTGTCACACCTGGGTACATGAATCCTGCGCAGGGGTTAAATCAGGCCTGAAACGTTTTATTTGTGTTGCATGTAAATGACTTGTTTGTTTTATTTAGGGTGAAATATTTACTTGTATACACTTAAAACATCATTATAGCTGTTTCCATGGACAACATTTAGTATTAGACTATTTATGCGTGTAGCGGTACGATGCATGATACTGGTGGTACGATTTTGGATACTGTTTCCTATATCGTATCGATTGCAGTCTTACACTAAGAAAATTTTTTCTGGGTCGCTATTTCAGCTAACTAAGACAGTTAATGTAGATATGTATGCATATACGTATGCTGCTTCGTACTAAATCAAATTGGAGCAGTGCAAGAAAGATTGGGCCAAATTAATGCAATAATGTAAAAAAAGCACTCCTTAGGTAACCTTCCCCTATACATTCTTCTTTCATATACAGCATAAATGGCAATTTTCTGACAGTTTATATGGTGTCTGTATACTTTTTTATGAGTTCCTCACATTATGTTGTGTTTAAAGAGCTTGATAGCTTACCAGGGGGGGCTTACAGACTAAATTACAACCTAAATAAAATTAACACCCATGCCTTGCCCGGGATTCGAACCCAGACGCTCTCGCATCAACCGACTGCGCCTCGAGAGGTCGGTAGACCTCACAGTGTACAGTTAGGTAAAGTGCTCCATAGAGAGCTGCTTTTCTTCAACCTTAACAACAACACACATCCCCAGGTTTTTCTGAACTGGCCTGTCCACCACACTTCCCAAACTCACACCCAGACTTACTTCCAGCAGTCACGGACCGTACCTTCATAAAATCGTGCTCGTTTCACACCGCGAGGCAAGTTTTAGGAGGCAATCAGCATGGAGGGCTGTGCGCGGCGCGACCTTGAGATCGACGGTAGGCGGGCAGACCTGCGGCAACTTAGTATGCGGCGAGGCAAATTTGCGAGAAATCGATTGCCATTTGCCCGGCGGTGCGTGTGGGGCAGGACTTCCGGCTCTCCTGTGGCACTTGCATTGTTCCACTCCCGCCTGATTGGCCACGGCCAAGGTCGAGTCTGAGCTAATTGCTCGCTCTGTACTCGGTTCGCATACCTACCCTGGCCTTAAGACGAACCTATTAAACCCACTCCCAGTATGTTTAAAGGACGTCGTACCCCAGGCGGGGACGAAATGGTATAGGCGGTTCACGGTAAAACGAGCACTTTTCAAAGTCCTGCTTGAGATATACTTGTATACACGTTGTGTATTCCTCCGCCTTACGTAAAATTAACATTGACATAGGCCTCATCACTTTATTCATGCGCCGATCAAATGAAACTGTGGACTTATTTAAGAAAGTAAATACTTTACAAATTTGCTCATTTTTACACTTCGATGCATAGAAAAAACAGAAAACGAAAGAAATTAATTTAAGTTATTACAAATTGTAACTTAACACCTTTTATTCGACGTTGAGGGTATTATGTAGCTGCGCGTCCAAGGTCAAGAAGCGAGGTAGCGATACGGGCGACATTAACACGCACGCCTAGTGCATCATCGCTCCTACGCGCAATGCTTGCAGTGTTTCCGTCGTAACGCTGTACGCTGCAAATCAGATCAGTAACATCGGAGTTTTATTACACGCGATGACAGCCCACAGATTAAACTACGCCCGTATATTTGTACTTTTCTCTTACTGCTTAAGGAAACTGCATTGGCAAGCTTTAAAAATGCGATATTTAACCACTTTCGTGCAATTTTTCTCCAAGAATACACGAAATATGACAAAAGATAGGGATATGGACAATAGTTTGTTTGATCCATTCTGGCAAAAAGTCGTATTTCCATAAATATTGTTTACCGAGATACGCGTTTACACGCACCGTATGTAGTCCTCTTCGGATATGGAATTATTTTCCATCCATCGTTACCAACTGTACTGGTCGTATGTCACTCGGCGTGCCAGTTAACATATGTTCAGGCAGGGCCGGTGACTTTTTTTTGTAAGGTCGATATCTAAAGTGCTGACTTTATTGCGAACGGGCGTTCGTTTCTTGCTTGCTCGCAGCTGGAGTACGGCGACGACGCGTGGTTGAAGATCCTCGAGAGCGCGGGATGCAAGTTCACTGTGTTCAACACCCACCAGCTGTATCCGGACCAGCTGATCCCCAGCCTCGCAGCCGCCAGCGCCCACGTGACTGGCGAGGCATGCGAGGATGACTTCATGAAGTTCTTCGGCCGATGCTTCGTTCGCTTCTTCAGCAACTTCGGGTACGTCCACCTCGTCCTCAGCCACCCCCCCCCCCCCCGCCTTCACTTACTTCCAACAATAAACCCACCATGCAAATAACATGGTTTGGAAATCTTGCCCTTCGAACATGCCACAGTTTTGTAGTGCCTTCCAATCCTGTACATAAATATTGGGCTTCGGATTTTCCATTGCCTCACCCATAGATGTGACGCAGATGCGATCCACTAGAGTCGTATTCGCGAGGCCACGGGTTAGAATCCCGATCCAGTCATCACGATTTCCGATTTTATATGGTTTCCCCCAAATCGTGGAGTGTGGCACTGGGAGCCGATGAGGTTGGAGCGAGGTGGATATGGAGCCGCGCCGGAATGCAAGGGCAGGAGGAAACGGGAGATCGCCGAGAAAACCCGCAGTATCATCCGGCGCGATTCCCTCGTGCGAGAACAAGAAGTAACACAGCCTGGAATCGGGCTCGGTGCGCCTTGGTAGGAGGCAAGCAGCACTCTATCCGCTGCACCACCGCGGCCCCAGTTGAATTATGGGATGGATCCTTACTCCAGGCCATGGCGGATTCCATCAACCTCTCCCTCCCCCACCCTTTTTCATTGCAGAGCAACTTACTCCGTCTCTAATGACCACGCTGTCGACGAGACGCTAAGAGCCCGTGTCATCGGCATATTTAATTTTTCATTTATTTCTCCCAGATTCAAATTTAGGCGAATTTATTGAAAAATGGGACAATAAAAGGTTAGTTAATTACTTTATCTATCATACGAATTTATATCGCATATTTACGCACACAATTAACTTAACACCAAATTTTATACATTAATAATTTGCTTCTTTTAATGACAATCACGGAACACTTATTAACAATCAGATACGAAAATTTGCACAGAATCATGAAACGTAATGCTTCTACAGGTTTTCGCAAAATTACATGTCAATACTTCGAGGAAAGATTCCTCACATCTGGAGGATGAAGAAATGTTATATGAACATAGGTCCGCAAACTCTTCGTTTCTTTACTACAGCCTGTAACACATAACGTACAGTACATCGTCCCGTGGGCTGGATCATGTTACTGTGGAATGCCATCGCAATTGTAATTGGTAGCCGCATACCAGCCTCAGAGGAGCCCTGATGTGAATCTACTAGACTTTTATTTGTGGGGACATTTAAATGCACTTGTATATGCGACTCCAGTGGACGATGTTTGAAACCTTCGTAACTGTATTGTGGCGAGTTGCGAAATAATCTGGAAGTTTCCAAGGATTCATCAAAGCATCTGGGTGTCCATGCAACAGCGGGTTGATGCATGTGTTCGTGCTGACGGAGGGAATTTTGAACTTTTCATTCAGTGCCGATGATAAGCTTTCACACATGTGTAACTAATTCCTGTGCCGTTCCTACTGTTCTGGGTGTAGTGTCTTAGTGAGAGGTGTCGTGTATCGTGCAAACGTTACTTTGCGATGGCATTCCACACAAACATGATCCAGCCCGCGGGCCATACACTTTACGTTGTGTATCACGAGCTGTAAAACAGAAACGAAGCGTTTGAGGACATATGTCAAAATGACATTTTTTCATCCTCCAGGTGTGAGGAATGATTCCCCAAAGTATTGAAGTGCAATTTTGTTACATTCTGTATAAAGAAACATTCCCTGTAATGACCCCGACTCTTCTGTTATGACTTTAAAACTAATAATTTCTTTATAAGGGATGATACAGCCTATTAAGCCTTTCAATCAGTATCCTATAAACGCAGAGCTGCTCAGGAAATGTATCTAATTATCCTCACTGTACACAACAGCAAACAGCGTCCGATAAAACAAGTACTTCACATAGTGGCAGTCTACACTCGCTGTACAGACTATTTGGTATTGTCATGTACAGCTGCAGCCAATAAAATAAAATACAAACAAAACTTTATTGTTCCCTACACATCATTAGGAGTTATACTGATATTTGTACACTTACAGACAAAAAAATTGAGGAATGTAATTTTTCGAGACCGACAATGTTAAGGCGTTCCTACCTTGACACAGCTGATTGCTCGCAGGTACGACCAGACGATCAAGGCCACCGGACGCTACTTCTCGGACTTCCTGCAGAACGTAGACAACATCCACCTGCAGATGAGGTTCACCTACCCGAAGATGAAGAGTCCCTCCATGTACATCACGCACGTGGATCCCGAGGGCGTGGTCCTCGTGTACCGCAGCTCTCGCCAGGGCTTCATTCACTACTTCATGGGTAAGAATGTGTGTGTTTACAATTGGGATATTACTCAAAGAATTATGCAGTAAACGCAGTTCTCGCACACGGAACTGCGTCATCTCATGGATTTGCGATTCCCAGTTCACCTTATAAAACTTAAGTTCAGTCAATGAAGGATCGTGACAAACACGTTCATATCTATTCCTAAACTAACCTCGTACAACACAACCCACATATAAGCAGATCATTCTCCATTCTCCAGGGCAGATATTTTTTTTTGGCAGAGTAGCTTATTGTTGTAAGCGAAATTCACAAATGTAAATAAACATGCACAAATAAATATGCCTTTTAAATATCTTCGATACTTACACTTTTCAAAAAATTGAGGTAAAATTCCCTTACATGTAAAGGAAAATTACCCCTTAAATGTAGAGTAAATTTACGTAACAAGTAAAATACTACTCCCTAATCGTACAGAAAAAGTACCTGACAAATGTTGGGGAAAATCCCATACAACTAACGGAATATTAACTATATTGAATAATAAAATTTTATTTAGAAATATCCTGGGATATTAGTACTGCTAATTTTTTTTACCAATATACTCTGACGAATAGTAACCGAAACATCAAACTCTAATCCTCGACATTTGCTGGTAGGTGGGTGCAAACCAGGGTCCTCTATCACGATAGGCAAGTGCGCTATCCATCACACCAAGGCGATAGTATAACAACATTAGTGAATATTAGAGTGTTAAAGGATTCCACCACAAAAAAAAAACAGAATTAATTAAAGTTATCTGCAAAATGTTTAATTGAAATATTAATTATGCACAATTTTTCTAAAATATTTCTTATTGTTAGCCTGAAAATTCTCCCTATCCTAAGAGTAACTTGACAAATGATTTATTCCTGGAACTGGTGATAAAATTTATCTTTTGTTACATATTGCTCAGCTACTTGTGTGCGGTACAATGCAAAGTTTGTGTAGTATTCTTTTGTTACATATTGCTCAGCTATTGTGTGCAGTACAATGCAAAGTTTGTGTAGTATTCTTTTGTTACATATTTCTCAGCTATTGTGTGCGGTACAATGCAAAGTTTGTGTAGTATTCTTTTGTTACATATTGCTCAGCTATTGTGTGCGGTACAATGCAAAGTTTGTGTAGTATTCTTTTGTTACATATTGCTCAGCTATTGTGTGCGGTACAATGCAAAGTTTGTGTAGTATTCTTTTGTTACATATTGCTCAGCTATTGTGTGCGGTACAATGCAAAGTTTGTGTAGTATTCTTTTGTTACATATTGCTCAGCTATTGTGTGCAGTACAATGCAAAGTTTGTGTAGTTTTCTTTTGTTACATATTGCTCAGCTACTTGTGTGCGGTACAATGCAAAGTTTGTGTAGTATTCTTTTGTTACATATTGCTCAGTTACTTGTGTGCGGTACAATGCAAAGTTTGTGTAGTATTCTTTTGTTACATATTGCTCAGCTATTGTGTGCGGTACAATGCAAAGTTTGTGTAGTATTCTTTTGTTACATATTGCTCAGCTATTGTGTGCAGTACAATGCAAAGTTTGTGTAGTTTTCTTTTGTTACATATTGCTCAGCTACTTGTGTGCGGTACAATGCAAAGTATGTGTAGTATTCTTTTTGTGCCTTTATTTGTTCTTTGAAGTCAATACTTTTCCAAGTTTTTCAATAATTCCCTTGACATAAAAGTTATGCGAGTAAAGATAACTGCGTATATTGAAATTTGAACACGGGAACAAAAAAGTATCCGTTTTTCACAGTCTCTTACGAATTTCATTATTTAATTTGTTTACAATCTTTTTATTTGTACCTACTTTATAATATTGTATTTGACAGATTTTATCTACCTTAAAATTAATATTTATTTCTTAGTATTATGCTTTCCGTAAGGAAAATAAGTCCTACCAACTGTCCAACATGGCGTTTCATCTTGTTTATTCCGGCCGTCATCACACTTACAACTGCTGAGACAATGCTGAAGAGATACACGCCTCGTAAGGTAATTATCCCATCAATTTATGGATTTTACACCACTCTAGACATGAGTTTTATTCCACAGTGAGGTAATTATAATATACATATAAATAACCATGTTGGTCATCTTGTATGACAAAAAAATAAAATGATTTTTTAGGTCAAAAATATATAAAATAAAATAATTAAATGGTTAATAATGGGAATTTCCACTACCACGTACGTGAATTTTACTCCAGAGTGCGGTAATTTTACCTTACACGTAAGGAAAACTGTGTTTTCCACACAAGTTTGCCAATATTACCTTACATTTGTCAGGTATTTTTATCATTATTTTTTTACAGTGTACATTTATGTAAATACAATTTTAGCGCCAACATCAACTGTAAATTTTACTTACGATAAAAAATATTACAATTTTTTCTAAAGACATAAGTGGAGTGGATAGATCTAGGCGGCTCTTAACACCGAGGTATTGAGAGCCGATGAGGGAGAAGTAAGGTGAGTATGGAGCAGCGCCGGAATGGAAGGAGGGCGGGGGGAAAAGGGATATTCCTGAGAAACCCCGTCGATCAGCGACATCGTCCAGGTTCGTACGACCCGAAGGCAGACACATCCTCCTTTCGCCCGCACTGAGATTGTACTCTGGCGAGTAAGTCAGTGTACGACACTTTGTCCTCTTCTGTTCTTGATCTTCTGAGCCTTGTGTCCAGTGCCATTTAACCTCTTCTCCTCGCAATTTTGAGTAGACTCATCCCTGGATATTGTAGGGCTTACTTTACCCGAGTAATTCAAGACTGGCTCACTGTAAATCACTTTGTATCGGGGATTTCCAGACAAGGGGCTTCCGGAGAATGGGTTGGATCATCATTCCTGGCCCCCATTACCTTCCTGACAGGTGGTTCTTTCCTCTTTGTCTGTGTTCTTTGTTAACGTTTGTTACCTTCTTTGTGCAAGGTATCCAATAGTGCACGTTCTTATACACTTTGGACAGTTTAGTGTTATCGAAATGCCATTGACCATAGGTCTTGGTGGCCTCTCTTTTGCAAATTTCGAGATAAAATCTCTCACCCCTCCGCTCATGCAGCATGGCCATCAGCGATATTAGCTCCTCTATGTCTCTAGGAATGTTGTGCATGGCTAGGAACATTCTATCTTTGTATTCAGGATATCGGAACACTATGTGATATCCTCTGTCTCCGTTCCTTATCAATATTTCCATCGCAGCAGATTACAAGTTGATGTGCTCGAGATTCCCCAATCTCAGCTTGAGCTCGAATTCCTTATACATGGCCAAGAGGTCACTGATCTCTATCTTTTATCTCGGGAGATGCACTGACACAGGCTCCATCGCCATCGAGGTGTTGGATGCCGGCTCCTCTTCAAGGTTGAAGACGAGGTTCCCAAATTCTCAGCTGATTTGTTTCCAAAGTTCCTCTGTAGTCTTCTCTCGCACCGGAACATGTATCTGCAACTCCTCTTGGGGTTCTATTGCCTCTTCCCCTCTTCTAGGCTTCTGCATTTGGTGATGACATATGTTTCTCTCTAGCGGTCGCCGTTGATGTTGCATGAAAATTTCGTAAAGTCTGGCAACATGTTAACTTTTATAGATGAATGGACACATTGCTAACAGCCATCTACGTTCTGAGTCCTGATAATTATCTAACTCACCCATCACTGTTATTGGAAGTGTCTGTACTGTGCAATTACCCACCGGCTACCTGTCCAGACGTCGGATTCCGAAAGTCTTCTGCCCATGGAGTGGGTGAATTTCTTGAGAATCCGCGCCAAGCCGCTCCAGCATAGAGCCACCTGTCGGTCGAGTGCTTCCAATCCATACTTGCAGCCATCTCAGTGTGGTTATCCTGAGATATTCACTTTTCCCACACTCGTACAACACAAGTTGTACTACATCTTCTACTTGACACTACTGGCATAAGGGCGATGGCACCAGTCCAAACCGATGCAGTTTTTACTTGTAATTACCGTGCCCCATCAGAAGCGGGACGAGATAATGGGTCAGCCTGATCCATTTCTTTTTCTTTTTTTTTTGTACTCTTTCTCTCACATTACGAAACACTGCATAGTTTTCTTCCCTTTTCGGAGTCGTCTCATATTTATTGCAATATCCGTAGGGTGCGATCTCTATATTCAACCTTCTCCAGATAGTTGGTTTCGTTCCTAGGAATTCTTTTAGCATCTCGCCCCTTTCTCTTTTCAGCAGGTCTATTGGCAGTACTCCGGCTAACATGACAGAGCATCAGTTGATACCGTACACTCTAAATTCTAATCAGTGGGAAACTACTGATTCACTGTGAAATTCAACTACTTGAATAAGTGAAAATGGCTCCACTTAGAATCAGTGGAAAACCACTGATTGTTTCAGTGAAAAAAAATTACTGATTAAATTAGTGACGTGAAATTATTTCACTGATTGTGGCGAATTAAAATTTGTTTATATTGAATGTAGCGAAATAATTTCATGAAATAATCATATTTACGATAGTTTGCTATTTATTTTGCGCAATTTACCGTAATTTAAAAAAAGTAAAAAAATAAATAAATTTCAGAGGCTGAGAGTTTGAATTCACACCTTTCCGGGCTACCACGCCAACTTTAAATAACTACAGGAAAATATGTATCTTATATTTTTGCCACGAAATCGTGAATATTTAAATTGTATGATCTTACTATTAGTTTTTAGTTTAATTTGTACCGTTTTGATTGATAAAACGAAAGGCATATATGAGTAACCTCTCTTTATCACATTATATGCAGTTTAAACCTTCAAACAGAGTGCTGTGACGGTTACATGAAACCGAAATGAAAGGAGTAAAAACGGAATGAAAGGCTGTGTGTTCCTATTACCTTGGCGTTACACACATCTTAGAATGTATTTTGTATTGGTTTTATTAGTTTATTCGCTGTTATTTCACTTGACACACTTTGTTAAATTGCCATTTTTAAACGCTGTTTAACTGATCCATCAGTCAAAAATAAACCACTGAGTAAACAATGCAAAAAATGACTGATGTATTAGTGGAAAATGTCACTGAATCAATGAGTGAATCTGGCATTTTTTCACTGATTCATCAGTTAAATTCATTGAAGTGACTGTTGAATCAGTCAGATACGTTTGACTGATTGAAACAGTGAAATTCTCACTGATTTTGATTTAGAGTGTACGGTATGCCTTTGTGACAGCTAGAAGGACTGCTCCCTGCGCCTTCTCCAGGTACCGCCTGACCATAACTTGTGTTGCTCTGTTGTACCACACCGAGGCTCAAAGGGTATCTCAGCAAGAATAAATAAAACGACATAAGGAACTAAACTAATAACAAGATATTTAATCTCTTAAGCACTGAAATATTTTTATTAAATAATTATTAAAATATTTGCGCCATGCTTAAAAAAATCATCGCATTTTATACAACTCATCTCAAACATATTTAACTTCGTGTGAATGCGGAGATGGAGTATTTGTGAACGATGACGTGATAGTTTCAAAATACATAACAATACTACAAAGAAAGTTTTGTATTAAGTTTAAGAGTTAATGGCGCATGTGAACAGCACTTCTGCCTTCTCACACGCATACTTGATATTATCCATGAAATTAAGTTTCTTTGTTCAGAATGACACTGCAGGATCTCTCCTGTTCAGATCCCCTTTGAGCATCATGCAGACGGTTTTGTCCACCGAGAACTGCAGCTTGGTAGATCCTGCCCATCACTGGGTTCTACCAATCATGTCTCATGCCTTCTCTTCTAACTCCTCGTCGGGGGTTGGCTGTCGTTGGCATCAAGCTTTCAGCCACGGAGCCATAGATGCAGCACTCCCACGTAACAAGACTGGGAATGACTACGTCGGCCATCGACTTCGGTTCGCCTTGGTGGGAGGCGAGTGCTCTAACCGCTGCTCCACCGCAGCCCCTTTAACACTTAAGTAAAACTCAACCACGCACACAACTTGATCAATTAAATTTTGTACCAAGACACTAAACAACACACGTTGATTTCTCCTCTACACGTCATAAGTTAATGCCCTTTCGTTCAGTCGTGAGCCCAGCTTAAGCCGTGCACTTTTCCTGTTTATAAGGTTTATTCTACTCAGGCAGGGAATCTAAATGCTTTTAGTTTGGCAACGACAATATTTTTGCCACTAGGTAAGCGCTAGTGTCGCGTGTGTACCAGATTTTTCTATATTTTCCACGTCAAAAACAAAATAATTTTATTAATTGAAATAAATCAAATATAAAATAACCGTGTCACTAAGCACAACCATTCTATTTTACTATTCATGTAGCTTAAAATTTTAACCTCTTTGGAAAACTTCGTACCTAGCGGTGGAAATTTCCCCATTGTCAAACTCTCCCATAAGAAAACTCGTTTTGTTCCTAAAGGTGAGTTTACGATTAAAGACTCAAGAATTAAGAATCGTACTTAATGACTCGATAAGCACACGGGAAATTAACAATAAGAAGGTTTGCAGTTTATGATTTAATTAGCAGGTTTAAGTCTAGCCAATGAGAATCGTAGAAGACGAAAGCAGCCGACGTAATTGGAAATATGGAAAGAGTGTAGATTATTTACATATATTTAATTATTCGTGGGTACTACCTGTATAAACGTTTTGAAAAACTCATGATATCTTATGGAAGGGGAAGCCGATGTCAACATGGGGCATTTACATCAATACATCTGAAAAGGTTAATTAAAGCGAGTTCAATAACCTCTTCCTAGGAATAAAACATGGCCAGGAACTGTTCCTTAAATTAAGAGGATGCTGTCTCTCGATTAAAATAATTATTTGCATACGATTTCACAATAGGCCTACGACGTAACCTAAATCTAAGATGTAAATACAGTTTCCCGCCAACAACAAATGTCACTGGTCTCTGATTGGCTACTTCGTTTTGACATGTACATAAAATGTAAAATGTAACGACATCTTAAGTCACGCCAATAACGTACACGACCCGTCAAGTACCGTCACACGACAGTCATAAAACTAAGGCTGTGTCCGAATTCGCCTGAAGTAGGTATACATACTTGTGAGTTCCTGTCCCCGGAAGTGACGTCCTGAGTGCTGTCCGAATGGTAAGTGAATTATGCAAGTGTACAAGTAAACGAAGTTGTATACTTCTCGCATACTTGCGGAATACGTGCCGCCATTTTGAGAAGTAATTTGTGGTTTGGAATTGATTTCCGACATAATTATTTTATTTAAAGTTTAATAGGGTGAAATTACTACTTCGTAGATATAGATTTTGAACCGAGTAAATAATTATCGCAAGGTTCACATTATAAAAAGGCATAAACAATATATTCGTGTTAGGATTATTTTCCTAAACTACAGAAGCTAAGATAAAAAATCATTCCAAATTGAACTTACATACAATAATGTAATACAATAAATGTTAATGTAAATAAAATGGAAATATTATTTAATACTCGATTTAAATCCTAAAACGTTCGGCAATTATAAAATTCTTAGTTGGAATACATGAACATTAAACGTGGTTAGCTGACTAATAACTGTTACCGAAGCCAACAAGTCTGCCTGTCCGAATTCATCAAGTTTGGTGCGAAGGGTAAATGAAGTGTGGAAGGACGCGAGTGCGCAAGTATAGACCTGAATTCGGAAACAGCCTAATACCCCGGGACACATTGATTCATATCTTAAGCACACGGCACACTTCTTCTTTTAAGTCAATCGTAAACCCACCTTAACCCTGTTCCGTAAAACGGGGAACAAGTATTCAGGCCACACGTTCCGCGCGACAAACAATTTATTTTTTCACAATAGGTAGGTAGATACAAATTTCATCCAAATGACAATCACCTCTCTCAACATCTAACTAACACTTTTGAAGGCTGAAAATAAGTTACAATTGATCATACATTTATAAATAACATGTTAATTAAAAGGGAATACAAACAGTACGCAGAAAATCACTATCGTTTAAAATTAATATCACCCCAAGGATATACTATATAATACTGAGTAATTACGACTAATCTGGTTACACTATAACGAATATCGTTGTTCATTCATTTTCATGAACGCTTTAACCATCAATACATTTATTATGCCTTGTATAAATAAATTATTGACAAATTAACAATACGAGACATAAAATTTGCCAGCCAAGAAACGCTGCTTACTTACAGTGCTAATACCAATCTTGATAAATTGTGTTGGCTGATTCAAATAGTGACCAATCTATAACTTATTTATTGCACAACTCAAAATATTAAGGCGCACAACCAGTTAGACGCTAGGAAAAAGAGAACATTATTTTCACCAGTCACTTGAATTACGTGGCCGGAAAACGAAAAGCGTAACCACTAGTTACCTTAGCCAGATTTTTTGAGTTGAACATTAATTATATTGCAAACACTTTTCCATTCCAAATCCATAGACCCAAATTTGATTTAAAATACACACATTAAATTTAATTCCGACCAATACATTCCCCCCGCAGCATTACCCACTGCGACCAAGAGAAATTACTAGGATGTTTTTATCAGGAGACAAAAGTGTAACCAGTAATTACCAATGTGGTTTGCTCACACTAGAAATTTATTAAATTGCAAATTCTTTTTCATTCCAAATTCATAGACTCACAGTCTTACTTGAAACGTACATATTTTGTTTAATTAGAACCAATATGTTTTTTCCCAGCAGCATTACCAATAGCTACCAAAAGCCACCACAAGATCTATAATCTCACCAACAATTGCCCAATGGGCCACCTGGAATGTCTGCATTTCACACGGTAAAATTAAAAGGAGACCGACAAGAAATCGCTTAAATTTGACTCGTGCCTCTAGAATCCACTCAGTAATATTTTGCAACACACGCTCAGTAAAATCTTGGTAACCAGCTTGTGGCAACGATACAAATAGCTTTGAGAATAGAATGAAATACAAATATACAATCACAACCTCATTAAGATATGCCCCTTGTTTTACAGCGTGTTTCAAAACCACCTACAAATTTAAGCCACTTGTTGGCACTTCGACGAAGTAGCAACAGGAGAGTTCAGTTATAGCAATATCAAACTCTTATCCCAAAGTTCACATACTCTTTTGAAAAACCCCACAAGCTTTTCCTCGGATAATAAAGCAACCTGAATTCATCACTGCAGAAAATAGCTAGCTGGTGAGTCGTGGCGACCAACATTTAAACAAAGCGAAAACATCGCCGACAATCATCAAACGGGACATTGGCCCGACATTATAATCACTCCTTAAAGGACCCTAATACAACGGGAGAGCGGCAGACTAAAATAATTTAACAAACACAGAACAAGGCACCCGAAAGCTAGCCGCTTATTACCTAGAAATTACTCAAGCCTGAAAAGGCACCACGACTCACCGTAGCTCAATAATTCGTCCATGCTGAACAACGTGGTGTCCAAAAGACGACCAAACCCTGCCTCACGCAGGAACTCAGAATTCATAGCTCGCGCTGAAATAACCTAGACGGGTGTGTGCTGTGCTGCGCAAACTTAAATAGCTTTGCATAGACATCATGGCGTCACATAGAGGAAGGAGGGTAGAGAAGGCAGGGGCCTGAAAGCATGGTGGGGGGGGGGAGGGGTGCGATCAGTAAGGAGCAGTCTCTGAAGCCGGCCGCTCAATCTGAGTAAAATCAATCTTAGTTTGTGATGGTAGGTGAATGTTGGGTACATGCATTAGTGTGTGTGTTGGCAGGTCAGCTGTATGAGATAGCGGAGGAACTGTACGGCACGAAGCTGAAGATCAAGGTGCTGGAGGAGAACACAGAGGCGACAGGAGCGAGGAAGGTCCTGGTGAGGCTGAGACTGGACTTCGACAACCGCGATTACATGGTGTCTCGCGCCGCCAAGAGAACACGCCTTGAGGGCCTTGAGCTGCCGGCCGTGCCTTGCTCTCTCCTCATGAGGCTCTTCCCCTTCGGACTCGTCTTCGGTGAGGACATGCTGGTGCTGGCTGTCGGCGAGAAGTTGCTCCAGGTACCTCCACCTGCTCCTCCTGCCTGCAATTCACGCTCGACTTACAACCACTAGTCGTCCATCCGTCCGGTGGTCACGTCATCTTCAACCAATTGCAGGGCAACCTTTTTTTTCAACCGTCAAATATTTTCCAAACTTCAACTTTTGGCGGACGGAAGGATGAGCCACCGGCTTCTGACGACATTTCTTAGACGAGAATACGCACTTTGAAATAAAATGCAAGACGGTGGATCTGTGTTTATTTATCTTTGGTGATAAATTCATGAATTTTTAATGTAAAAATTTTCAGTATAAATATTACCCCAAAATACTCCTATCTTGAAAATGTATTTACAACTAAGATATATATTCTAACTAAAGGAAGATCATGAAGTTAAGTTGTCACACTGAATTTTGCCGTACAGAAGGATAGACATACGACGGATTGTTGTAAATAGCTTTCAAATGACAGACGAAAGACAGACTGATGATTGACTAATGGACGGACGACTGACGGGTGCGACGGATGGTTGTGAGTCCAGCTTCACCCCCTTAAGGGTCCCGCCTGCCTGCATCGTTTTTCTCCTTTTTTTGGCCAGGAAACACGGGCGCTATAAGGCCAACATTGCCATGCGATACAAGATCGCCATTGCCGCTACGCGCAGGACTCTGACCTGGCGTGCGGTGTTCTCGTAGTGCTGCGTGTACCTGTGGGACTTCCAGCGGTGGCGCTATCATTTTATTGGTGGAAAGTCTTAAAGAAAAGTCCAATACAGGCTCCTATTGTAGTTTGGCTCGTGTCCGTATGGTATGTTTTATGATACGGCAGTTTGAAAATGCCGTTTTTTTTAAACTATATCGGAGGACTCCAAAACAATATTTACAGCATGCGTGGCAACTTTAAACTGCCTACCATTCATTCCTCGTCTGGGGTATGGTGTGTTTTCGTAGGTAAACAAACTGGAGGCACCTTTAAGAGTTTCGTAAAAAAAAAAAAAATACGATTCCAAACACACTGCAGTGGAGTTCAAGTGCGAGGCAGGCGGGGCCCTTCATAGTATAGTTTCTTTCAGCCCTCTGTGCATATTTCCAATACATATGAAAAAAAAAAACACCCGCAGTTTGTCTGCGTAGTTCCAAAACATGCGTTATAATTTTATTTTGGAAGCAACTTGTCGAATATAGCCTCCCCTGCGTAAATATGTACCATCGTATAGCATCGACGGCTGCAGCAACTAGGTTGAAATTTCCAAGCGGCCGAGTGCATGTGTAAGTTGTAATGGGTATGTGTATCTCCTACAGGTGTTTGGTGAGGCAGAAGCAATTCTCGGGAAACCAGTATCCGACCACTTCAAGCTCCGGCGACCCAGGGGCGTGCCATTCAATTGGAAGAATGTACGTACATGCGGCAAATGTAGGAACCATATGTTTAAATCGAAATATATTGCAAATACAGTACCATTTTTATTGATAAAAGATGGCTTATAAGTGAGTGAAGAAATTTGTGCTGCTCTTAACATCGAGGTCTTAAGATCCGATGAGGGTGAAGCGAGGCGAGTATGGAGCAGCGCCGGAATGCATGGGCGGGGGGGAATGGGAGATCCCCGAGAAAACCCGCAGAGACATTGGCATCGCCCGGCACGATTCCCTCATGTGAAACTCCGGGAGCAACCCCGCCGGGAATAGAACCCGGTTCACCAAAGTGGGGGGGGGGGGGGCGTGTAGTTTAACCACTACACCACGGCGACCCACACGACCGCTTGTGGGATAAGTAAAATGCATGTGTCGGTCTGGAGGCACAGGATTTCAGGAGTAGGAGGTAAGAGTTGTTCGCCATCTTGTATGACGTCACAGGCGCGGCCAGTAGCCTTGTTCACGTACCTCCTTGCCGCTCCCAACTCCCGGTCGACCGTTACAGCGACCGGAACCCCATAAATAATTTTAAATATATATTAATTATAAAAACGAATTTAATACAGTGTCTTAAATATATCGGCTAGTAACTTTGGATTGTTATTGATTTTCCTAGGGAAATCACCAGTTCTCGTAGAAATCTCGGCTTGCATGACTACCACGACCGCTTTTAGAGTGCCAATCGCCATTGCGGATATTAATTTTTGAATTTGAAGATGTAATTTTCCATACACGAGAAGATATATGAACATTTTTTTTAAATATCGAGGAACATGTAACATCAACCTCACACTCACCCCAACAACCTAATCAACACCCTACCCTCACACAATTATAAAAATCTCAAAAAATTCAAAAAAAAAATTCTAAAAACTCGAGGAACATATAAAATTTACCTAACACTCCCCCCCCCCTTTTTTTACACACCACAAATTTCTTCCCGTTGGCCTTACATAACAGAAATTATCATGCCACTCATACCAATCAATCAATGGTGTATGCTCATTGGCCACTAAATTACGACTTTTTCACATGTTATGCCAGTATTGGACACTATATATTGTGCTAGTTATTTCTTTTTTTAGCATCTACCACTAGAGAACTCCCATATAGTCAATTTCCAAACATTTTTTGTCGACGAGATGTTCTTCCAAACCTGGAGTATTATTAATGGCTACTTTTTTAAAAAAGAAAATCAGATAAATAAATAAAACAAATTTTTTAAAAGTATTTTTCTTCCGATAGTGTACAGCATGAAACACAATTACACATTGGAATTTTTTTTTTTTTTTTTTTTTTTTTTTTAATGCACTGTCCCCCCAGTGAGTCCTGATTTCCGTGGGTAATCTGTACAATGCTTAAAACACTGTCTGCAGACATTAACTTTGTACCCATGCGAAATAATCTGCGAGTTACCCAGTATTAAACAGTTTTTTATGTAACAATAATGCGAAATATTTGTAGTTTTCGTCTACACCATCAGAATATCTACGTGTTCAGGTTTCTCGTTCTTAGTCACATGTGTCGGCACTACTTTTCCCCTAGCATTCAGCGAGTGCATATTTACAGACGCACCAGGATTGTTGTTCTTAAAGACCCTTATATGCTGTAGAGCAGTCGGCAGAAAATTCAGTCTGCTAAAATCATACTTTTCGCCCATCTCACCATACCTCTTGTCCACACACTGCGGATGCTATGACTTAACAAATCCGGACAACGCTGGCCACTTGAAACATCGGTTGCCATAGTTGTGGGGATTCTTTACGGCACGTTTGTGTTTGAAAAAGTCTACAAGGTCAAAATATGACGACAGTGATGGTCTGTTCTCTTTGTTACGTGGGGGGACGCCTCTTGCACATATTCATATGCACCCATAGACAATTCTGCAATTAAATCGACACCCCACAGTTCAAACATGTATACTTTATTTGAATGGGGCTCTTTGTACAGCCAAACCAGATTTCGTAAATGCTTGTGGAAGGTCCGTCATAGCAGCCGTTATGCGGGCTAGCGTAGCACCCGTCATGGCATTTCCCTCATTGTACGACCAAATTTCGTACGAGGTTTGGTAATTGGACACGTCCTATTTTTCGTGGCAGATCCCATACCAGGTATCGTACCTGGCCAATCACATCGCAGTTTGAGAGCGAAGAGCGCTTTCCGTGGCTACTACTTGAAATGAGTTGATGAAGAAACCGAAAAGGACGCCTCCATCTTTATTATACTTCCGTAAAGTAAAAGCTCTTTCACATAAATTTATAATACGACAACAACGAATAATAATGGTTATGGCAACTTTTAATTACTGTTTAAAACCGTTCTAAATACTTAAAACATTAGTAGTAGGGTCATGGGGGTTTCAAACCACTTTTAGAATGACATAAGGCTAGGTGGGGGACGTAGTCCCATAAGATTAACCTAGCACCACAAATAGCACCACAAACAGCACCACATGCTCCAACCCTTTCACCTACCTAAACCCCCACCCAATCCCTCCTCCTCTACATGAGCTGTGTTGCAATTACTTCTGGGATTAATTGGATGCCTGCCATGAAATTCTAGGTTATCTTCTCCTCCGGTTATTTATTCCGAATACCAGATACATTATCACCCTTCTCCTCTACCTACACTCCCTCCACTCATCATCCTCCTCTCCACAGATATGGTTAACCCCCTCCCCACACCTTCCCCATACACTCCATCACAGCGAGATAGGCTGTCTTCAGTTCCAAACTTGACAGATAGGCAGCACTGCTGCAGCCATGGGCCGCCATATTAGTTGTAGAGTTGACCACTAGGAGCGCTGATGTCTCTTGATGCCATCATGGGCCAGTAGGTAGCTCACAAATTCTTGTAATGCCTGCCAGAGAGCGGGCAAGTTGCTCGCCAATCTTCGTAATGCTATTAAATGTTATTATGAACTCTGAGACTCGCTGGAAGCTAAGACGATTCTCTCCATCATATATGTAATGCATTAGTGCACTATAAAAAACTTTGTTGGCTATAGTGACAGTTGTAGGAACAGAATTTTAAATGTTGTATTTATAAAAAGAAACACAAAGACTAACTCGTGCATTCAAAACAAATGTGTAGTACACATCATGATTGAACAATGGATTAGTTATAGCATAATTATATAAAAAAAGTTAGGAATTCAAGTATTGTTGTGAATATAAAACTTTAAAATTGTTAGAAATTCATGTATGAAGCGATATATTCACGAACTCGTATTTTAAAGGAGATTTAGTTTAGAGACTCACAACAGCCAAATATTCAAAACGTAATTAACAAAAAAAGTTGGCAATTAAGAATTAATAAATAATTTTTTTAGAAAACAAACATAACCGAGTAACATATCAAAATATTCGTATTTATTACACCCTTAAGAATATATCGGCAGAAAAAATGATTATGCTACTATATCCGTCACCATCTTGAATTTTAGTAAGGATAGAAGCATATATTTTTAATTTTTAAATTAACTATATAACCACTCCGAACATCAAACACAACACATCGTTTACCTTTCAACAGGACATTTAAGTCCTAAACCCTTTCTAGAAAGATCAATTTTGAGTTAAGCCCTTTTATAAATATAGGCATAATTTCCGAAACATTAATGCTATGGATATCAAACTCATAACATAGACACCATACCTAACATGCGCCATAATGCTAAGCTCTTTTAAGCCCTAATGCCTTTCTGACAAGGTCAATTTTGAGTTAAGCCCTTTTATAAGCATAGTTACTCATAATTCCCGAACCATTGAAGATATAGTGATAAAATTGTCTTAAGCTTCCAGCGACCTCAGAATTCATAATAACATTTAATATAACTACCATGATAGGCTTTTGGAGGGTGAGCAACTCGACCGCTCTCTGGCAGGCATTGCGAGAACTTGTGCACTACCTACTGGCCGATTACGAATCAAGAGACATCAGCGCTCCTGGTGGTCAACTCTACAACTAATAAGGCAGCCAATGGCTGCAGTAGTGCTGCCTATCTGTCAAGTTTGGAACTGAGGACAGCCTATCTCGCTGGGAAGGAATGTATGGTGGAGGTGTGGGGATGGTGTTAACTATTACTGAGGAGAAGAGGGTGCTAAGTGGAGGGCGTGTAGGTAGAGGAGAGGGGTTATAGTGTACTACGTATTCAGAATAAAAAACTGTAGGAGAAAAGAGGCCAGAATGTCGCTGAATGCATCCAATTAATCTCAGAACTAATTACAACACAGCTCAGGTAAAGGTGGAGGGATGGAGTGTGAGTTCAGGTAGGTGAAAGTGTTGGAGCATGTGGTGCTGTTTGTGGTGCTAATGTGGTGCTTATAGGGTGTTAATTGTGGAGCAATGTGGAGTTAGGTGGTCCAGCTTTGTCAGCGATTTGTGGTTTCTAGGTTAATCTTATGGGACTACATCCATCCACCATCCCTATGTCATTCAAAAGTGTTTTGAAACCCCTACTAACTACTAACATTACCTATTGTACGAAAAAAATAATTCAAAGAAAGTATATAAACTCGTCATTTAGAATGTGAACTGGCAGTATAGTGATATAGTCGCAGCACACGCGAGCAATATGTAACTTTTGGGCGTTAGTTCGAAACTTCTCCGGACCCAAATGTTTTTATTTATCATTAAATTTTACATGATGATAATATCCCGGTAGTAAAGAAAAAAACATTTTGTCTGCAAACTGTCAGTAATTTTCATAAAGATTAAAAATAACTCACTTGTAATCTAGTGACTTCGTGTCATTTTCAAGAAAATGAATGAAACTGTACTAGTAAGCTATTAATTTATGTAAAAGGTGAACGTTAATATAGAAATATTAAGATGTGCTAGCCAGTTTTTTTCATAGGCCTACATGCTACGCAAGTTACTAACTGGTAGTAGTTCTACGAATGTGGTTCATATTTACTACTGTAACACCCTTGCCTAGAAGGACGTAGCAAGGTGGACATAAGGTCCGTAAATCTAAACTTTAAAGGAAAAACAAAACCTCGTAAACAGATCAAAAATTGAAACAATTCCTTGAAGTAACAGTGGCACTTGAAACAAAATGGCAAGATCTTCTAACCAATAAAATTCATGAGTGTTTAAAAAAAAAAATCTATTAATATTTTTTCTTTAGTAACTCGTTTTTTCATTAGATTTGCAAATCACATTTCTTACCATATATTCATTTTTCATAAAATTATTCATAAGCATCGCGGTGCAGATATTGAACAATACATAAAAAATATAGTAAATTTGTTTAACCGCAAGGCCTAAAATAATGTATGGACTTCAATAGTTTGTTCTAGAATTTTAGTATTTCAACCACTATATATAAACATCATATGGGCTTATAAGCATCCATGCTAATAAATTGTAGAAAATGTTCAAGTAAATATATAGGCAAACCTCCCAGCAAGGCGGTTCTCTATCCCTACAGCAGTTCACAATAATGTTGCTAACTATTTGTATTTATGAATAGGTTTTGATATACTGCTGATCTAGAAAAAAAGTTCCTTCAAAATTAAAGGTGGCAAGCTAACTCTGTACTGTCAATGGACAAATTTATATACAAAAGGTCATTTTCTCTATTCGCATTGACCAGAGAGTACAATACCTAACTAATGTATTTTTATTCTTATAAGTAACCATTTTTAACTAGTGGCCAAAAATACTGATGGTAAATATTCTTATTCTTCACTCAAATCTAGTAACAAGATATTTTCTTTAATTTTGAAGAAATGCCAATTCAGGTGGACAAGCAGTAATTGAATAATATTTCAACATTTTAAAAGAATAAGTCATGGGTTTATACAACAGTTACGAGGCCAACCAAACACGACACATCCGAAATTTTATCGTTACAAATTCCAGCAACAAATATCAGTTTCCATTTGTTTTAAATTTTAGCTGGATTAAATTTATTGAATTTAAAATTCAAATGCCATGTAAAATGTATGGGAAAACACACACGAAATTTACATTTTTAAAACTCAATGCTTGACTAGCAAAATTTTAAGAAAGTTGGAAATATTAAGAATTGTTGCCAAGTAAATTTCTCATGGTGCTAATATTCTAAATCAGTGAAAATTTTCAAAGTCCTCTCGCCATCTTGGCGCCTGTCTCCTGCCCAGAATACCAAGTGTGCCTGCTACAAGTGCCATAAGGGCTATGCAGAAAACTTTATTTACTCATTACTTAATTGGTGGCAAGGTGACTCCTTCTGGGGAGTGGCAGAATCCGACCCCAAGCCAGAGTTACACCTTCCATTTATACAAAATACAAACCCGGGAGGGGTTATCGAAATCAAGGACCAATAGAATTACACAGATTTACACATGGCCATCCAGGGGAAAAGGTCCGTTGACTGAGCATTACTCCTTATAAGGGTTAAATTAATATAGTCCAATCCCCTTCTTTAGACAGCACACATTTCCTAATATGGACTGTCCATGTTATCACACGTCACAAAACTCCTGGCATTCAAGCAGGCTGTAGGAAGTGATGTCACAGGCGCGGGAAACCTCATGCGCCGATTGGCCAGCTGTGCATGACGAAAGCCTCTTAGTTCCTCGGAGCGCCGCACATATATGCGCTGCCGAGCGCCCGCCATTACATGATGGGACCAAGCAGGCGGAAAGTCACTATGCCGAACTGCTGCGGGAATCGATGCCAGTGGTGATGCCATCGAATTGGTGCAGCCCACCTCGGGCTGCATCGTCACAAGGTACAAACAGCTGGTGTGTGGGCTAACCCACGTCTTCTTTCGCAAAATTCGGGCAGGTAGAAAAGTTGCAATTTTTCCACGATGAGAAAATATTTTTTAGGCAAACTCCATGCTGAAAAAAACGTCAAAATTTGGGTGAGGCGTCACACTACAAACCACACATTGCTAACCCACCGAGGGTGCCAAATGCTAGTACGCAAACTTCTGTATTGTGACATGAATTTTCCATGGCGACTCATATAGCAGCTGGTATACCGGCTCGTGCACCAGACCTTGCAGAAGCTTGTACAAGAACCAAGTACGACTGCAGGTATCGTGTAATATCGGCTTTAGCACTGATGGCAGTCTTAACTCTTGCATGTATACTTTCAATCAGGTGGTGGATAGTTTCCTGGGCAACGGCAGCCCATTCCTCGCCGAGCGCCGAAATGAGAAGCAGTATCGGTGTGGGTCGGTATGGCTTAGCAACTAATTATTTTATAGTGTCGTTGTGTACACTGTGCCGGCGTTGAATACAATATACGAAGAGTTCATTCTGCGAATTCACAGCTCATATTCAACAGGAATTTTCCTTGTTATCGTCCTGTCTGTAGGAATGTCGAAGAAGATCGTCACTGCGCCCTGACTTTCATGACGTGTATAAGCAATATCGGTAGTTCCTGCTTCACATCTGGCGCTACGGCAGAATTCGAAACAACACATACAAAAAGGATTCGTCTCAGCGTGTGTATGCATCTCTATCAAACACTATGGGACTTGTGATTAAATGCACAAATATGTATAATGTATAAATCAGACAATGCATTCATTGTGTCATGTTTTGTAAAAAGTGACTACAGAAAAATTAGAAAAAAATCCTGAAATTAATATTACTATGTGAAATAACACAGAAGGTATTAGTTTTATTGAAAGATACTGTAAACGTTACACATCTAATGTGAAGACTTCTGGAAACATTTATCACGCTTTTCTCTCCATCTGATCTGTGTTTGAGGGTAACTGATGACTCTTTCTTTGCAATTTAGTTTACTAATTTAAAAAAAAAAAAAATTTCAAAATATTTTACAAATACATGCACTCTTTTTTCATGTAGGCAATTCACGGTAAAATTAGCATTATTTACATCTCGGATTACATTATATCCTTCGACCGTACGTAAATTTAACATTACCATGTTCCTGGCCGCTTTATTTATGCGTAGATCATGTAGAACTGTAAACTATTAGAAAAGTAAATGTTTTGCGAATTTGCTAAATCTTAGGTTTACATCTAAAAGCATTAAAGAATTAGAAAGAAAATTAAACATATTCAGTATGAAGAAATGTTCACCTAACATTTTTTATTCGATGTTAAGACGCAGAACTATTTTCGCATTGTCATTACCAACTTAGCTACTGCGGACCTGCCAGACTTTGTGCCCGTTAAGGCCATGCTACATCTGACATAACCATTACCATAGCCATATCTATACCCACGACCATTGTCATAATAAAAATACTATGCTACGATTGACATAATAAGACACTACGTTTTCGTTTATTGACCAATCAGAGTTCACTTTTACATTAGAAATTATTTTGATAGCTATACAAATTTTTGCTCATGCATGTTGGCTAACTTGTTATATATATATATAACTTCCTCAAAATGAGAAATTAACATTGCGTAGAATTCTGCACTGCAGCTCATTTCCACAACAGCCCTTCTCCCCAAATACGGTAGAATATTTTTCTTCCCTCTTTTGATATGCTACAGTAAACAAACATGAACACGAAAAGGAAAGGACAGGAGTCAAACGTATGGCTATTTTCAGGACCTGCTATGTACAGTTTTGAAAGACATCTTGACGTGTGTAGTAATGCAAGTGGATTCTGATTGGCTATGCATAGTTTGTTGCACAAGAAGAAAGTTGAAAGTTCTCAAACTTGCTATGCAGCTATCCGTTGGCAATTGCTATGGGAGGAGAGACATTTTTCAAAGGTTGATTTCAAATAGTGCTCACTTTACCGTGAACAGATCTTACTTACTAACGGTATTGTGTGTTGTATTGTCGCGCAGACGATATACCTGCAGTGCGTGTTGTTCGAGCTGGAGATTATCCGCAAGAAGCCAGAGGAGGAGGCGGACCCCAAGAAGAGTTCAGAGCCCACGATCCTGGAGATGTCCATCATAGAGCGGCGTGGCAGCCAGGGCACCCGCAGCATCCTGCTCAAGGGACAGATGACATACGTCGACGACATGAAGGCCATCGTCTTCCTCTGCAGTCCGCTGTGAGACCTCGCTCAATTTTATTTTATTTATTATTTGACGAGCACGCCGTGAGCACCTTCACAGTTCTGTCTGCCCTCCGACATGCTTGTTAGTAGCTAAGACGGTTGGAGAATGGGATGCGTCTCAGGGCAAGCCCTTTAGACCTTACGTCGGGTTTAATGATCAAAATGGGCTCATGCATCGCGGCTGTAGCAGGGTTGTCTGGTGCCATGGCCTCAATTGCAGCCATGGACACAGCCCAAAAGAAGAAGGGTCTAGTAAGGGGCATAGAAAACCAGGCAGAGCGGAGAGGGCCTGGAGAAAACTATGCGGCAGTCGTGGATGATAAATGTAATTCCCTTATTGGATTAGGGCTGGAGAAAGTAAGGTGGTACCTGAGGCCGTGCCAAAAACATTAGTCTCCTCATAACCAAACGCGCGTTTGCCGGTGCTAGCTGAATGTTTTTGTAACGGCTAGTACGCAGCCTGGCCGTCACTAATATCATCTATTGGCAACCGGGCCGTGCCGGCAGCTCAAGCGCTGGCATCTTAGACAGGCGAGCCCCCAGCTTTTCCAGCGCCTACAGACGTTTTCAAATAATTGTTTGCGAAACATACAATAATTATTTTTACTATTTAGAGACCACTAAAATGAGAATGTATTACCATCTGTAATCTCTTTGTGTGTAAACGTACGACGTAGATGCAATGCAATGTACTCAATAAACCTTTTATGCTTAGGTAAATATGTTATGTTATATCTTGAAATACAGTTTAGGCCAACTTGTAAACAAATAAAATCCTAATTACTTGTATTTTGCCTCAGTCTCGTATTTAATGGCTATGCCATTTATAAATCCACTGTTTCATTTGTTTACCAGGATAAACAACTTGGACGAACTGTCCAACATGGGCCTCTACCTGAACGACTTGAATTTGCACGGACTCAGCAGGGAAATGGTTCTAGCTGGTTGGCAACACTGCTCCAGGTCAGTCTACATCACCTTCATCATTATCCACATGTAGTGATTGAGTGATTGGATAAACAATATTCAGTGGTTCAGCAATGTGATGTAATAAGCTAGATTAAACTTACACGTTAATTGAAGCTCAGCGAGGTGACGCTGGGGTAAACCTCTGGACTCGTATTTAGGAGAGGCTGGGTTGGAATCCCGGCCCGGCCATCTTGATTTCGGTTCTACATGATTCCCAGCATCCATTCAAAGTGAATGCTGGAAATGTTCCTTACTACGGGCCACGGGCAGTGTCCTGCCTTGTTCCTACTTCTCTGAGCGAATTGCTCCGTGTCTAACAACCTCGCTGTCGACGACACGTTCAGCTCTACCTAACGATGTGAGTAGACATTGAATGTTGAAGAAAAATCAACAAAACTTTGCAACGAAGTGCTTAAACTTAATCGAATTGTTACAAAATATAATTGATAGAAACAGCGGGAGGACGTAACATAAGAATCTTTCCCAAACTATACTTAGCATATTTTTAAATTTTCATTTATTCTTGTTATGGGACAAATAGATAATAATAACTTAAATATTATATATATAATATTCTTACGGGCACGATATCTAAGAGCGAAAATCCAGGAGTGGTCCCGCTGGATGTCGAACCAGACTCTCCTCGGCGCGGACCGAGAGCTCAGCCGCTCTCCACCTCGCGCCATTAACCGTTCTCATGATCAATATTCTCGAATACTGACATTTATGGAGAATCAGTACTTTTTGTTTCTTGTAAAATTGGCCAATTATCAGTTTAAATAAGCTCGTCAACTGACATCTGAATTTTATTTTTTAAGTTTTAAAAGATTTAGCCTTCATATTAAATAGCCCAGACCGGACAAAGAAGAAACTAATTATTTATTTACATTTAATCACATTTGTTTCGAGAAAGCCCACCTTTCACATCCATTGTTTACATTAATAACGTAAACATTCCACGAATGGGCGCGAAAGTCTTCTTCTTTTTCGATCGACTTAGGACACAACTTGGGACAAACGTTCAGTTCTCTGAAAAATCTAACTTAGGACACAGGTTGACTTGGGACAGGGTAGCTTGGGACAGCGCCATGATGACGTCAGAGGGTCACGTGCACCAATCAGCGTATCCTTGTACTAACACACAGGTTGGGATAGTGCAATTGTAGAAATGCCTTAATACACGCGTATAAAGACACCGAGCTAATTACGTACACGCTGAGATACAAAGTCTGTCCCACGATAATGTCTGAACGTTGAAAGAAAGGTTTGCTGCAACCGAAAAAAAAAAAAAAAAAACTGCCAAACATATATGCAGTTGCACGAACAAAATACTTTATTGTAAAAAAAAAACTTGCAAAGCAATAAGAATTGTTTTGCTATTAGCAAAATATTTAGTTGAATTTGTTTTGCATTATACAAGAGTAGAAGACTAATGCAGATCTTGGCGCAACTCAATAATTTAACTAAAATTCATGCAAATTTCTCACTTTCAAGCATCAATTTTTCAATCTCTTCTTCAAACACGATTTATCTATTCAATCTCACCACCAAAATCAAGATAGTTTGACCCAAATCAGCGTTCTCAATTAAGCGCACTTTTTTTTAAAAAACATTCTTAGTTCACTCTTTGATCAGTGGTCCATTTTCAGGGAGAATGAGGCGAAAATTATGGTCAATAAGGCAAATATTTACATTTATTTTGAAAGCCAAATCAATTAGTCAAAAATAATATCACAAGAAAAGTATGAACATGTTTGGAATTTCATCGAAAATATGATGATTTAGCTTGAAAATGAGTCTTGGGAGAACCACACACAAAGAGTGAACACAGGTTGAAGATTGATTTTGATTCCAAATATGATTGATTTTGAGTTGCACTTAGAAAAATTTGACGGGGAATTAGAAATTTGTTTGAATTTAGCTTGGAATTGGTTGAATTTTAGTTTAATTATCAAGTTGCGCCAACATCTGCAATAGTCTTCTACTTACAAGTAAACTACGTGATTCAAAATCACACCGACTACTCTCAGTAGGTACGGTGGCCATGGAACAGGCCCAGCAGTTGGGCACTGCTGGGCCTGTTCCATGGCCACCGCGGTCACCAGATCTGACACCTCTCGACTATTTTCTTTGAGGCACTTATGAAGGGTATGGTGTTTGAGACTCCTGCACCATCACAGGATGACCTTATTGTACGAATACACGCAGCAACTTAACCCCTCAATACACGCATTAATTTGCCATGTGAGGTGTTGCAAAAGAGTAAATGTATTGTGTGATAAGTAGCCATAGATTTCTTATAAGAACGGACACTGTGGAACCTATGGAAATGGTTTCAGTAGATCCATGAGACATGAAGCAACCAGTCATAATCTAGTTGTATGTCAGCAGTGTAACTAGTAGCATTAGGCAGGGAAAGGCACTTGTTTTATTGGTATCTACTAGCTTCTTATATTTCACAGCACCGACCATGATTCTACCTGGTCTGCAACATGCCAGATATAAGAGTATGCCTGCGATTATATGTTAAGTTGTGAACTACTGAGCACACAACCACATGTGTGCCAAGCTCTGTACAGCCGACGTAGGTTTTGAAACGAAGTACCGAGTCGACAATTCGAACCCTCCTTGCAATGTAACACCCTCTCGTTATGTCGGTGGTGGCCTCGCGACACAATGTGGAACGTATGACCATCACCACGTCGGAAGAAACGTTGTCAAACTTTGACACTGTCCAAACCACGCTATTCCATACATAGGTCCCCTCCCCTCTTGGAGAAGTTATCGTACTGATTGATGTTCCGTACAGCCTACACTAAGAGAAAGGCTTACCAAATGTTTGTACAGGGCCACAAGTAAATGCCTATTTTGTTGCGTTAACACAATTTGAAAGCAACCGTATTAGTTTTCTTTCATATAAAACTGCATGCTTGAATAAACAAAACTTCCGTGCTGGGTCAAAAGAAATATACACCTTTAGTTGTGACATCTCGCCAAGCCGCTGGTTACAAACAACTGTTAGTTCACTGTGAGTAGACTGGCGAGTGCCATAAGAAATCGCTTGTTGTTCTGAATTTTCCCTATATTCTTGTTATTCTTTCTCTTATGAATCTGGCAGGTAAACACGTCTTAAAACTAGTATATATTGTTTATTTATTCTGAAAATTAATATTAATGGAGGAAAATGCATACGAGCCGGGTCATGCGAGTCCAGAGGCGAACAATCCCGAAAGTAACCGTGTTAAGAGTGCAAATATATGCCGTATATACCGTAGATGCATACTTGAAAGATAAATGTTCCACAATTATGGTTTGTATAGCGATATGTTATTGGCGTAAATTTGTAAATGCACAATTGCAGTGTGTTTAATTTTGGCAAGTACGGTTGTGATTACTAATCTGCCATGAATTTAAGAACGAGTCTGTAAGTTGCGGACTCGTTACAGATACATGCACGTTTATAAACTGCAGATACGTATTTTTCTAATTACCTATTTTTTTCCAGAATAGGAGATTACGGAATTAATTAATTAAAGTTAGAGTAGATTGAAGGTAAACAATAACGTGGACAACTATGACCCAAGCGTATTCCAAGGATTACTTTTATATCTCGCAATACAATTGCTTTTTGCCAGGCACTAGTGGCAAATCACCTCGTGAACCAATAAATAACTACACCTTATAAAATACACCACACTTATAATTTTTTCCCTCAAGCTAGCAAAGTTGCAGTGACAAGAAATCTGCTGATTATCAATACAAGAATATACAACCAAATCAGCTCTCATATTTTTAATAGCTAATGTAGCCGTCATGATTTGCATTTTCCATGGTTTCTCGAACTCGCTCCATGCAATTTCTGGGGTGACTCCTTAATAAAGGCAGTGACCAATTCCTTCCTTGTATTCCCTTCATTGTGTTCTTGGTGTACAATTCTCCAATGAACCTGCTGTCGACAATATGTTAAGCTAAATAAAAAGTCTGAAATTATAATTCTGAGGGCAACTAATTGGACATAGGCCTACAATGATAAAATTGATGATGGATCACAGTTATTTAGAATGAAGTGTGCTGCGTGAAACAGCGAGTACTCTAACCACTGCACCACCGTGACCTCCATTACCTTAGGAAGGGAGGAGTTGAGAGAGTAGGGGGTGGCTTGTATCGTAGGAGCAGCGCCGAAATGCAAGCGCGGGGAAAACAGGAAAACATCGAGAAAACATGGCAGCCACCATCATCATTGAACACAATTTCTAAATGTGAAAATCTGTAAATAACCTTACAGGGAAGCAAACATAGGTCACTTTGGTGAAAGGCAAGTGTCCTGCCACCGCACCCACCGCAGCGCCGCTTAAGAAGGGAGGAGACGCACTGTTTGTGTACTTATGTCCTCCCAAACCTCATTTATTAAATTGTATTTGAATAAAGTCGAACACAAAGTCGAATTTAAAAAAAAAATGATTGTAACAATCAAAATAATTCTCTACCATCTTATCATAGATCTGGTTTATGAATGGGAGGAACAGTATGTTGCACATTTGCATTTAATATTTCTGTAATTATAATTATTTGGTTCTTTCTTAGGTACCAGTACATATTGGAAGTTGCCAAGTATTATAAATAGGTTGCAGTGTACATGCATACGTACATGTATAGATACCTAGTTAAGTGATGAAATATACAGAAACAAAATACAGAAAAGAAAATTAAAGTAAAGAAAATTAAATTATACAGAAGTCATTTATTCTTGGAAGTGTAATTTGAAATCTTTCACTGTAGCCGTACTCATTTTAAAAACATTGGTAAGTACTTTGACTAGCTGAGGATAACGTTTACAATGGCTACATTGTCATTATCAAGAGTTTCGACTGTTCGCCAGGTCTGCAATAGCGGCATAAAAAATTATATATATATGGTTATGGATACACACTGTTGTAGCAGAGTTTATGTAGTAGAAAGCTATAACTGCACATACAATCACGCAACTAGAGATGTGTCGAACCCGTTCATTACAACGAGCTAGCTAACTCTCTCTCTCTCTCTCGCTCTTGGTGGAGAGTCGTTCATAAGAGTCATCTCGTTCGCGAGTCAGTTGGGTTTCAAACAGTCGACAGTATAGATGCGAAGAGTGGATCGCACCACTGCGCTGATGTAAAGACATGCGATCGCATAGTACATGGCATGTTCTACACAGTTTAAGGAATTAGAATTATTTTCGTAACATTTTTGTTGTTTTTGAATTCATACAAAATGTCAAATATAGCATAATTATTATGTATATTAATTTGAACATTATTAATAGAGTGAAAAAAAAAATCGATGAATTGGAATTTGTAGAAAACTCGAGAGCGCGCAGTGAACGATATTTATGTAATCTTCCCAAACTATTTTGATGTCGCAATACTAGAAAAATAATTTGGCCTAATGGAAATATTTTGAAAAACCTGAGCTTATTATGCTTGAGTACCTTTGTCTACGCTTAGAAATGGTATAAACATCTTAAGTGTAACAGGGAACTATGAAGTAAAGCTGTAAAATTTGTTTTTTTATTTTTTATTATGGACGTTCTCCAGTATTTAAAAACATTTCAAATATACGTGTAGTCATTTAAGCTGATGTTGATAAGGCGTAGCACTCCGGCGAAGTTATTATCTAATAAATTCGAATTTTGTCCAGGCTTACATGATCTTTTATAATAACCGAAACTGTTTAATGTACGAAAAACCAACCAAATCCTTAATTAAAGCAACCGAATATTTGTTTGTGGCAACCAAGCAAGAACAACACAATAATTCGTTAACAACAACACAGTATTCATTTGCCTCTATACAAACAAGTAATTTGGTTGCACCAAAAGAATCTTGCTTGATTCAACAAAACATTTGTGCTCAGTGTACTAAGCGTTGTGGGTGGTGTTTCGAATCACCCTGTATAATTGTCTACTGGAGCGAACCTCGCTGTAAGTTTGCCTGCACTGTGTTGCTTGGTGCAGGCTAGAGATGATGTTCGAGAGGGCGGAGCAGCGGTCGCTGGAGCTGGAAGAGAGCCACGCGCTGCTGGACTGCTGGAAGAGGCGCGGAGACGAGCTGCTGTACTCCATGATACCCAAGCCCGTAGCCGACAGACTGCGCTCCGGGAAGGGCCCAATGAGCACGTGTCAGGTGAGCTGCCCCCCTCCCCTCGGTTCCCAACAACCCGTCTAAAGGCTGTTCACGATTAAGTGAGCACGCTAGAAACGAACCCTATAAACAAGTCACTGCCTCTACCTGCATATACACTATCTACCAAAAAGTAACTGGGAACCCGTGAAGATAGGTAAGTCAGTCCGTCAGTTCACTTGTGTTTCACGGCCTTCGGCGTAGGATCGCTGGTATTTGTCCGTGGTAGCATGAACACAGAGGCCTATTGTAACATTCTGGATAATGAAATGATCCCAACACTGTGGCGTTTTTACGGAATGGACCCGTGTTACTTCCAGGATGACAATGCCAGGTGCCATGTTTCAAGGGCTACTATGCAGTGGTACGCCGACAACAATGTTCGCCGATTGCACTGGCCCACCCAGAGTCCCGACCTCAACCCTATTGGACAACTTTGGGACGAATTGGATCGCCGGGTGAAGGCTCGTCAGGCGCGGCCAGAATCCATTGCTCAACTCATGGAATGGTTGCAAGAGGAATGGCGACGAATCCCCGTGGATGTCCTGCAAACACTCGTAGAGAGCATGCCAGACAGGATGGCTGCTGTTATAGCCGCAAGAGGCGGCCCTACGAGATTCTAAAGGGGTGACAACCACGGGGCAAACATTGTGGACAAGTGTTCAATTACTTTTTGGTAGATATTGTATTATAATGGGCGCACTGAGTAACATTCGCCCAGTAAAGTTGGTAACGATGAATGGAAATGTGTCAGGTAACCATTTGCGATAACTTTTTTTTTTTTTTTTTTTTTTTACTGCTGCACCAAAGTGTAAAAATGAGCAGAGATGGAAAATATTTACTTTCCTAATAATTGCACAGTTTCACTTGACCGACGCATGTTTAAAGTAATGAGGCCCATGGCAATGCCAATTTTATATATGGCGGCAGAATACACAAAGTGTATACAAGTAGATCTTTAGCAGGGCTTTCAAAATTCATCATTTTACCGTGAACAGCTTATATAGACTACGTTTATTCGGGATATACTCACACTTTCCGAATCAAACGTTTAAAAAACCACCCTATGTATTTTTATATTATTTATTATTTTTTAATTTAAGCAACACAAAACACATTTTTCGATAATAATACTGATCCCCTGGAGCAATTGCTATAGGCGGAGATCTGTAAAATGCTCGTACATCATAACAGGTGGACACACACGCATAAGTATTTGACACAGTAGGCTACATGGGTAGTATTGTCATTAAGGTAGATGTAAACAACGGAAAGATATGGCTACGTAGTTTAAACATAAACACTGCGGATGTGTAAAATATGACGCTATTATCTCAAGGTAGATAAGCGCAAATATAATTATGTAAACGTGTATGGCATATTTGGTTGTTTCCTATCATTGTCCTGTGTTACAAGCGTTTTATACTTCTCTCAACAAAAAAAAAAATCGGATTCTTGTTTAATTTAAACATTAACTTATATTTTATCTATAAATAACAATATTTCTTTTTATAATCAATAAGAATTTAAACAGAGATAATACAGTTGTGTTGACAAAGCCTAGCGAGTAATGTTCTCGTGTAAAATTATTTAACTGAGTGAGCACGCGTTCTCCCTTTTAGTGTAGTTTTCTAGACTTGGCTAACCTTCGCCATGCATGATGCGGGGGCGGGGGGGGGGAGGAGGGATCAGCCTGAATGTAGAACTTTCGCAGGGCTTCATACAATTTGAAAGTATAGGCTGTTCACGGTAAAGTGAGCACTTTTTGAGGCACCTGCTAAAATATTCCTTTCAGCCAATTTCTATGTTTCCGCCACTTCTAAATATAAATATTGCTATGTGATTAATATATACAGTGTCTACATTCCATCACACTGAAAAGATAACTTGCGAGGGTTCAATAAAATGCATTTATTAGTGGTTATCCGCCGCTGCTGGGAGGGTCTTGAAAAGTGCTCACGTTACCGTGAACAGCCTATAACAACGAATGGACTATAGAGGATGACGTCTAGCATGGTTTTGTAGCAGTGGGGAGGCAGTACACGCTGTTGTATGTGTGTTGTTGCAGTCGTTCGACGCGGTGTCTGTGCTGTTCTGTGAGCTCGTCGACTTCAGTTCGACCACAGTGGAAGATGTCATGGACGTGGTGGCGGGCATGAACGCCGTATTCACCTGCTTCGACGCCCTCATGGACCAATACAACGTCTACAAGGTAACCTCCCGGCAGTGTTGCCGTCGCCCAAGCTAAGATGTAACACTTCATGATGTTTGAGTATTTCATGATATTGGCCTGCTTCGTGAAGCCTCGTTAGCCGGGCTACACACTGGTGACTGAAGCAATAACAAACTCCTTGTTGTTGTTGTTGTTGTTGTTTCCCGTGCCGCCTTCCCACACTCATGACATTTCCAAGCCCAAAAAGAAACAATAGCATCATCATCATAATTGTTAACCCATTTCATCAATCCTCATTTTAGTACCAAAGTTTCCATGGCAGTAGTTTCCCATCATAACTTAAAGTTAATTAAATAATACATCAAATTTTATAATTACAGTTTTGATATAGTAGATGGGTTAAAAAATTATTAAATATTAAATAATATATTTCCTTCTGAATTAAAATCCCCTCGCCCCAAAAAACATAATATTAATTAATATAATTCGGTTTCGTGCAGCAGACTTCACGACTTTTGATCGGGATCAATGAGGGGGAGGGGGGATTAGAAATATGTCCAAAGATCTCCCTTTCGGCTACTACCTGACAAAGGATTTGAATAATTTCAAATAGGAAGTGCATTAATATTATACTGTTTTAAATATATATAACAGAGTTCAGTTATGGTCAATAGCCGGGAACGGATAAAATTTAATTTTGTTCTTTTCTGTCCCGTATTGTACGAGATTTCACGTATCTTAGGGTTAAAAGCATTATCCCGTATGAACATAAGACGGGAAATCATTTATCCCGTATCTCGTACTTGTTCGGTGCCGCGGTGGTGTAGTGGTTAGACTACTCGCCTCCCACACATGCGAACCGGGTTCTATTCCCGGCGGGGTCGCTTCCTGGTCTTCGCGTGCGGGAATCTTGATGGACGACGCCACTGGTCAGCGGATTTTCTCGGGGATTTCCCGTTTCCCTCGCCTTTTCATTCCGGCTCTGCTCCTTACCCACCTCGGTTCACCCTCATCGGCTCTCAAGACCTCGATGTTGAGAGCCGCCCGAATCTCTTCACTCACTCGGACTTGTTCGAAATAAATTTAACAGTGATGAACATGGCGTCGGTAATTTACCACTGCCACGAGTACAGGTACATTTACCCTGAAGCTCAAACCTAATAGCCACAGGTAGTTCCAATTGACGCCGACAGATGGCTTTAGTCAACAAACTGCTTTCATAGTCGCCGCGATCCGTTACTCGCTGGTTTCACTGACCAGTAATTTCAGTGACGTCAGCTACTACTGGCGAGCACTCATGGTCACTGGCACTTGTTTCTGCATGCCGCTGGGCGGCCCCCTGCGCGAGGCTATATTGAATACTGAAAGCACTGAGTTTGCTGATGCTGCAGAGGTTATGCAGTGTCAGTGAAACACGATTTTGGTAAGAGATGCCAGTTGTCGTATGTTCTCAGATATATTTAAAATGTGCGTATGGCAGGATAATTGAATACAAAGTAGTCCTTAAAGAAATTCCCTAACACAAACAGTACAAAAAAATAAACTCAAAACAGAGTTAATTGTTGTTAGAAAAATTGCCTTTCGCTCGTCAAACAATTATGAATAATTGTTTTTATATGCGTAAGAATTCCTTTAACTCAAGAGAAAAATAAGATGATTCTTAAATTCATTTAAATTGTTTTTATATAATTTTAATGAAAACTACTGCCAATCGTTCCGAAACGATAAAGTTACTGACGATCAAAATATTTGCTGTATACAGCTGTCTGTTCCGTTACTGCTGACGAACACTGATGAACCATCAGTGATTTCACTTCTCATCAGCAGTAAGGGAATGCGGCGAGCAAGTAGTGTTTGACGAGATGTGAGTAGTATCTCATCTTTCAGTGTGTGCTGGTGTCGCCTATTTTAAAGCCTATTAAATCAGAAATCAAAACTACATCGAATCATCACTATAGCTGCAATTGATATTTTGGTCCTGTGTGTTCAGAGAAAATGTTGACTGGTGTAAAATACACAGTTTTCCTCGATCATTTTATTTGGTGTCGGATTTCGAGTAACAAGTTGTCGGAGGTGTGTCTCGCGGCAATTCTTAAACACTTGGATAACCCGACTGTCACAGACACTTGCATATTTCGTGCTGCTTTGGGGCGAAAATAGTCGGTGAATCACAATTGCAATATAACATTCAAAGGGCAAATTACATAAAACAGGTTGTTCTGTGCACTTTCCATTCAAGTAATACAACCCTAATTGCACGAGTGAGCGATCTTGTACTACACTTAATAACTGATTTCTACAGCGAGGTGGAGACGGAGCACTGACAAAATGTATAAGTGGTGATCAAACCCGGCTCACTATCGCGGGGGCACTCGATGTGTTAATATAAATTATATAGTAACATTTTTGTGAAGTATATGTTATCTTGAAATTATTTTTACATATATATTTTTTTAAACCAAAATGTGGACGGGGGGACCTAACTTAAGGAGAAACTGACACACCTAATCGCTTGGACGCACTTGGAAATTAAAATATAGATATAAGAAAAAAGGGGAAGGGGGAGGTGTGGAGGTATCGAACCTTAGGATCAGTTATTTAGGGGTATGCTTTAGTGATGTGAATGGATGTACTCTTGATTCTTATTTAAAATTACAATTTATAACATTAGGTAATTGAAAGACGGGAGAGCCGACGGCGATATAAATATAACAATCAAATATCAAGCAATAACTCAAGAAATTCTCTAAAATTTAACATATTACTTAATTAAAATTAAATAATAAAAGTTTGCAATCAAAATTATTATCATATTACACTTAAAACGAAACTTTTAAAATTTGTGACTTTTGAGCACAAAAATGTTTAAATTTACCAAATATTTTGATCCCAAAAGTGATTTTAATTAAGTTCCGAGATCTTTCAGTTTTCTTTGCAACAATTTCCGTAATATCCTCGTTAGCGTGATTTTAAAACTGTAAATATCTGTGAAACAATTCTGGCGCCTGTGAGAGTCATTGCAAGCAACAACTGTGTCAATTGTAAGTATTAAAAAAATGTGTCGAATATTTCAATGTCAATGTTTTTCAGGACGAAAATGAAAGTCGATGTTTCTTTTCTTGGACCCATTCGTAAAAGTAGTTACTGAAACACGAATGTGGCCGTTGGAAAATGTCGGAGTCAGCAAAAATCGCTGTAGTAGACCCCTCTTTACGATGTTTATATATCTGTAAAACAGCGTTTTAAACTATAGCGACAATTCTGTATCTTTTCTGAACTGATTGCTGTATTATAACGCCATAGCTAGGGGCTAAAATCCCGAGAAAATTGAACACACGCGAAACTTGTTTATCTCATTTTCCGTTCCCATGACAATACTTACTTAAAGCAGGGCGTAACATTCAACCGTTTGAAAACTTTTACTAGGGAAACCCTTTAAGTGGACAGACTATTTGAATTAATGATAAATTTCCGTGTTCCTATACTAAGTGTGCATATTAATATCGCGTTATTACGCTGAAAAAAAAAAGATTCTGTGGTAACCAACAAAATTTTATTGGTAGCCGCAAAATTATTTTGTCGATATAGGTATCACAAATTATTTTGTAGCACTAACAAAGGTTTTTTGACATTTCAGTATGTAGTTGCAAGCAAGAAATGTTTGTTGAGTGAAAAAAATCTTGAAAAGCATTAAAATTAGTTTTGTTCATCTAAAAAAATGGTACACTTTTGAATTAACAAAACTATCGCGCTATGGAAAAAAAAAAATTATACTGTCGACAAAATATTTAGTTGGAACATTTGTTGGTATTTGTTTGGCTACTCATTTGATTGCCCTCGTTTCTAAAATACATCTCGAGAGCATGTTTGTATTTATTATTTCAATTAGGATGGTAACAGCGTGTTCAGTGAATTTATTGGTGATTAATAATGGAATTAGCATTCTAATAAAACACGTTTGGGAGGAAACTATAAATATAAGCTGTAAAAGTTAAAATATTGATTTGCACACGCTGACCAGTGTTTTTGGAATGCACGCACTGGAAAACGTTCCGATCTCGCTGCAGACACTTCAACCTTCAACTGAGGCTGCCAAGGCGTAACACTAGGGCGCCGCTGTTCTAGGTTCAAATATTTTTTATTTTAACAGAAACTGCTTAATGCACGTAGAGCCAAACAAATATTTAATGCCATCAACCAAATCCTAGTTTGGGGCAACCAAATAAGAACAACAAAACAATTTGCTTCAACAACAAATTATTTAATTGTTACTATTCAAACAATTAATATGATGGCGTTGAACAAACTTTCTTTAATCCAACAAAATATTTTTCTTAGTGCAAGCTCTAAAGCGGGGGTTTTCAACCTGGGACGGCGCAGGAGAATTTGAGGGGAGGCGTGGCGTGTTAAAGAGCGACTGTACACATGACCACGTCCCGGCACATGCAGAAACCCAGGAGGCGACAGTGTGTCCACTGCACCACCGCAGTTAGTGAGGGCGTTATGTGCCGTGTGCAGGTGGAGACGGTGGGTCAGGTGTACATGGCAGTGTGTGGAGCTCTCTACTGCACACATGACCACGTCCCGGCACATGCAGAAACCCAGGAGGCGACAGTGTGTCCACTGCACCACCGCAGTTAGTGAGGGCGTTATGTGCCGTGTGCAGGTGGAGACGCTGGGTCAGGTGTACATGGCAGTGTGTGGAGCTCTGGACTGCACACATGACCACGTCCCGGCACATACAGAAACCCAGGAGGCGACAGTGTGTCCACTGCACCACCGCAGTTAGTGAGGGCGTTATGTGCCGTGTGCAGGTGGAGACGGTGTGTCAGGTGTACATGGCAGTGTGTGGAGCTCTGGACTGCACACATGACCACGTCCCGGCACATGCAGGAACCCAGGAGGCGACAGTGTGTCCACTGCACCACCGCAGTTAGTGAGGGCGTTATGTGCCGTGTGCAGGTGGAGACGCTGGGTCAGGTCTACATGGCAGTGTGTGGAGCTCTGGACTGCACACATGACCACGTCCCGGCACATGCAGAAACCCAGGAGGCGACAGTGTGTCCACTGCACCACCGCAGTTAGTGAGGGCGTTATGTGCCGTGTGCAGGTGGAGATGGTGGGTCAGGTGTACATGGCAGTGTGTGGAGCTCCAGGCTGTACACATGACCACGTCCCGGCACATGCAGAAACTCAGGAGGCGACAGTGTGTCCTCTGCACCACCGCAGTTAGTGAGGGCGTTATGTGCCGTGTGCAGGTGGAGACGCTGGGTCAGGTGTACATGGCAGTGTGTGGAGCTCTGGACTGCACACATGACCACGTCCCGGCACATACAGAAACCCAGGAGGCGACGGTGTGTCCACTGCACCACCGCAGTTAGTGAATGCGTTATGTGCCGTGTGCAGGTGGAGATGGTGGGTCAGGTGTACATGGCAGTGTGTGGAGCTCTGGACTGCACACATGACCACGTCCCGGCACATACAGAAACCCAGGAGGCGACAGTGTGTCCACTGCATCACCGCAGTTAGTGAGGGCGTTATGTGCCGTGTGCAGGTGGAGACGCTGGGTCAGGTGTACATGGCAGTGTGTGGAGCTCTATACTGCACACATGACCACGTCCCGGCACATACAGAAACCCAGGAGGCGACAGTGTGTCCACTGCACCACCGCAGTTAGTGAGGGCGTTATGTGCCGTGTGCAGGTGGAGACGGTGGGTCAGGTGTACATGGCAGTGTGTGGAGCTCCGGACTGCACAAATGACCACGCCCAGAACGTCGCTGACGTCACACTCTGCCTCGTGAGGCAAGTGCAGATGCTCAAGCTGCCCTCCGAGATCAACATTCAGATCCGAATAGGTATTTATTTCGTACTGTCTATCAACTTGAGTTAAATTGCGCCCCAAGTTTGTCACCCGACTGCTAACATGGGTGGCCAATGTTCAGTTCTAGTTAGCGCGATGTGTTTTTAGCGAAAATATTTGCACGGAGGCTGGACTTCCTTTGGTTATTGGTAAAGACCTGAAAAATTCGCGAGTTCAGTGACCTGAAGGCTGAACTCTACAGTCTTATGTACAGATATGCCAATATCAACTGTACATTGGTGGTCTACTGTACATTGGTTGTCTGCAGTCACAGTGGAAGGCGGCGATTGGGCCAGTGTTCTCCAGAAAGTATCAAACACCGCGCGGGCCAATGGCTAAAGTTATATAAACGAGCTAGATTTGAATTCTAACTTGTCCCAAAACGAATCCGCGAATTCTCCACGTATCTATATATCTGGTCGCTTGTCTATGTGTAAGAAGAGTCTGTTACATGAGTGAGCCTATCAGTATTAAGTGTATTCTATACTGACAGTCCGTGATTCGCGGTCTGACAGATAAAACGCGTAGCAATTCAAATGCTCCAATCATGAAAGTGGTTCTGAACTAACGTGTTTTGAAACACAACTTGTCCTGAAAACTTTTATTGCGAAAAACAGGCGCCAGTAGTTATAGAATACTCGCGATACCTTCACACTTTTAGAATCGAACTTTTGAAAAATAACACCATGTGCGGCGAGTTTGGTCGATTACTAAATAGGTCATGAATCACAAGCGATTAATACCTCTGTTAACATAACGTTATCATATTTTATTCAAATTGAACTTTGAATTATGTCTTATCTATATGTTATATTATATCATTTATAATTAACTAGCGATCCACCCCGGCCTCGCTCGGGTGCGATTTATAAATATAGCGTTGTTTAGATTTACAGCAAGTATAAACACTAAATGCTTAAGGTTAACTAACATAGGATTAATACTGTGTTGTTCAAAAGGTTTTCGTAAATGAACCCCTATGTATAAAAATACAAAAATAGTTGCTGTGGGTCATCCTTAAGAGATAAAGCTATGCTATCGCGGACTTTTTTTGTAGACCTTTCTGAGATGTGCAACTCTGCAGTACATTAATTTGGCGTATCTCTTGTGGTTTAGACCGCGTACGCAATGTAAGCGCCCGAAAAGCGGCTTTTTCCGAGGTGATTAGTAAAGGTTGAGATTTCTCTATTAAATATATATTTATTATATTCCTAAACCTTCCTGAAGACATTTTCTAAATTATATTGACAACCGCATCAAAATCCATCTATTAGTTAAGAAGCCTTAGCCGAATACACAGACACACGCGGCCGGGCGACTTTGCTGTGTACTATGTATAGACAGATAAATAAATACAGAGAGAAAATGGGTATGCTGGTAACCAGTAAGAATTCGTCCTCATAGAATATTGTTAAATTGAGTGCGCAGTAAAGCGGCGCATTGTCCCTTTGTTGTTCAGTTAAGCTTTGTTCACGCGAAGCCGACGGAAAGCCTGGAAGTACAACTTTAGCAGAGCTTCAGAAAAGTTGGAAGTAACGGTGAATGGTCTTTGACAATTTTTATACTCGTCACTTTTCAATGTTTGCGATTGTAAACGTAAACAATTTTGAAAAACGATGATCAAAATTGTAGAACTATTGTCGGTTGCATAACTTCCACCATCTTGCAGATACGTCGAAGAGAAAAATTAAAGCGCAGTGAATGACTCAAATACCAATATACGAGCTTTAAATTAAAGATAACACTTTCGTATCTGTGATGTTTTAATATACCACATATGATTTAAATTTATATTTTTTAATTAGATCAATGAGTGTGCATTGTGTCAGTTATATAACGCAAGGCACAGAAGGATTCTGGGAGGCACGTAACGAACAATAAAAAGGGCATTGAAAAAGTAAGCCTACATCTTTTACTACCGATCTTGACCTTCGTTCGTGTAGTACTGAGTTCAATTCCCTATGGCCGCCAGACATTTCGAATTCCACATTAGCGCGATATAATCCATTCACAATTACTTCCAACTTTTCCGAAGATCTGCTGAAGTTCTACTTCTACGATATCCCTCAGCTTCATACAAACAAAGATTTACCTTGTCTAGAATATTATATCAAAGGGACTGCACAACGCCATCGTGAGCAGTCGCTGTTACACAACTTTCTGTCAGTGAGCTACCCCTTGCTAGTAGGCAACTAGACATACGCGAGTGCAAAGCGTGTCTGACTGCATTTAAGTGGCTGTATGACTTGATTGTTTACCAAACATGACATATATCACGAGCGTTTAAAACTTCTGTTAACATAAAATTATCATATTTTTGGTTATGTTGATCATTTACTTATATTTTATCTACGAGTTACTTTATTTAGTTTATAATCAACACGAATAATATCAGTGAGAAAATAGGTGTATTGGTAACGCATAGTAAAAAATAGTTCTTACACAAATTATTACAATAGGCTGTTCATGGTATAATGATCATTTTTGAAAGCCCTGCTTAAGAAGTACTTGTATGCACGTTGTATACTCCTCCGCCTTATGGAAAATTAACAGTGCCATGGGCCTCATCACTTTATTTGTGCGTCGGTCAATTCAAACTGTAAAATTAATATAAACGGAAATACTTTACAAATTTACACCTTTTTACACTTCTTCCCATTAAAAAAAACAGAAAGCGAAAGAAATAATTTCAAGTTAACACAAATGGCTAGCTAACACTTTCTATTCAACGTTAGCATTTAGAACTACTTTCCATCCATCGTTACCAACTTTACTGGGCGAATGTCACTCAGTGCATACATTAAAATATACGCATGGAGGGGCTGTGACTTTTTTCTAGAGTTCATTTCTAAAGTGCTCACTTTATCGTGAATAGCTTTTACACCAAGTGAGCACAAATGCGGTGAATTGTCTCTTTGGTGTAATTTTACAAACTCGGTTAAGATTTCTTTGTAGGAGGAGGAGGGATATCCTGAAATATGGCAAAAAATTATGTCTTTTAGCGAAATGAATCTTTCAAAATATCAGAATTAAGAATCCCGTATTCTGTATTTTTGTAATTTTTCACAACCTGGTATGGTTGGATATTTCTTAGAGAGGCGGAGTCCTACGAGAATTTCTTTCAGAGGCAATAGAGAAATAATTACACCGTTAGAAAATTATACGTTAGAATCACATGCTGTTAGGAGAGGGCGAGTTGGCTTGAACCCAGCAGAAACTATTTTTCGTGAAAAGATTCCTCGCCTAGGTGTTCTCCAAAACACTACATTTCAGCTCCACTTTCGTGATTGGATCATTTTAACTGTATTATATCTTAATCTTAGGGTGTCTGCTTGTGATTAACGGACGTTCTGTATCGTAGTGAGTATTGTGATTGTCCCAGTGAGTTGAGAAATGTCTTCTCACAAGGACACGTGGACAAGACGCACAGCAAGTTGCAGCATGCACATAGTATAGTTAAGCATAACCTGAGCTTGAACCTATGATGTCTCTTAAACAATGATATTTCCCCACTTCGATTATTGCCACGTTGTTTATAACGATATGAGTGTTAATGTTTCCGTGAGGTTGTAAAGAATACGGAATTTTGCTGTCCGCATTATTTACAGTTAAAAAAAAAAATAGTGAAAATGGTAACCCTTATTAAGAATTAGATGGTAGACGTAATCTATACACCTTGCTCTTGATATTTTAAGTGCTGTGTAGCGAGCATCTCCATTACCATCGACGCGGATCAAATTCCCGTCTTGATACCACCACCACCACGGAACTCTCTCTCGCGTAGCAGGTAATTGATATCCCACGCACAGAACTCATAGCAATCCGTCTCATTTCCCGTCAACAGCTGTAGCCTCTGGAACTGCATGGGACAGTGCCTTAGGCAAGTAGAGGCAGGGCGAAGTTTGGAGAGTTCTAGCTGAAAGTATTTGTTTAAACCAGCTCACCGGTGATTACTCAGTAGTAAAAACCTAGGAGAAACTGTTCTCTTATAATACCGTGTCTAAGTGTGTAGGTTCCTGGACTCATGTTTATTTCCTAGAGATTAAAAAATTATGTTGAATGCATATTGGATTTTTACTCGCGTCTTTTGGCATTTGCTTACAATATTCTACTCTCAATTCGTGGTTGTGTTGAAGAAAAGGCACCCCTTCCTTAACTTTACCATGTAAAACAAGCTAAATATACCATAGTACACTGTAAAAAAAATGACTGGCAACCTTCCTAAACTGAACTGGAAATTTTTAACAACCTATATCGCATGGAAATAATACCACACATCTGGCTACAAAACATGGAGAATTTAGCTTCGCTACTATACAAAGTCGGGAAGTTGCCTAAGTATTTGGCTGTTTCCTAAGCAAGTGTAGAAACTTTAGCATTAATGTATGTGTTATAACTTACCATTCGCGCTTTCTTACTCTACGTATACTCATATGGTAAATTTGCAAATAATATCTTAGAGTGTAAATAAAACATGCTGCTGTGCTGTTGCAGGAATCCACTCAGGACCAGTGGTAGCAGGTGTGGTCGGCCTCAAGGTGCCTCGTTATTGCTTGTTCGGAGATACAGTCAACACTGCTGCCAGGATGCAAACTACCAGCCAGGTACAGTCTGCACTCTGTGACGTCCTCCTGTGACCCGCGTAGCTTCTAGCGCCCTAGCCCACGCACTTCTCTTTCTCTTCGCTACCGTTTTACTACAGCACTATTCCCTATCAAATTAATTAATCTTCTATCTCCAAATCGAAATGTTGTGGTATTTCGTAACGCAATAATTCATTAGCCCAAGAGAGAAAATTTATAGTGCGTGAAATATAGTCTACTTAAAAAGAATAAAACTTATGGTTGTTTATTTAAAATCCCGTAATCAAGATTATTATTACTAAGAAATTTTCCTCAATACAGAGGTTTTCCTCCAACATAACAATAAACTCGGAACAATTGTTTCATACAGAACTCGACATTATCTTCCCAAAATATTTCTCCAGATATTCCTGTCTTGTGTGTCTTCCTGTTCTGCACCAGATCTTCTCATTGTTATCTGTACATTTTGGAGCCAGGTAGTCATGGGTCGTCCTCTTCTTCTCTTTCCTACAACTTCCCATTCCTGTATAAGTTTTGGTGTTCTAGTATCTTACATTCTACCCATGTGAAAGAAAAATTATGCTAAAAATATTTCGTGTTGCCTACATTTGCATTATATACATAAATATATATAATTTTATATTATATATTATATTATATATAATATAAATATTATATATAATGCAAATGTAGGCAACACGAAATATTTTACCATAATTTTTCTTTCACATGGGTTCTGCATGTACACCCATGGCCATAAAAATAGCCGCACCCAGAACAAATAATTCACAGGAGGCGGAAATTGCAACTACAACTACAGGGGAGTTGAAACCACTACAGTATTGGTAAAAGCTGTTTGCGGTAAGGTGAGCAATTTTCAAAAAATCTAGTGAAAAAATTCACTACTCATAACTGCATGTACTCTACAGAAAAACCCTGATATGCAGACTACTAGTTAAGTTGGCAGAACATGTATAAATAACTATTTTTTGTAAGTTGACATATTGCGATTGTAACGTTTAAATTTATCATCACTGAAGTTAGTGTGAATTTTCGTACTAAAGGCTGTTCACGATAAAGTGAGCACTTTTGAAATCAACCTTAGAAAAACGTTATTGCCCCTACCTGCATATATTTTAACGGGTGTCCTGAGTGACATGCGCCCAGTAAAGTTGGTAACGATGGATGGGCAGTAGTTCCGTATCTAAACGTCGAATAAAACTGTAGGTAACTATTTCTGATCTTTAAAATTATTTCTTTCCCTTTATGTTTTTTTTAATGCATCAAAGTGTAAGATGAGCAGATTTGTGAAATATTAAATTTTATAATAATTACATGGTTTATTTGGATGGCGCTGGAAACGTTAAGTTTACAAACAGCGGAAGGATACAGAATGGGAAGGGAAAGTAGATCGCGAGGAAGGCTTCCAAAACTGCTCGATTAACCGAGGACAACCCATAACGTGGACGGCCGTAGCACCAAGCTGCGTGAGGGGCAGCGGTGAAATAGTGGACAGACTACTCGCCTCCTAATAAGGTGAACCTTGTTCGATGCCCGGCGGGGCTGCCCCCGAATTTTCACACTTGCGAATAGTGCCGGGCGATAATGCCCGCTGGTCGGTGGGTTTTTTTCGGGGATCTCCCGTTTCCCCCGCCCTTGTAAACCGACACTGCTCCGTACTCATCTCGCTTCACCACCACCGGCTCTCAAGACCTCGACGTTAACAGCCACTCAAATCTCTCCACTCTGGACGTTAGTGATTAGCCAGCACATCTCGGCGACTCACCTCAAACGGGAAGGAACAAGTTTAAAAACGTTTGAGACAGGAGAAATATGACTACTGGCTGAGGCTGGTCGTTCTATGGAATTGCCAGGCATCTGGACAGTTGCCAACCGAACTGTGTGACGATGTTGTCAGCAGTGAGCTCGTGAAGGAAAACATACGATAGGGGAAGCAGTGGATAACCCAGGGTGACAACCTGAAGAGGGGAACAAGTCATCGCCTGACAGGCACCACCTCAACAAACACTCTCTTTATCCAGAGGCATCTAATAACATCCACTCACACTTATAAGAGGTCACTTGCAGACTTCAGACTCGCATTCCCTACGTAATCTTCCATTGGCACTCCGAAAACGGCGACTTCGTTTGCAGTTTTCGTTATTGATTGTAGTCGGTTTGCACTGTAAAATTGCGATGCATACCCTCTTTTGCACACTCCAGATTTTGTGCGGACACCAATGGCAACCGTGCTTGAGAATGGAAGGACCCTGCACTCTTCACTGTCAAGTGACACCGATCCATCCTTCCTCATGCTAGAGGCGTCTTGGCGTGGGAAGAAAGTCTCTTTGACAATCCGTCTTCCCGGTAGAAGCCAAGGGAATAATGACGTCACACAGAAAAAAAAGAGGTCCAATGTTGTGGTAACAGTATCAATGTTACTACTACAGTAAATGTTGCCATATCTGAGCTGTCAGTAAGTAATGTTGCTGTTGATGTAATATACTGTTTAGATATTAATGTGAATGTAACGTTACATACTTTTGTAACAGCGTTGTTTCCTCACTGTACTGTCAACATTAAGGCGGTGTTCATGTTGCGAAAAACCTATTTTGTGTTAAATTGATGTCCACATTTGTGTTAAATTTTATTGTATTTTCTTTGCTCTGAGAACACCCCGAAGTAAAATTAATTAAGCTCGATTATTTTGACAGAAAAATAAATATTAACAACGAAGAAAAATTTTGACGACCAAGAGAGGAATCAAACCCACGTTTTAAGTGTTCGACGTTCTCAACTTTAAGAAACCTAACGTCCTACAAAACGCGCTCTTTTAACATGCGTACCTTACCTTCATATTGTGGGTATTCAACACAATGTCACGACCAACTGCAGTTCTCTTTCTTTATGGGAAAATACCTTATGCTGTATTATTATATGCATGTTTGGCATACGTAAAATGCTTTGCAAGGCTTGAGAGATTGTCTAAGCTACATTAAGTTCTCACACTATTTAAAAAAATTAAATCTAGCGGTTTCATTTTACGAGGTTGTTGCTGTTCACTAGCATCCGCGATTTCACAACGCCAAGCCAGTGTAAACTTACGTTGGTTAGACATTACTTTAATGTCGTAGTTACACGACATTTTTCTTGTTATTTTTAGCGTAATGCAATATTTTGCAATGGCAACATTACTTAGAGGATTTATTAACATTAGCACTTCAACGGTATATTTGCATTGTATTAATATCAGACTTTGTAAACTTTGCCTCGACATTATTAATTTTACTACAGCATATACGTTTAAAGATATTGCTCATTAGTATTTTTGTTTGCAAGAACATTAGATTTTTTTTCTGTATTTAGGATTTTCTGAGGCTTCATGTGTTTACCTTCACTACGTGGAAAGTTTTTCAGCAGAGACCACTTCTCCATACTTATCGCGCACGGACCCAGTGGGGACGTCAGATTCAGTGGCGATTGCCAAGTTCTATGTCACAATTCTTCACAGGACAGCATTTGATGTGTCTATCACTTTATTCACGATCGTATCACTGCGTTGTTTCCACGCTAGTGTTGGTGCAATTATGCGCTTAAAGTAGTTTTCAACCATACAGTTTTGCTTGAGTAAAATACATAGGCCTATTTGTGCCGATGTAATCAGTCATCTGCGTCAACTTTCCCATTGCGTGTAACAAATGTCAATCCGTTTCGATGTCTCTTTCTGGGTGCGGCAATTTAAATGGCAATGAGTGTACATAGACTTAATTGCCTTACGCAATTGTTTATATGCAAAATGTATGCAACAATATAACGCCTGTGGTTTAAATATATGCTCGTGGCTTTCGGACAGCTGCTGGCAACAATAGCCACGTTGTGGAGTTCTATGTACTATTGTCGAAACCTACAAACAAGCTCATCACACTCCTATGTGCTATTCAATCGCAGTATTAGAATTGCTCGTCCACCAGACATTCCACTTCCGGTTAAGAAATTTCGAGGAATAAATTACTCGAAAAATTTATCCGACACTATTATTAAATTTTGACACAATAAATGGTTTTTGATAATTAAAAAATATCATGGTATCAGGAAATTTAATGCAACAGATAAGGGCGGCAGTTCCATTTGATTTCATGAATACATTTTGTAATTGCAATTGGTTTAGTAGCCTAGTGTTTGCATATCTTCGTTCACTTATCCATTCAATTGCACAACAAGGCGAAACGGGTTCAATCCCCGCTGGATTTTCGCAAATGGGAATCGTGCCAGACGATGCCTTTGGTAGACGGGTTTTCTCGGTGGTCTCCCGTTACCCCGCCCCTTCATGCCGGCGCTGCTCCATACTCACTTCATTTCACCCTCCTCGGCTCTCAAGACCTCGTTGTTAAGAGCCGCCCAAATCTCTCAACTCAACAACTTATGTATTCATGAATAAGTGATATTTGCATTGTGTTTAATACTTCATGTAATATTTGTTGTCAACAAGTGGTTCAGCTCCACATAAAGATTTGTAAACCTCCTCTAGCAATATCACCACAAGCCACTTTCTGTGATGAACCTGCAGCCGCAGGTTTTATGAGCTGCTGTCGGATACTATGTGCGCGTGTTATTAACACCCAATAACTATTTATGACTTGAAATTGGTTCATTTTACCTCAGACGGTTCATAGAAGAACAATGGAAGTGTACATTTTATCATTTATTTACTTCTCATTGAGTTAAAAAGCGTTAATACACTCATAAAAAAAAAATATGTTTTGATATTGAATTTCATGGGCACTTATTTTTAATTGGGTGAATTGTATAACATTAATTTATGTTTCGTTTTGGCAGCCAGGTAAAGTTCAGATATCGAATGCAACTCGACAACTTCTGTCCGAAGATCGCTACACATTCGAGTGCAGAGGTCTGGTGAAAGTAAAAGTAAGTGAGAATGGTAGTTACCTGTTTACACTCCGAGGAAAATTTCCAATATGTTTGTTACACATTGATGTAATCACCAAATAAGTGATTTCATAACAATTTTCTAAAATAATATGTAAAATATCTTTCGGTTTTTAAGTAGTCGCACAGTGTCACCTTTCAGACCTACATTAAGTCACAGTTTCAGATGTTGCAAACAAGAGACTTTATGACGCGTGCTGTACTCGAGTCGACGCAACACTTGGTTCGTTGCAAAGAGATTTGGGTGGCTCTTCACAACGAGGTCTTGAGAGCCGATGAGGGTGATCGAGGTAAGTATGGATCAGTGCCGGAATGAAATGGTGGGGTAAGCGGGAGATCCCCGAGAAAACGCTCCGACCAGCGGCATCGTCCGGCACGATCCCCACATGCGAAAAAACCCGTGAGTGAACAAGGTTCGCCTTGGTGCGAGGCGAGCAGGCTAACCGCTCAGCCACTGCAGCCCCTTTGTCTCACTGCCACAATTAATGAGCTGCAGGCTTTATCTTCAGTTATAGTTGTATGTACTGAACATTACACGGACTAGAACACACGGTTTACAAATAAGTTAATTGCAGAGTTTTTTATTGGCTACTGGACCAGTCAGTGTGCGACACCTGCCAAAGATAATATTCACTGGCGTTGCATAGACCTACACAGCTGTGCACACTGGGTCTGCATATGATAAGAGTTCAATAACTCAGGAAAATATACGTTTTACATTTCAGGAAAATTTTAAGTCACTGTGTTGCGTACAAGCGTATGTGTACTTTATGAGCACACAAACTACCGATGTCTTAAAAATGGACAGTTAAATGACCTCAAAATATTATACTAAATGTCTGAAAACCCGTCCTTATTCCTCCTTCGGTAAAATTACAGACACAAAACAATTCTGTTGTACTCATTTAATGGAATACTTTCGTAAGCCCAGCTGCACATATGTCGCCAAGGGATGTAGTGGCCTACCAATCGGTTTCGCGCCATTTGACTCCCGTAGCACTCTGGTTTTACTTCGTTCGACAGCTGATCGGCTTTGCTGTTAGTTTGCCACAGCCAGGTCGTTGGCACCACACTGTTAAAAAATTCCGTGTATTTACGGAATGTTTTACGGAAATGTACAGTGTATCTACGGAAAGGCAATCCGTAATGACGAGAAACGGAGTTAAGTCCGTAAATACAAAATACTGAAAGTCTCCGTATTCCATTTGGCTTCGAGTTACGGGGACGAACAATGCCGATTCTACACGAAGCTTTCTTCGCCACTGTAACAGGAAAATTATTGTTTCTGCGGCAGTTAAGGTTATCCACACGACTATGACTTATTCTTTCAAACATTAAAAAATAGCATCAGGTGTCTGCGACATTTGGCAACACTAAAAATACACTAAATTTAATAGAAACTGATTTTTTGCTTTTGGCTTTGGAATACAAATATAAAAGCTATATCACAATTTTCTAGTGAGAGTTCCAATGTTAGAGTCGTGGACTGGTAATTTTTTGACTCGGATTCAAACCTCGCTTAAGCACAAAATGTTTTAACTTTTTAAATATAATTTTATATACATGGTAGAACACCAACATAACGAAAATTTAAGACATTTCCATTATCTCTTTTTATTTTGAACGGAAAGTACAGAAAATAACTTGGGAATTAACGGAGAGGTTCCGGGAAATATACGGAAAGGCTGTTTCTGAAAATCAACGTGTCCGTAATTTTACGGAGAGTTTACGGACACTTCTGGATAAATTTTCACCAGCACTTATCCGTAAAACGAAGGAATTAATTTTTTTAACAGTGCACCAATTGGTAAAAGCCACAGAAACCACAATCTAACCACAAGCACGAGTTTTCAGCTGCCATACTATTTCATGTAACGTGACTGGTAATCCTACTCAGCAGTTTTTTTTTATAAGATGACTGCGTCTTCTGAACGGACGTGCATGTGGTTTCGCGTCATTATCGAAAACAAATGTTACTCCGAGGTTCCATTTACAATTATATCTTTTATCTGTGACACTCGTAGTCGAAGTCACCAAGATGCTCCCTTCGGGCAGGGGGTTCCAGGTTCGAACGGGAGATAAATCATGCGCGTAGACTCCTTGTTTAGACGGTAGTATGTGCTATGTGCACCGCATAAGCACCGGGATATCCATTCTCGCATTCCTGGTTAACCCAAGTTAAGGTTGGTAATAACTTTTTCCCCTTATTTTATAGACGCTATTAACATTTTTTTTTCTTTGGTCAGGCGGAATTTCGAGATATTTTTATTTAAACGTTTATAACTGGCGAAATACGCATTACAAGCGCAAACTGTTTTGTACTGAAAGACTCAAAACCCTAAGGGGAAAAAAAAACTCCATGAGAAACACGTTTGGTTATTTGACGTATCTTGCAAGCATTATATACTTAAAATGATATCAAAGTACCTTGTTTTTAGTTAAATGAGCTTTCCACTTATATTTAGTGTATAAACTATAATAATATTCATTTCGTAGACAATCTGTACTAACAACAGAATGGAAAGGACGCATCTACGATAAAGTGAGCACTTAAGAAATGAACCTCAGAAAAAAGTCACTACCCCTACATGCACTGAGTGACATTCACCCAGTCAAGTTGGTAGTTGGTAACGGTGTATGGAAAGTAGTTCCATATATAACGTCGAATAAAAAGTGTTGGGTAACCATTTATGATAACTTAAAATTATCTTTTTTCGCTTTCTGCTTTTTAAATTCGTTTTTTAATTTGAAAAGATTTATAAAGCATTTACTTTCTTAATAATTTCACAGTTTCATTTGACCGACGCATGAATAACGTGAAGAGGCCCATTGCAATATCAATTTTACATACGGCGAAAGATTACACGGACCTGTATACAAGTAGATCTTACACAGGGCTTTCAAAAGTGTTCATTTAACCGTGAGCAGTCTTTATAGGCTGTTCACGGTAAAGTGAGCACTTTGGAGGCCCTGGTTACTTTTTCCTTTCAGCCATATTTTATCCTTTAACAATAATTTCAAATGAATATTTCCTTGTAAGTATTAAACACAGTGTATATTCCACCACACTCGGAAGTTAATGTCTAAAGCTAAAATATAATTATTTCAAATGAGAGGGCTTTCAAAAGTGCTCACTTTATTGTGAATAGCTTATTCCTACCCTGCGCTAATGTGAAAGTTGTTGGTAGGCGAGGACGAGTGAGGTAGGGTATTTGTTGTGCGCGCAGGGCAAGGGAGACATGAAGACGTTCTGGATGACGGAGAGGCGGCTGGTGGAGGAGGAGCCAGCGCCATCCCCGGCGACGTCAGAGCCAGCGCCGCCCCCGGCGATGTCGGAGCCGGCACCGCCCCCAGCTGCTTGCAGACGGCCGCGCGCCGCCTACAGTGCGACGACGACGCTGCTAGACCCGGCCGACGCCAGCGACGACGACCCGGGCTGACTTCGGTGCCTGACCCGCGCCCTCCGCTGGCTGCGGGATGTCTGCCGCCACTTCATTGCTCGCCACGCCTTCTGAGCATGCGCCGTGCTCCACTGCGCAGCCCTTCTGCGCAGCAGCCACCCTCCCCCCCCCCTTCTAACAACTTTTATCGCAAACCTGCCCAGCCGCCATTTTCCTCGGTACAAACTGTGTGTAAGGTAAAGTTAGTTCACGGTAGCGTCAACACTTTTGAAATAAATATTTGAAAATAATTGTGTATATATACATATATAAACGGGGGTTGGGTTATAAGCCATGGCAACTACTAAATTTTGTGACGAACTGTTATCGGTGCACTCGTAATTGTATGTGTCGCGGGGAAGACAGACAGGCGGTCCTAGTGCACGTTTACAATGTCAAATGGCGCAGGGTTGGCGCCTGTACGAGCGCAGAGAACACTGTGAAATCAGTTGTCCGGTGATCGCCGTGCTAGATGGATGTAACTCGTGTTGAGCAGATGGTATTCGGCGCCTCCCACGACGTCGCCAACGTGTTGAGAACGTTGCAGGGGACTATGGAGGGCCTTCAGAACGGGCATGCGCGCGCTGCAATGAGTGTAAAACACGTTACCTGTATTGTCACGTAATCTACCTTGCTACATCTGTGAAAAAAGAAAAAAACACTCTCGGCGTGTTCTTTATTGTCCTTACACGTAATGCTTATCGCCCCTCCCCGGTGCGAGCGATGCTTCGCAGTCCTCACTCAACTAACATATTCTTTGATCCTTTGGCAATCGAGTGGTGTAATTGAATTTCAAATGTGGAAGATAGATTGGGAGCTGCAATACCAAACTGTATCCTCCGATTTTGTTATCATCCGATTTTATGGATTGCCTCCCACTATGGTTGCAAATATAAAGACGTATTCTCGTCAAAAATACTAGATGGAATTTCCGAACATTATGCTGCTAGGATTTATTGTGTACATTAGTCCATAGATGAAGTGTTTGAATTTCGACATGTAGGTTAAAAACATATTGTGTGTTTATGTATATATATAATATGCGCACACTACAGAATATTTCTATGGCGTGACTATCCACTGAGATTGCAATGTTTAAATTTACTTCCACTGAAGGCAGCAATTTTAAATCTACACACATAAAATCACGAATTTGCAAGTTATTGAAGCATCTGCTTTCCTAGCAATCCCCCGATTACAAATGAACGGCGCATAAATGAAGCGTTAAAGTACATCGCAATGTTACACATGGCAGAAGGATACCGATTGAGAAGAAAAGTTAGTATATGCTAATCAAATCTCTCAAAATGTACTGCATGAGCCGTGGACAGACTGCATCTACATCATCCCGAGCGCGTAGAGTATCTCTATTGAAGTCTGCACGTTTATAGAGGTCATTATGCAGACACCAAAATAATTGGCTTCCGAAAACTTGCAACATTTTACTTGACTTGTTTAAACGCTCTTTTAAATTCGTAAAAACATTGTTATGACCGCCATTATACACTACCATGATAGACTACCATGATGGACTTCAATGATGGACTACCATGATAGACTACCATGATGGACTACCATGATGGACTACCATGATGGACTACCATGATGGACTACAATGATGGACTACCATGATAGACTACCATGATAGACTACCATGATGGACTTCAATGATGGACTACCATGATAGACTACCATGATGGACTACAATGATGGACTACCATGATATACTACCATGATGGACTACCATGATAGACTACCATGATGGACTACCATGACAGACTACTATGATGGACTACCATAATAGAAGCTATGATTCCGGGCATAGCTTGGGTCAGAACTCGTCTTATTTTATTATAAGTTTCGGTACATTCCTAGTTTTCTGGAAGAGTTGCTAAATTTGCTTCAAAATAACTAGTAATCCTTTTTGAAGCTTTAACTGTTAAATATCTAACATGACTAGGAGGCTGCAGTACATGAAAACGTGATATTCATTTTATTATAATGGCTGGTTCATTTTTTTCTTCCAAAGATCTTCGAGGTTCTCCGGATATTTCCTTACGACGTGATAGCCAAAGTCAGAAATACATTTTCTTCCTTTCTGCATTGAAACTTGCAAGTGAACAATTGTATATATGCGCGATATTTTTTTCCCATAGAATTACGTTATTAAAATTTCACTTAAGTAATAATATTCTTATTTAAGTACGGAAATGAGTAGATGATTGCAGATGTTGTCCTGTGGACTATCGATAGAGTGGCAGAAGTCTTGTCATCAAGCACGGAAACACAGTTGACTGCAGGCAGGAAGGGGAATTTCCACGCTTCGTGCGGGCGAAAACGTCGAGCTAAAGCCATTTGGCGGGGCTGGCTTATTTTGAACTGTTTTTGTCGATTTGGTCCTGTAGGGCAACATTGCAGCAATAAGTGACATGTAAAGGTCACTTTTGTGCTTTTAACTGAACGATAAAAAACATAAACTCCTGGCGACAATGTCCATGCGTGTATGCATCTCACATGATATCTACTTTTCTGTTTAATGCGTGTTACCAGTTATTTGCGAGAATGACTCACGTGCATGTTGAACCTGTGGACTAAAAATACAGGCGTTAAGTTTTTAGTGCCCGCCGAAATAACGTTGTTTGAAAAGGATACTTCATTCTGCTTTCTAGACGGTGTTTAAAATACTCCCGTTAACAAAATTAAACCACAGACAAATCTTTTTCAATAACCTTCTTGTATAAATGTTTATAATGAATGGGGAAAAAAAAATGAAAATGGGCTTAAAAAACAACAAAAATGCCTCATTTTAGATATTGTACATTGATTCGTTGTTCACAATTAATTCAACTTGTATCAGCAACCTCTCTTAGCCGTTTCATGTTTGCAAAGTGAACTTTTCCATAACAGAAATCTTTCTCTCATTTTATCGGATCCGATGAAATAAGTAACTTCTAGAGTCTTTTGTATAAATGTGCTCTCTTTCACTGTCGTGAGTGTATTCAATCAGAATTTAGAATATGTGAATTAACAGACACTTGACATAAATGTACTTTCAGTTTGATGACATCCCAGATGAACTCCTAGATCTGTCTATTGTTTGTCCATCAATCAGTGAAAGTAGATCGGCCTGTGTAAAAGCCGAAGTTTGGTCTAAGTTAAGTGGTGGCTTTTTCCCTAAATGTTAAAATGCTTTCAATTTGTGCGTCAAACTCTTAATTGTGCTTAGCATCAGCTGGCATCACTTCAAACTGGTATAAATAACTAAGTGATAAATAAAATGAGTGTTGTATTTCCTGTACCTCTCACGACCTGAAACCAACATCCTCAGAGAACTGAAAATATTTATTTATATGTGCCTTCCCTACAAGTTGTATATCACCTTCCTTTTAGCTGGTGATTTGACTGCACAAAGACTACTTCGTGTATCTTTATCATTCCATTTTCAAGTGTATCATATGTAAGGTTTTAGGTACTGGAAAAAGAGCTTAAGAAATCATGTATTACATATAATTAAAAAAATAAACTGTAATTTATTTTGCCAAAATGATTCAACAAAAGTAAATACAAATATTTTTTCAAAACAGTCTTTGTGTGTATTATTTGTAACAGTTGACTAGATAGTGTAAAGTAGCGCTGCACTGCAGTTCTCGCGTTGTCTCTGCATCGACTGGCACATGCAGACATCGACTACGCCGGCGAGCATAAGCAGGTATCCTGGGTGTAGTGGTGGATCCACTGGAGGTAACGGTTGACGCGAGCATACACACCTGGGCGGTTGGGCTTGGCGCAGCCTTCTCCCCACGACACCACACCTAGGTAGACAAAGGTGGGGGGGGGGACAATTGTTATTTTGTTCCTTATCGTACTACAGCGTTTGATAAAAGGGATATAAATTCATCGATAAACGTCCCTGTGTAATGAACGAAGATAGTAGTTTTGTTTGACTCAACTTATGTCGAAAGTAGCGTAACAAACCAAACTTTGATTTTCAGGAAGTGATGCTCAAAACAACATCCAACGTAAAACCTTTGATCGCTTGGGGGATTAAATCCGCTGCACGTGCGTGGGTCATTTAAATCACCAAGATGCATTTTATGATTGTTTATCACTGGAATGCAAACAGGTATTTTACAAGCAATACTCTCTCTTCATAGACATTTCCGCAACACATGAGCAGGAGGCAGGGAAATTCAGAGCTATAGGAATTAAGTTTATAAAAAGCATGTTTACAGTAATACTGCGAGATAGGCACAGGAACGATGAGGTGCAAGCAAAGGTAGGAGTGCGAAACCGGAATGAGATAACAGGTAAAGCAATGATGAGGTAGTGCGGATATAAGTAGAAATGGGAAGGGAAAGATTGGCCAAGGAATGATAGAGATGAAGTATGAAGGAAAGAAACCTAATGGAAAATAAAGGAGGTGGGAAGTGCAGATGATGGCATGAATGCCGGAAAGAGGGAAACAATGGGGCTCAGTGAAGAATTAAAAATGGTGGAGGGATAGAAGTAGAGCACATCAGTTTATTATGCTGACCTGGCAGGCTGGTAATTATGACGTTGGTGATTGTGGTTATGTTGGTGGTAATGATGATGGTTGGGATGGCGTGATAGTGATAGTGGTGATGATAGTGATAGAGGTGATGACAGTGATAGAGGTGATGACAGTGATGGAGGTGTTGGTGGTGATAATAGAGTGAAGAAATTTGGACGGCTCTTAACATCGAGGTCTTAGAGGGTGGTGATAGTAATTTTGGTGGTTATGTTGACTATGGTGTTTATAATGATCGTGATTTTTATGGTAGTGATAATCTATACGTTACCCAAGAACCATATCGTGTCCGCGGAAAAAAGCGAGACTTGATTTTGCCTTGAGGCCGACGTGAGGGGGGAAGTGTTGTGTCAGTGTTACTCTATTCGTAACTGAAATTAATGAAGTACGTTATAATTCCGAAAAGGGAAACAAGTATACGTTATTTAAGCTGCTGTAAAGTAAAGAGAAGAATGAGAACCAAAGTTTCTCTGCTGGCGTTAAACACTTACCGACGAGGTGATGGTATGTGCCGTTGACTACATGCAAGGGGCCACCACTGTCACCCTGCGAACAAACAAGACACGAATTAAAGACGCTCATGCTGCTCTGTAATGCGAGCGATCACATCTTGCATAATCACATACTATTACCTGTACGCATTCACACTTAGAACTGCCCGTACTGTCAAATATCTATACGATTATCCTTAAAAAACACGTCAGTATTTATACTAGGCATAGGACATATCGTGCTTAGGTGATGGATATATTATAATGGGCACTATAAATGTCACCAAAGGATGAAAATGAAATAATATCACTACTAAGCATTTTGCTCCAAGTTGTCTGAATAAAATGGCCATGAGGAAATTATTAATTAGGAACTCCAAAGGCACACCGTACAAGATACAAAACTTGATAGATTTTATTGTTCATAAACTGGCGCGACGACTTCTCACGCTGTAATCCGTAGTCACATTTTTCCAATCAGGTTTTATTTATTAGCTTTCAAAAATCACACAAGAAATGAACTACAGATTATCAAGCAACATAAGACAAAATAAGTGTAGTACACTTATAGAGAAAAATACTAACAATGTAAAAAATTATTGTGAAATATATACATATTTAGGCTGCTCACGGTAAAGTGAGCACTTTTTAAGGCCCTGCTGAAATTTTCCGCCACTTTTAAATATAAATATTGCTATGTGATTAATAAACACAGTGTATACATTTCATCACACTGAAAAGATAACTTGCGAGGCTTCAATAAAATGCATTTATTAGTGGTTAACCGCTGCTTTACACGGCAAAGTGAGCACTTGAAAAGTGCTCACTTTACCGTGAACAGCCTATACAAGTATATTACTAAAGTAGGTAACACAGGTACCAGCCCAGCTAACAGTATTCAAGAACACTGCAAAGGCCAGGGAAGGTTGTTGAGTTTCAATCGAGCCGTTCTGTTTCTCCCTCTGCCATTACCTCTCAGCTTGAGGGCGTCGCCTCATTTGATCCGGCTCGGTGATGTCGGAAGTCATCTCGGGAATGAGTGCACTTCATATCGACTAATTTTCATTTCATCGAGTCGTTTGGGCTGGACCGCAAGGGAATACATTCAAAGCAGGGAGGGTGGATTCCAGTGAAGCCAGGACGTATTGGGAGGGTGTGGAATGAAACATATCGAGGCTACTGGGCGTAGTCCGGGGAGATATCTGGTTTGTAAACCTCCTTGCCACTAAGATTGTCAACAGTTAGTATTACAGTTAATAATCAACCTTCACAAGTGTGATAAAAATGATGTAGTTGCCATAGAATATAACGCATTTTATTTTATTGTGAAGTAACTTTTCTCCTGCTCTTTGACTTAATGCCACTGAGCCCTCCCTTCCTTCAGAAATAACTCGATACACTACTGCAGGGGTAATAGACGTAACTGATAGACGCAAGTGAATTATTTAAGTTTAGAGGGATCAGTTTATTACAATATAATTAAAATATAAATGCTACAGCAAGAGGATTACCTACCGACTAGTATTAGACGTGTCCAGTTATTTTCTATAATAACTAATCGTTTGGGTATAGGCGTTAGGTCTTTTCCTTTATTCTATCGTACAGTGTTTAACACAATTTTATTCGACTCGTAACACTGGAGATATTTTGTTTTTCCAATAGTACTGGAACACATGGCCTGAACTAAAGATTATACAAGGAAAAATTATAGAAAGATGCTTTTCAATTTTAGTAGACGTTCTTTAAAAATTTTGTAAATAGGATATATTAAATTTCCAGAAAATATTAAGTAAATAAAATATGGGCCTGTTAAAGGTATCAAATATAAACTAGGGTCTACGTTACTCCTGGATTATTAATCTGTTTGTGGGGTGATGATGGACACACGCACAGAAGACGAAAAGCAAAACATTTACCTAATGTTGTGTAAGTTTTAATGCAATTAGGTAACATTAAATTTGCACAAAGCATTAAGGAAATAAATAAAAGCTCGTGTGTGAAAAAAAATATTAATCGAGAACCAGCGCCCATGTTACTGTCCGATCTTGTAATTTCGGCAGTGGAGCCGCGGTGGTGTAACGGATAGAGTGCCCACCTCCCACTAAGGCTAACCATGTTCGATTCCCTGCAGGGTCGCTCCCTGGATCTAAGCACTTGGAGACCGTGCCGGACAATGCCGCTGATCGGCGGATTTTCTCGCGGGTCTCCTGTTTTCCCCGCACTTGCATTCCGGCGGTGCTCCGTACTCGGTTAGCCCCACCCTCACCGGCTCACAAGACCCCGATGTCGAGCGCCGCTGACACACTGAGAGAAAGGTTTTGTTGTACCAAACAAGATTTGTTTGGTGCAACCAAATTATTTGTTTTTATAGAGGCAATGACATATTTTGTTATTGAAACCAAATTATTTTTTTGTACTCATTTGGTTGGCCCAAACTGTAAGATTTGGTTGGTGCAACTAAAATTTGTTTGGCTACACATGCATTAAACAGTTTGGGCCGATATACAAGAACTTTACGTTTTCGACCGAATTTCGAACCTACATCACCTGCGTCCGAACACTACGCCTTAGTAATCTCAGCTAATGTGATAACCGATGACGTCGGAAAGCTTTTAAATAGATATACTGCAAATATTGAACAAATATTTCAAGTTTTACAGCTTTACTGGTCAGTTACTTGTTGCATTGTTTTATTAATGTGTTTATACGATTGTTAGGCATCAATAGATGCACTAACAAAAATGGTTACTATATTAATTGTCACAAAAAAATACAAGCAAACTCTCGAGCTATATTTTCGAACGAAGGCAGTTAAATGAGTGGCCGAACAAATATATACAGTTGATTCAACAAAATATTTAGTTGCCAGTCTAATTTTTACTATCCCAACACAGAGATTTTGTTTATTCAAACATGTATTTTGTTTGACAAACAAAAGTAATTTTTTTTGCTTTTAAAATTTTGTTTGCTCAACAATATAGTTCGTTAGGGCAACTAAATATGCAGGATGATTCTCAATTAGACTGTTGCCGATATTTTGCACAAATGCGGTTAAAAACCTCGTTTTTTTTAAGGGCTCGTACCTCCCTTAATATTCGGTTTAGGTATAAAGTGTCACGTATGATTTCCTTTTACTTTTCCATGAAAAATCACCTCCCGAAGTTTGTCGGTCTAATTGCGAATCATCCTGTATACTTGGCCATACACAAACAAATATTTAGTTCGGTTTTCTTTGAGTGCAGTTGGCGGGGGGAATGACCGAGCTCGCGCGCAGCGAAGGACCAAGTGCAGGCTGCACCAGCGGAACTCACCTGGCAGGAATCACGGCCGCCCTTGGGGTATCCCGCGCAGAGCATGTTCTCAGTGATCCTCTTGGGTCCGTAGGCGGTCTTGCGACAGTCCTCCAGCGACATGATGGGCACAGCGACCTCGTTCAGCTCCTGTGAGGGCGGGCCGCCCATGTACGTCACGCCCCAGCCTGTCACTATGCCCTCGCTGCCAGTGTAGCTCTTACCTGCACACACACACACACACACGTGCACACACCTCTCTAGCAACCTCCCCATACACAGCACAGGACACAGAGGCCCGACACGACTTGTTGCTGACATCCTGCGGCGATGATGTAGATCAGGGATTCTTGAAATTTGTGATTTCGAAGACCCCTTTGATAAAATGTACACACATGTTGCCGGAACCCCAACCGCCTCTAAATAATATTTTTATGTATACAACCTATTGTTAAGAGATTATAATTAAATTTGCAAAAAAAAAAAATCTTCATTTGCCGTACAACAGGTTACAGAGTTACAGCTAAATCCCAACATTTATATGAAAATTGAAATATTTTAGTTTCACTTGCTGACCCCTGACTAAAAGCACGAGTTCCCTCGCGGGTCTGCGGATTGCAGTTTAAGAATCACTCTCCAATGCCGAAGATTATTCATTGAAAAAATCAAAGGTAAAATAATTCACATATGAAAATTTCTAACTAAATAGTAATTAAAAATTCAAAAATACGTATTTAATTTGTTTTATATTTGAATTTTTTTTTTTATGTAATGCTGTTTTGCTCTTTGTTGTTTTTCCCGTATTGATATTCGGCAATGGACAATAAGTTAACACAGTTCTGAGTTTAACACATAATATTCCCCCCTCCCTTGGTTATTAATTTCTCACTGAATTTCATAACTTGGGCAAACTTGAAGCTTGTTTGGTATCTGAATCGTCCACCAGGAGCGCTTTCATAGCTCCGATCAGAGAGAGGAGGAGGAGAGAGAGAGAGAGAGAGAGAGAGAGAGAGAGAGAGAGAGAGAGAGAGAGAGTGAGATAGATCTTTAGCTCTATTATTCGCCTACGAGGAGCACTGCACAGATTATTATGTACAAGCCTGGTAGGAATGACGTGGAATCGATGATACCAACACCCTTAACTATTCGGATACCGCGATGAGTGGGAATAAGGAACTTGAATTTGTATTTACATGAATATAATTAGCCATTCTGAAAAAAAAAATTATGAAGGTCACGTTTGCATTTAGACTTAGTATCTTATAATATACGATTCCGAATAAACTGTTGATATGATGCTGGCCCCCTGAAGTAAATTTTGACGTTTCTTCTCCGAGAAAGACATTGTGAACACCTATGTTGTCTTGCTATATATACTGGAAACATGCATGAACACCGATGCTACCAGAAATATTCCGTATTAGACAAGAGTAAAGAAAAACTGTACTCCAAATACCCACCAAGCCACTACATTTCTGTGTATACAGTCCTCGGCAGACTTCTGGGTAGGTATCAGAAGGGAAAGCGGTGCTAACATCTTTACGCTATCAACTGTCTTAGAAACATCAGGCAGTACGTCTTTACTGCTGTTACGGAAGGCGGAATACCGGATGTTTGTGGGACGTCTTATATGCCGCCGGGCCGTTCTGTTATCGCTCAGCTACAGACCGGTCCGTGACGGACTATACACTAGCGAGGGAACTCGCGTGCCGAGACGTTTGCCGAGCACTGTACAGTCAGCTGGGGTAAATTTGTTACAATTAAGTGTATCACTGTACCACACATTTTTATTTAGAAAGAAGGATTTGCAGCCCCCACCTTAAAGTATACTTCACTGATATAGGCTGTTCACGGTAAAATGAGCACTTTTGAAAGCCCTGCTTAAGATCTACTTGAATGCACGTTGCGTATTATTCCGCCTTACGTAAAATTAACATTGCTATGGGACTCATAACTTTATTCATGCGTCAGTCGAGTAAAGACGTAGAATTATTAGGGACGTAAATATTATACAAATCTGCTTATATTTCACTTCGATGCATTAAAAAAAAATACAGAAAGCGAAAGAAATAATTTAAGTTATCACAAATGGTTACCTAACACGTTTTATTCAACGTCAAGATATGGAACTATTTTCCATTCATAGTTACCAACTTCACTGGAAATATGTCACTCAGTGCGCCCATTAAAATATATGCATTCAGGTGGCAGTGACTTTTTTTCTAACGTTCATTTCAAAAAAGGTCACATTATCGTGAACAGCCTTTAACTATTCTATTTACAAGAAACGTGGTAATGTGAAGGGATTCCTCGATCCTTGATTTAAAATGAAACTGGGCAGGTGATACAGAGTTAGCAGCCCAAACGACAATAGTTATCCTGTGACGAGGTGTGGGCCGCCACTCACCCTTGACCGGCAAGCAGACAGGCTTGAGACGATCGTCGAACTGCACCTCCTCGTCGAGCCGGAGTATGGCGATGTCGTTGTCGAACGTGTCGTCGTTGTAGCCCTTGTGCATGATGACGGCCTCCACCTTGCGGTCTATGTGCTTCGCCTCCGAGGTATCGTCTCTCTTGTGGTCCAGCAGCCGCACCGTAATCTTCTCCCGGTAGAACCTGTCGCACACAATTACCATTCCTTGTCTTCTCCCTTGCTGGCAGCGCCTGACCCAGAGCTCACACTTGGCGCGGGAAAACACATTTTGCGGAATTGCACCACAGTTCGCCTGAAATAGTGTTGGCGAACATGTGGAAACCCACTGTTTTGTGGCATTTTCCATAAACGTGGTTTTCCTTTAAAGTGATCTGATTTAGAATGTAATTTGTCCGAAAGAAACTTTTACAAATATTTCCTTATTAGCAAGTACGTGCCACTCGTGAGAAATTAGTCTCGGATCAAGCTTTAATGACACATGATACTACAAGCTTCCTTGGCAAGCTGTTATTCTATCTGGGACAGTTTGTTACGTGCCGTTCGCGGTCAACTCTGTTCTTTCAGTCACAATGCCTTATACATGGGGCGTTGCAATGGACGTTTCTGTGGCGCGCTACAGTAACGAACAAGCTTGACGACGGCTTCAATTACATTTTCTGCAAAAGCAACTGATCAAGCTGGGCAAGCTGAGACAATATATTTTGATTCAATCTTGATTCAAGCTTGCTCGCTTGCACAACAAGCTTGCTTCAAGCTTACAGGCTTGTCATGAAAATTTTTATTCAAGCTTGAATCACGCTCGTTATGCCATTTTCCAATAGCATAGCCGGCTTGAGCTAAGCTTGAATCAAGCTTGTCACGACAATTCTATAAGCTTGAATCAAGCCTGCTATGAAGCTTGAATCAGGTTTTAATCAAGCTGACTTTTACTTATCCAGGTTCCAAGCTTGCAGCAAGCTTGGTTAGTGAAAATCGCATTAAGCTTGCCTTACAACCTACAAATATAATTCAAGCAATCTCTGCAAGCTTGCAAGTATGTGTCATTCCTGAGAAATTGTTATTGAATGAATGTTGTATCAAACGTGATACGACAAGCTTGCTAGGTAAATTCAAGTGAAACGGCGAGCTCGCAGGAAGCTGGGATTGTGGGTGAGGGTAGATACTGACCCGTCGACGCAGTGGGATGCGGTGATGAGGTGGCGAGTGCTGATGAGTGTCGCTCCGCAGTAGAAGGTGCCGCTGTATATCATGTATGCCATCCAGCCGTACTGGTTCACGGATGTCGGCTTGCCACCCACTATGCGAGTCACCTTGTTTGCCACGCCGCAAGCTAGACAACAACACTTCTCATCAGAAGCTTGCACAAGGCGCCAGCTAACGAGCCCCAAGCCCCTCCCAAACAATGTCAACATATGAACATGAACAAATTTTGGAAAACTAACTGGAAAATATGCACTGAAAATTGAAACAAAGACAATAACTATCGGGGGCCGCGGCGAGGTAGCGGTTAGACTACTCGCCTCCCACCTCGGCGAACCGGGATCGACTCCCGATGGGGGTCGCACCATGATTTTCGCATGTAGGAATCGTGCCAGATGATGCCACGGGTAGGCGGGTTTTCTCGGGGATCTCCTGTTTCCCCCGCCCTTTCATTCCGGCGCTGTCTTTTTACGCCCCTGGCTTCACCCTCATCAACAGTCAAGACCTCGCTGTTTTAAGAACCGCCCGGATCTCTTCACTCACTCACTCACTCACTCACTCACTCACTCACTCGGACTTGTTCGAAATAAATGAAATAGCAATAAAAACAGTGTGCCGTTAATTACATGTACGTTTACTCTGATGCAGTGGCCATAGATAGTTACAACTGAGGCCCACAGGTGGCACCTCTTACCGAGATGTGTAGGTACAGTATATTTCCTTTCGGCGTTTGTTGGTATCGCCTTTTTTGAAGCCAATTAATCAAAAAATTCAACTCACACGTTATTGTGATTATATTTGCAAATTATATTTTATTTTTGTGCATGCCCAGGGAAAATGTTGACTGGTTTTGCACGTTACAAATAATATTTAAAACAGTTCACTTACATAACAAATTTTCCTGATTATTTCTTTTGTGGTCAGATATCGAGTTGTTAAAAGTGTCCCTCACTCACAATATGAATCTCCTTAGCGTGTACTTGAAAATAGAATATAGTTTACAATGGGAAAAGGTTTTTTTTCTTCTTGTGCAAAGTGCTTACTTCATAAATCCAAGTTCAGCCCTTCCCAAAGTAAATTTCTGCGTACGTAACTGAGTCCCCTGACACGATGCTTCTTTGCCACGCGGGCAACAATTTTCCTCTGTATTTTTGAACCTCTGAATAGCAGAAAAAAATATATCGCACGTATTATTGATAGTATTACAAACAAGTAATTACAGTTTTGTAGCAATGCAACAACGTTACTTGCAAAAAAAAATAAGTATGTCGTAAATATAACAGTAATCGCGGCACAAAGCAACAAGGGAAGCCACTATGTACCGATCGCGCATGAGCAACAGTTTTACAGTATGTAAATATTCCTTCACGCAATTGCAATGGACTGGAGAGAACAGGGAGAGAATCTCGAACTAGACTACGAAATAAGACAACACCACGACACGACACACCTCATCTGCATGGCAGTGACGGGCCGTTCAGCTTCGTTTGGAGTCTTAGCAGAGGAATGAAGGAAGCAGTTAGTGTTATACCTGCTGCAGTGTTTCCTAATAGTGTTGCACTTTTCACAAACACGAATTTTTTTATAATCAGGCACTGAGGACAGGGTTTGCGATGAGTATTTCTTCTTGCAGTGGCGCCGAACCAAACCGGCTTTGGACGTGTTCCTACACTGTAACATATTTTGTGGTAAACGTCCTAAACTGTAACGGAAGTTTTTAACCTATACACTGTATGGTAATAATAGCACACATCGTGGTGCACATAATTATATGAATGTTTAGTGTCGCTACAATACAAAGTTGGGAACTTCCCTTTGCATTTGACTGTTTCCTGAGCAAATGTAGGAACGCTACAATGAACGTATAGGAGAAAACATTACCATTCCTGCTTTCTCACTAAACTTATACACCGGCATGGTAGATTTTCAAATAATTTCTTAGGGTGTCGGTAATTAACTGCTGGGCTGCTTCTACCCGATTTCACAGTTTATCGCTATTGGCTGCTGGATGACAATCACGGCTGATAGCCGAATGGCAATATCCTAGGCACGTTCAACATGTGACATAGCTGACGAACGCGCAGGCTCTATATTCATTGGCTGCTGCTCCAGTGTTCAGCCAGTTTTACCTCAGACCAAGTGGCACGGGATTGGGGTACTTGTTTCCTTGCAGGTCTGTTATTGGCTTAGAGTTCACCTGAGCGTGAACTGTGATTCAATTGCAAACATAAAAGAATACAAATGAACGCGTGTTTGAAGTCTAGCTTGTCCTAAAATTATCTCGCGAAATTATCCGGTATTTAGGTAGGGGTAGTGAAATTTCGCGAAAAGGTTCCAAGACAACTTATATTTCAAAACACTGTAGGGTCGTTCACCTATCTCGATTGGCTGAATTACTTTTCGACACGTGTTAGCTGTCTGCACACGAATCACGTGGGGGCCGTGCCGACGTTGCTGAATTCTGAGTGGCTCGATCAAACATGAAAACGCCTTCTCAAGCAGACAGCAACCAATGGTAATAGAGAAACTGCTGTTAGGTGCGTATAGTAATGGATTCTACCCTGCACTCATATATTTTCGTGAAAAATCACTAGCTCTGGTAATAGGTAAGTTTGGGCCTGTTTAGTATAAAATTTAAACATGTGTGTTCGCCAACCATCCAAGGTTAAGGCGCGTTTACACGGTGATAGTGGCTATCACAATGGTAGCTATCACGAAAGTGTGTGACAGTCACTACCACGATAGAGACATGCTGTGATGGTTAACCTCAAAAGAGACATGTCCGACAACACTTGTGTAAATAAATTGATAGACCCTACATATATCCTTTTGTCAAGAGGTTGATATTTGTTGGTGTAGTCAGATATCGTGACTGGTTATAAAGGACATGTAAACATAGCCTACTGTATATTGTCCCGTGTTTTATTATATGACTGTAAATATGCCGTCAATACTGTCGTGTAATACCTATACGATAATATACGTCCTGTCATACCACCACATAGTGTAAGAACCGCAGCAGATATTAGCATAATCAAAATAATTATGCAATGTTACTGTCAAAGTGAACACATGTACAAATGTGCGACCCGCACTATCACGATAGCGTGGCTACATGGTTTACACTGCGATAGTTACATGATCTGTCGCGACAGTTACTACGAACTATCTAGCTCGAGTTGACATCGCTATAGTGCTATCGCGACTGTGCGACAGTAACAATCGTGCAGTTTACAAGGCGATAGTAATGCGAGAACAGCTCTCGCGATAGTAACTATCGCGCATTACTATCGCCGTGTAAACGCGCCTTTAGTCTAGGGAGTGATGTCAAGTAGGGACCGTAAGTTGTAAATGCAGGTAGAGAGCGTCGACACTTACTGCAGGGCTTGCACTTGGCGGGGTCGATAGGCTCTGGTATGGGCACCTCAGGGTGCTGGTGGCTCGGCGGCGCGAAGCCGAACAGACTCAGTATCCACCAGAGGAAGGACATGCCGAGCCCTTGGTGCCCCTGCGCCATCTCATCCGCCTCCTCCACTGGCCACGAGCTGTTGGCGGGCTGCGAACAACCACCACAAAACACCCTTCACAACACGCACCTCCATTCTACGCACCGCGCAGTTTGTAAAGGCTGCTCACGATAAAGCAAACACTTTTGAAATCAACCTTAGAAAAAAAGTACTGCTCCTGCCTGTGTATATTTTAACGGACACACTGAGTGGCATGGGTCCAGTAAAGTTGGTAATGATTAATGGGAAGAAGTTCCATATCTTGACGTCGAATAAAAAGTGTTAGGTAACCATTTCTGATAACTTATATTTTTTATTTCGCTTTCTGTTTTTTTTTTTTTAATGCAACGAAGTGTAAAAATTAGCAGAATTGTTAAATATTTAATTCTCTAACTATTTCACAACTTTACTTGACCGACGCATGAATAATGTGTGGAGGCCCATGTCAATGTCAATTTTACATAAGGCGGAAGAATACACAACGTCCATGCAATTGGATTTTAAGCAGCGCTTTCAAAAGTGCTTAGTTTACCGTGAACAGCCTATAATTGCATCAACCTGTTGAGAGATTTTGGTCGACACTAACTGTGAGGTCATGAGCGCCGGTGTGAAAAAAAAGGGGGGGGGGGGGAGATAGAGGAAGAAAGAGATAAATGAGGTGAAGTTGGAGAAGTGGTGAAATGCAATGGCGGGGGGTGACGGGGGGAAGCCCGAGTGCGCCAAGACAAAACCCGCCGTCCAACAGCAACTTCCACCATGTTACACACATGCGAAAATCCGATTATGGCCTTTTCCACAGTTATGGGAGATGAGTTGCCTGCCCATTACACACTGTGGCCCCTCACAGAGTAAGTAAATATTCAGAGCTGAAATTGCACGGACGGATCCTTCGATCTGCACTGTTACAAATATCTGTACATTGAAAGTAGTATAAAAATGCACTACACATATAAGATTTCTATCTTTACAAATTATTGTAATCATGCTGCATGACCAGACATTGAATATCAAAGAATGACATGAAAGAAAGGACTACGTAACAGTAGGTATATTTTTAAAAGTTTGTTAGGTTTCAGTTAGACATGTATTTCCGCATGCGGGAGAAATGATTATTATATAACGAGGGGACCTTTGGTTACGGATATAGATGTGAAATGAGTAAGTGGAGAAAACAAATTTATATTTCGAAAATACTGTTAAATTGTTCCTGAGCCTTTACAAGCTTGTCCTTTTAAATGCTGAATAGTGAAATTAAATCGCGGAGGGATATATGTAAATAAAATACGGCGGGGATCTCTACCACTTAACCAACGTAAACTTGATCCGCGATGACTGGAAACGTAGCTGGGCGCTGTGATTGCTGAGTACATAACTTCTCCGTACGTCTTATTTCTTAGAGTTTCGGAAGCCAACAGTGGCGCGTCAACACAAAGCTTTCCTTGCCCTCGGCAGTTAAGAGGATACGCACGCCACTTGAACCTGTCCTCTCGAACAAAAAAACAGGAACGTCAGACATTTATAACTGCCGTATTAGAAACACCACAACATTTCCAGAAACTGAAACATGTATGTGTGCCATATTTTATAAAATAATAAAAATAAAATTATATTTTGAAATAAGAATTATGCTGATTACTGCCACAATAAACTCGTATGTAAGTGGTAAGTGTGACAGGTTCCGAAACTTTCGATTCGTATTCAAAATTTTGCTACAGAATAAAATATTTTTATTTAAGCAGTCCCATAAACGGCATTGAAGATTTCTGGTAATCTCATTTTTAGAAACGGGAGTAAATTAAAACTATCCAGAAAATTTACGGAGAGGTTACGTAAATCAACTTCGACTTCTGTGAAATTGACGGAAAGTCCGTTAAGCCCCATTATACTATAATATTTTGTCACATTAAAATATATGATTACTTCTATTTAAATATAGTTTACAAGGGAAAATAAATCACATGATTGTTAATATTTCTTCCAGTAATGGGCTTATATAAATATGTGAATGGGAAAATTTGAAAACGCGGCACAGATATGTGACTAAGGTAGAGCGTGAACTCTGCCTTTATTAATAATAGTTTGTTGCCTGATGCGACAAAGTAACGTGATATTCTCTATAAGCGCGGGATGGACTGATTCTAGTGTCACCAACAATGACTCAAGAAGGGCCAATACAACGGTCCAATTTAAGTTATTTTAACGTTTACATTTGGGTCTACGATTTCTTGTCTACCGTCCTCAAATGCTGGTGAGCATCATCGTTATCCTCTAAAATGCCAGGTGTCAGTATGTATTGCCTATTTATAATGCGATGCAGTCAATAGTGGAAATTGTTTGTAGAAGACAACGAGAACATCAGTTATAAATTTTCGGACGAGCAGAATTTAGTGTGGTTCGTAGGCTAAAACTTGTTAACAAGCAAATCAATGGGAATAATTTCCACATTATCTCTGAATAAAAAGCCGAATAAAGAGTTTGTTTTCAAAGATCGTTTACAATTTAGTAAAAACAAATATGCCTTAGCAAATCAACGCATTATTTAACGAAGCATAATTCGAAACGTTAGTCGAAGTGACGTGGTTTCAGCAGTTGTTCCGGGGCAGAATGCAGTTCGATGTTGGAGCAGAGTGCGTGGCTGGCATGCGCACTCTACGCTATATTCCCTCCACGTGTCAGAGTTGTTCTGGCCGACGTGAAGTAGTCGAGGCCAACGTGGCCCGCCGTCTTACCTGCTGTAGAGTGACGGCGACCGCTGCGACGAGCAACACTGCTAGTACCTTCCACATGGCGGCTGACGGAGTTGTGCTGCGGAGGGGTGCGTGAGCTACAGTACACCCCTGCAGTGCGTGTCGGCACCTTATATACGCAACACTGTGCGTGCGTGCCACATCTGCCCGGCCGCAACCCGGCCAAGGTTAGGGGAGCAGCATGGGGGCGGTGCGATAGATCTGCCCCTACCGTACTCTCGATACACCTCATTATCGTAGTTACTGCCGGCGAGGTTACGCGCAACCACGCAGGGAATATTAAACAGTTTGGTGGCGACCGAAAACTAATTGCGCTGGCGGCCACTAGATGCTTTTATTTATCCCTGTCAATTGAATTCCTAGTAAAAGTCCCTAGTCTGAAATGAGGGTGGAAACAATACCACAGATCGGGCAGAAAACATGTGAATGCTGAGCGTCGCTAATATAAAAACCAAGTTAAAATCTTCCCTACGTGCTTGACCGTTTCCAGAGAAGCAAAAAATATCCCTCGCTTTTTTATTCCACCATACATGACATACACTGATGAGTAGAGACCTGCAAAATTCGCGTTATTATGTGGGGATACGGCTAACTTCAAACACATGTACAGCATCTTTGCAGTAAGTTTGTCATTGGACCATACTTTGACTGACACGTACCTGGGTAACTCTGCGCCAGTAAATGGACACTCTAGAATTGTGTAGTTCAATCACGTGCAGTCCAGGAGTGACTACACGTCTATGCAGCAGCCAATAGAGAACCGACGACTGCTCGAGTATACACAACACTGTGAAGTTTAGCGTGGTGCCAAATAATTAAGCGAGTTTCTCAGGTCTCTACTGGTGAGGTAAATCTGCGAACAATTCCTTAGAATGTGCAGTATCTCACTCGCGATTGCCCTAAGTTCTTACCCACGACGCGACGTCGGTCGGGCAAAATGACCCGCAAGCGTTCTGTGTAGTTATTTCGGCCACAGGACATGCCTGAAAACACCCACAAAGCGGTCTTGGCTATTGCACTCTGCTCACTAGTTGAAACAGTAAACGCTCAGCTCTGTGGCCACTAAAATGTAGCCGCAGCGTGGTGCGAGGATTCCAGTTTCAACCACAACGCGCTGAATTATACGTAGAGTTGAGGTCTCTGCACACTTAGCCTGCGATCACGGGGTTTAAGTAGGGACTCAATGCTAAAAGAAATTCCTTATCAACGGAGCAATTCTAAAGACGACTATTTCAATTAAAAATATACTGTAAAATGAACGCAACTTTCGCAGAGAATACAGCCACGTAAAGAAGTTATTAAAAAATGCATTCACTCATCACTTTTTTGTTCTAAAAAGTAAGTTTAAAAAAAATGTTAATGTTAAAAATTGGCAATATTTCTTAAAGTGATCGTATTCCTCAAGAAATTTCATGTATAGTTGGTTCGCGGTTTTATCGCACGTTTTATCAAACCATTGAAGATAGCCCCATATACGACGTGTTTAGTTATTGCCTAAATGCCAAGGATCATATACGACGTGTTTAGTTATTGCCTAAATGCCAAGGATCATATACGACGTGTTTAGTTATTTCCTAAATGCCAAGTATCATATACGACGTGTTTAGTTATTTCCTAAATGCCAAGGATCATATACGACGTGTTTAGTTATTTCCTAAATACCAAGTATCATATACGACGTGTTTAGTTATTTCCTAAATGCCAAGGATCATATACGACGTGTTTAGTTATTTCCTAAATACCAAGTATCATATACGACGTGTTTAGTTATTTCCTAAATACCAAGTATCATATACGACGTGTTTAGTTATTTCCTAAATGCCAAGGATCATAAACGATTTATACCTTTGTTAACGTGAATGTAGCTTACTTTGTGTTAAATTGAAGTTTTACCAGTATTTTATTTATAAATTATAGTAATTCATTTACAGTAAATTTGAAGAAAAACCAGTGAAAAAACGTGTGTTGCTAGCGCCTAGTAAGAAATATTTATCATTCAAAATATCATTACAACTGAGTACGCACGAATTTGACACGTTGTTGTTTAGTGTAATTGTCTAGACTTAAATAAGTTTAGTTTGTACGAGGCGGGGGAATATCCTCAAAAATAGAACTTCAGCAGGGCTTCAGAAAAGTTTGAAGTAACTGTGAATGTATTATAGAATACTTTCTGTTCGAAATGATTATCTTTCAATTCTATGCAATGAGAAGGAATTCCTGTAGCACTGACTACCCAACTCCGTGGCTGTCGGCGTGGTAGACAGCGCCCTTGGACGATGTGTGTTAAAGTAATATAACCTAACTTAAACAAAAGTGACATAATGTAACCTAACCTAAACTTATGTAAATGCGAACAATTCAGAACACGTAGTGGTGAAACCAGACTATACTCACAACACATCGCTGGTTATTTATACTTGTGAGAAACCAAAAAGTAATATTGTTTCTGCTACTGAGCAAAGTGAAATTAACGCAACGCGTCATGGGAATTTTCAAACACTTAGTTACGAAAATTTATAGTCACCCACATCGCATCGTGGACAAAATTTTCGGGTAATGGAGAAATTTGGTAGTTGCAGTATTAATATCGGGCTCACACAATAATTTGTGACACCTACAAAAATGTTGCTTTATTTCAACAATTAGTGGCAATCACTTTCATGGCCGCCAATAAATTCAGTCTGTTGGTAGCGATAATGTGTTCGTTAGTCGCATCAAAATTATAAGATACCACCAACATACTTGTTATTGGGGTTCACTGAAAGTGATTTTGCGAGTTTCGTGCTTTGGTAGGTCAGTATAGTTAAAGTTGGTTGGGGACAAAACGAGTTCCGAGATCTGGTAGGTGAGTATAGTTAAGGTTGATTTCACCCAGGTTGGGGACAAAACGAGTTTCAAGATCTGGTAGATCAGTATAGTTAAAGTTGATTCCACCCAGGTTGGGGACAAAACGAGTTTCGAGATCTGGTAGGTGAGTATAGTTAAGATTGATTTCACCCAGGTTGGGGACAAAACGAGTTTTCTTACTGGAGAGTTCGGCATAAGGAAAATTCCCTCCGCCAGGTGTGCAGTCTACAAAAGGCAACTTTTAATTAAAATTTTAATCTACTTGAATTATAAAAGGGAAAGGTTTTACACACCAAGAAATGGTTTGCAAATATACTACACCAGCATAGTCCTAAACGTATAGTGCAAAGAGCAGATGGTAAAGTCTTTTCCCATTAATTTATAGTAGCGAGCCTACATTTACTCAGGAAACAGTCAAATGCATAAGGAAGTTACTAATTATGTATTGCAGCTATATTAATCATGTTAATATTTCCATAAAGTGTATAGGTTAAAAACTTCCATTACAGTTTAGGAAGTTTACTAGAGCATATTTTACAGTGTACTTAATTACGACGTAATTTTTAATTGGTTTATGATTATTGTAATAGTTCTGTTTTTTTTTTTACGTTGGTACACTTGCGACACTAGCGCTTACCTAGTGGCGAAAATTTGTGGTTGCCAAACTTTTAACATTGATCTTACCAGTAGGCATCTTTTGGAGGTTAAAATCAGGATGGCTGGCGCGGAGATAGAACCAGGGTCCTTTTGAATCAGAGTTCATTGTGATGTCACGGTGCCACCTCGCTCGCTGTTGCAGGCTTCGACTTGGGTAAGCACCCATCACAAATCCAACAAGAAGTTACAGATATAACTGTCTAATAAACCTACTTTCCTCTACATGGGTGAAAACGATCTGTAATGAATTTCTTAAACGTTGTGATGTTTGGGTAAGCATTGACGTCTCATTGAGAGCAATATCATTAGAGATGGAACCAGAAATATAGACACCTGAGACAGTGCTGACACAATTACATATACACACGTGCCTTAACCGGGACAAGAAACCAGGGATAAGCTGGCGTGCAATCAACTCCATTACGGAGTTAGGATTCGGAGCACAAACTTCGGATGTAATCAGTCTAGTACGTTGTGGTAGACACAGTTTATCAACCTAAAATATTTACATGGCAGTTATTTTTAAAATAAGTATCCCCCCCCCTTAAAACACTCAAATTTGCATGGCCTACCGTAGCGCTATCCGTGTGAAGGATTTGGTACATATAAGTTGACTGCTTCCCGAAATATGGTATAAAAACTTTATTTTCTCATTTGATGCTATCTTACGTTGCTGCCTAAAAATATGTCCTATATGCGATGCTTTTATCAGGTAATGTCAGTATACAAAGTTTGGTTCAATTTGGTTAAATCGTTTAAGAGATATAATAACTTTATCTAAATTATTTGTATGGTCGCCATTTCGAAAATCTGTCTGACCGAACTTAATCACGCCAGTCTACATGACCATCTGTAGCAATAGAGACTTCATAATTTCGGTGGAAACTAGTTGAGTGGTTCCGGAAATATGTAAAAATGTTCCGTTTGCTCGCCCCGCAATAGTTTCAATCGCTATTAAAAACTAGGGGACCCAGACCGTGACTTTTTTTTTGTATTGTCACGGGGCTAGAACAGTTACTATGTTAAAAAATTTGGTTATCATAAAAAAACTGAAAAGAAAAAAAATATTGAATAGATATATGTAGGTAATAAAGAAATTATGTGAAATTAACTGAACATTGAAGCGTCTGCGGTCCCATTTAATATTTATCTATATATTTGGCCACTGCGGCCCCACTTAACATAGTTCTATCCACTGAGCCACTAAAGCCCCACTTGGACTTTCTCTATCCACTGAGCTACTGGGGCCCCACTTGGAATAGCTCTATCCACTGAGCCACTGTGGCCACACTTAATTAACTCAACATTGAAGCAAGATATTTAAAGTAAACAAAAATGATATTCAATTACCCTCTAAGCAATATTCTATATGCATTAATACAAACATTTTCATAGGAAAAAAGCTATTAAAAAATGAGTTTTTAGGGTAAGAGAGAGTGATTGCGTAATCTGATCTTGCTGAAATTCGAACTTGGCCTGTATTTGACACTGATGATTCGCTTGATTCGCTCTGCAAAATTTAAAGAACTTCTGTTGAGTTTCAAGGGACTTAGAGGTATTAAAGACTGACTGGCACACAGACAGACAGAGATTGACTTAAATAGTAGGATATGAGAACTGATTTGGTTGTATATCCTTGTGTTGATAAAAAGCTGATTTCTCTTTTGTCACTTCAACTCTGCTGACTTGGGGAGAAAAAAAATTGTAAGAGTGGCTTTTTTTATAAAGTAAAGCGTAGTATTGGTTTACGAGGTCATTTGCCATTAATGGCCGGCAAACAGCTATTTAATCACGAGGCAAGCTAAAGGTTATGTTTGGAACATGCTTCAATCTGTCGTTCATGTTTTTGCTAACCTTCACTCTACAAATTTTCACAGACTTAGTTACTTATGAATGAATTCCATAAAATCCTACACTGAAAAAGCAAATCGGCATTTAGAAAAATACGTATCTGCAGATTTATAAAAAGTGCCTGTACCTCGACAACTTACAGGCTAGACCTTAAATTCATGGCACGTTACTAATCGCAACAATTCTTGCAAGAATTATACACACTGGAATTTTTTTTTTAGTAGCCAAGTAAATAAAACATATAGAGTAGTTTTAAGATGTGTTTATAAGCCAAATTCACAATTCACAAACGCAAGATCAACACAAGTTTTGAGGAAATTAAGACCAACTTGTGAGTTCATATAGCACTCGTAAGGCTGTTCAATTTCAATGTAAACAAAAGTTGTCCCTCTCCAGTATGACTGCTTCACTTGTAACGCACTCGCAGACGACTTCAATAGCGTATTATATTCGATTTTAGTACGGTTAAAGTTTTATCATAACTTTGAAAAACCTCTATAGCCGTCAGAAAATTATTTGCTGGAATATTTCCAAGGCAGATATATAGGGAATTGGAAGCAAATCAATCAAAACGCCGTATACAACACTTCCATTTAAATGTGAATAATTCATAACTGTACATATTTAACGGAAAAATTTATATTTCGTCACCTGAGACAAACTATATATATATATATATATATATATATATATATATATATATATATATATAATCATTAAGGTCAAAAAGGATTGTATGTTATTTATGTCGATTTTAATACTTTTTAAAATATACGTACAATATCAGCAGATACAATGTTTTGAGCTACTAATGATCACGTGACATTTACGCCGGGAAAACTACCGTTTAACTCCACGATATAAATTGGCTTCACTTGTTAACACTGCAAGGTGTAGGACATAGCCGCCCCTTGTGTAAAATTAACATTGTCATGCGCCTCGTCACTTCATTCATGTGTCGGTCACGTGCAAATTCGAAATTTTTACAAAAGAAAGTGTTTTGCAAATCTGCTCATTTTTACACTTCGAAACATTAACAAAATATAAAGTGAAGGAAATAATTTAAGTTACCACAAATGGTTGTACCTCACACTTTTTATCCGACGTAAAGATATGGAACTACCTTCCATTTATCGTTACCAACTTTACTGGGCGCACGTCACTCAGTTAGCCAGTTAAAATATATGCAGGTAGGGATAGTGAATTTTTTCAATGGTTCATTTCAAAAGTGCTCACTTTATCGTGAACAGCCTTTAGATAAATAATCTGAGACGAAATGGCGTGCCGGTTCCTTTGAAGGGGGCGTATTTATTTTCTGACTCCCTGCGCGAAACTTTGGGGAACGGGTCTTTCTGTTTGATTGGCCGCTACGTCCAGCGAAATTTTCCCTATTGGCTGCGCTGCCCGCTGGCGAGTATGTTGACAGGCGCTGATTGGCGAACTATACTCCGCCTTGTTGCTGGCCAGTGACGCCATATTGCTGGCGTGTGCGGCTGGTGTTGGTTGTATGAGAGGCTGTTCCACTTCTGTACACTTCAGTGCTCTGTGGTTTGGTCGCTCTATGACATGTCTAACTTGCACTCAGAAGACTTGGGTTCGGCTTTCGATCATCTGGAAGTAAGAATCATTTTCGTAAGTGGTATTCTGACAAAATTACACCACCGGTCGTACCTAGCGGAATCCGCGGCTAGCCCATCATCCGTGAAGCAGGTAACCGTACGAGTTATTATGTATGGTAGTACAATGCCGTCTGGGAACTCCGACATGTGCTCGCTCGCGTCTATCGGCGTTCGCTCGCACATCCCGTCCTGCACTTGCAATGGGAATATTAAGACTTAAAAATTAAGAATTAATACTTAAGACGAAAGACTGAAGACTTAAGGGTACGCGACAAATGGGTATACGAACCTGTGTACGATAATAAAGGCACATTCCAACCCAACTTTCATGGTATTCACGAATCTTAATCCTGGGACATTAACACCACCCCCCCCCCCGGTGGAGGGAGGAGGGGGTTCGGCAACCATATCTCGCCCCCTTCCCCCATGGGGTACTATTTATTCCTCTACCCTCCCCCCCTCCTCCCTAATGGTTTGGTCGTAAAGTGTTAGCAGCCGCAAACCTTAGTTTTTTTTTAAATTAATGGTATAGATGCAAATGCTGTCGCTATTCCTTAGCCCATTCAGAACCAGTGTACACAATTGTGTACATTACGTACGTGTAGGTAAGTTTTGGCCTGAAGTACACACTGCGAAACACAATGACCAATATTCTCACCTGTGGGTTGATGGTTCGCAAACCGTCTTACTGGTCTAGGCCATAACTGGTTGGTAAAACGGTAGCCAAACATAATGCTTATAGCTCCTTGGCTGCGACAACGAAATAAGTGTTGTGTCAACTTAAGTACAGCACACATCACAACATTTTTTGCAACACCAAAAACTTTAAATTAAATAAATCTAATAAAACACTGCACATTAAAGGCCTAAAGATTAATTACATATTAACTATTACTGGTAGAATAATTGACAACAGCAGCATCTCCCTGAAATGTGAATTATGCCCAGAGCAACCGGCTGAGACTGAACCGTATATGGAACACACGTAGTGTTTTTTTTGCGCATGCCAGCTGCAAAGTAATAAGTTCTTAAGTTCGAGCACTGAAATGCTATTGTGTTTCACCAATAATTGGCAATACATGAAAACTATCAATCACTGAAAACTTGGATAGCGTGACTTCTTACATACACACATATATTTGAAAACTTATCTCATTTCCTCTGATTGAGTTTTAATGGCACGAAATTATTTCGATTTCAATAATATGGTTTTATAAGGGCATGGCTATATCAGAAAGCATTAAATGAAAACAAACATCACGTTCCTGGTTGACGACCTTATTTCGACTGCACTAATGTGAAAATTACAGTTGGAGTATGAGAAGGACGAAATCCATTCCACCTCAGTTTCTCAGTACTTTTACGGCTTGTGCGCGATTTAAATAAAAATTGAATACTTTGTGGCACTCAACGTTATAATAAAGTCGATCCATCTGTTGTTTGTATCAGAGACGCTAATAACAAGTTTGAGTGAATGATATTTTACCACATTACCCATTAACATATTATCCCGAGTGTATTTGTTTACGTTTGACATGTTGTGTGAAAGAGAAATCATGGCCAGTGTTGTGTAAGTACAGAAAGTGGCGTCAAGGTCAGCATGGTCATTCCCCGGGCAATGCTATTGGTTGCTGCAGTTACACCAACTATATATATATATATATATATATATATATATTTGTGTAATGGATTTACTGTACCCCTTTTAATAGGTTCTGAAAATCCAGGTATTGTAAGGTATTCGTAAGTAATTCCCACACCAAAAATTTCTTCTTTTGCAACACCTGAGTGGAAAAATTTATATGTTCGTTAAGAGGTTAACCCTTTCAGGAGCATGCACGTATATATATACGGGGCTATGTTTATGTGGAAATTTCTTTGCTCGTGGAGACAAAACTGACAATTTTATTGTTTTACAAATATTCACTTGACTATATCGGAACCGAATTAAAAAAAAAAAAAATCACAATTAGTCAGCATTTCATTTCGTAAGAATAAAACAGTTATTTTTAATAATTTCTTAAATGAACACCGTGGATTGTAAAACATGATTACACCGTCGCGACCAATTAATTGGCACACAGTGAACGAGCGACTTCGTTGGCCAACGGCCAGCAAATAATACACGTTGCAGGGCACAGTAAGCATACCCAGTATAGCCAGGACCAATAGGATGACGGCATGTGAAAATAAACTGACCAACACAATTGATATTGCTGAAGTGGATAATACAGACGTCTCACTACAATCTGGTCCTCAGTACGAGGGAATTTGTGCAGTCCTTAAAGAGTTAAACTCGAGAAATTGATCAACAAGTTTTTTGCCGATTTACATTCCTCATGAGGTAGGCCCTACATCATGAAGTTGAGTGCGGCACAGACTGACAGCCACTAAAGACAAGCTAGGGGTCAATCGGCTATAGGCACAAGTGTAGCAATACGATTTCCGTTCACCTCTGCATTCTCAGCTACCACCCTACTGTTCGCCGCAATACACGGAACACATCTACCGCATTGTACAGTACACTCTAAGAAATTGTTCGCAAGTATACCACACCACTGTATACGTACAGTGAGGAAGAGCGGGTGGTAAAATATTTTCCCGTAAATCCACGTTGCTACATTTGCTCAGGAAAGAGTCAAATGCATAGGGAAATTACCAATTACGTATTGTAGCGGTGCTAAAAATTCGTATATATTCAACCTGATATATGGTAGTGTTATCATACAGTGTGTGGGTTAAAAACATCCATTACAGTTTGGAACGTTTAATAGGAATTATTTTACAGTGTATGTAAGACGTTCATTTCTGGCTGTTATCTGGTATAACTCCGAGTAGACAGCGTCCATATGGAATATCCTCTGCAACGTAATATTTCCATACACTCCATACTGTTCAGCTGAGCAATTTACACGAGTGCTGACGAGGTATTTCTACGTTTGCAAGCGAACTTCGTGAAAACTATTAGTGGAGTAATGTCACTTAAATGAGAAAATTACTATAGTGGACGTGGGCGTGGACAATGACAGAGCTACGTCGTGACAAACAACAAGTTACCGACATAACTAATAATACTACTGTCATCTATACAGTATACATGAACCAGAAATATATGTCAATACACACGTGCCTTGCCCAGGACTCGAACCCGGAACTCTTTGTACGGTAAACTGTCGTACGACCACATGCAATACGGAGGTGGGGTTGGGACCATCAGTTTGGATTGTAATCAGTCTAAAGTATTTATAAAGGCTGTTCACGATCAAGACCACTTTTTAAATCAACATTAGAGAAATGCCACTGCCGTTGCCTGCATATATTTTTATGGGTGCACTGAGTGACATGCGCCCAGTAAAGTCGGTAACGATGGATGAAAAATTGTTCCATATCTTGATGTCGAATAAAAAAATGTTACGTAACAATATGTGATAACTTAAATTATTTCTTTCGCTTTCGGTTTTTTAATATGTATATTTGTAAAAATGAGCATATTTGTAAAATATTTTATTTTCTAATAATTTCACAGCATCACTTGACCGACGCATCAATAAAGTGATGAGGCCCATGGCAATGTTAATTTTACGTAAGGCGGAAGAACACACAAAGTGCACACATGTAGATCTTAAGCTGGGCTTTCAAAAGTGCTCATTTTATCGTGAACAACCTTTAGACAGGGTTTACTAACATGAAAGATCAAGTATACGAGTCTCTTAAATCAAGTAAGTTTACATGGCCTATCGTAATACTAGTTGTATGAAATATTTGGTGGGAATAGGTCGACTGGGTCCAAGATATGACATAACATCAATTTTTCTTCCTATATGGCTCCATCCTGAAAAATGGTGGAGAAAAAGAGGCTTCGTATACACATATTTTATGGTTGTAATAGATATTGCGAGTATACCAAATTACCTTGAAATTTGTTACATAGTATTAAGACAAAATGTTTCCATAGCTGACATTTTGAAAATAAGTGTCTGATACACTAACAAATTATACATTCACATGGAATTCCGCAGTACAACTTGAATGCCGTATTTGTTAGGAATCTGTACATTATTTCGCGAGAAATTACAAAATATTTACTTTCTCAAGTGGTGCTATCTAACAAATTGGCGTATAAAAGAGAATACGTATAGATACATTATAATATTGTAATAGATGCTGCTAGCATACAGACTTACGTTGAGATTGGTTTCTATGGTTTCGTAGATATATCATACTGACGTTACATTTATATATGGCCGTCATTTTAAAAATAAGTGTCTGAATTACTTCAAACCTACGAGTTTACATGGCTTACCATAGTACAATTCGTTGCCAAATTTGATAATAATCGATAGAGTCTTTCCCGAGATATGGTATAAATACTTTATTTTGATGTGGCACTATCTTACAAAATGGCGGAGTGTAAATAAAGTATTTATTAGAATATTTGATATCTTTAATATATATTTACATCATAGCAAGTGTGGTCAAACAAATTAACATAACATATTTATTTAGCCGGCATTTAAAAAAAGTGCCTTATCTATTCAAACAGCAGAAGTTTGTATGTCTATCGTAGAACTACTTACATCTACAATTTGGTACGTCTATCGTAGAACTACTTACATCTACAATTTGGTATGTCTATCGTAGAACTACTTACATCTACAATTTGGTATGTCTATCGTAGAACTACTTACATCTACAATTTGGTATGTCTATCGTAGAACTACTTACATCTACAATTTGGTATGTCTATCGTAGAACTACTTACATCTACAATTTGGTATGTCTATCGTAGAACTACTTACATCTACAATTTGGTATGTCTATCGTAGAACTACTTACATCTACAATTTGGTATGTCTATCGTAGAACTACTTACATCTACAATTTGGTATGTCTATCGTAGAACTACTTACATCTACAATTTGGTATGTCTATCGTAGAACTACTTACATCTACAATTTGGTATGTCTATCGTAGAACTACTTACATCTACAATTTGGTATGCCCTTCGTAGAACTACTTACATCTACAATTTGGTATGTCTATCGTAGAACTACTTACATCTACAATTTGGTGGGATTCGATGGAGTAATTTCCGAGGTATGAAGTAAAGGCTTTCTTTTTTCATATCTTCCAAAATGGTGAACCAATAACAGTACCCCTCTATAATTTCAATGTTTTCTCTATACATATATTGCCAACATACAAATTCTATATGAATCGGTTAAATGTTTGCCGAAATAATACATAAAGCTCTAAATTCCAAAATGACCGCCATTTTGAAATAAAAACTATCCAGAGTAGTCGAAAACTACAAAAGTAATATGTCCTTTCTAAGCATTATATGTATACAGAGTTTGGTGAAATTTTGTTAACGGGTTCAAAAGTATTTAGCCGAGCCTGTGGGCCTAGAAGAGGGGGGGGGGGAGAGGGAGGAAGAGTATGCCCACAGCCACATACCTATATACACAGACCCACATACTGGGAAGTGATGTCATAAGTCTATCTTTCCTTCGGAAATTAACTTAAAAACTCAGACGAAATCATGAAAATATGTACTACTAACAAGCCAAGATTTAACTGTAGTGAATACATATTTTGCAAATTCATAAAAAAAATCCCACAAGGAAAATGATCTAAAATGTAATATTTACCTGGCTAATCTTGGCTTGTTTCTAGTATAATGATAGAACTCACCAGGAGCGTACCCGAGTCTGTGAGGGATGAAGACAGTAATAAAATAACATTTCTAAATTAAACTTTTACTTTATTAATAATGTAAAAAAAATACTTACAGCTATTATTTACGGGCATCTAACTACATATCTCTGCTATTATCACTTGTCAGCAAGCGCAATATTTGATGTCAATCTCAATACTAATTAAGGTCACTATCTCTGTTTTTATACTTCCTACATCCACTTAATCCACACTTGTTATTTACACATGTATTCAAGCCAACTCTGAATTGCCATCATTCCAAATTTTTGTCACTTGGACATCCAGTTCCACAGTTCGCTGGTCAGTCTCTCTCTTCACTATAGCGATGCTCGCAGTCCGCAGACTTCACTCTCACTATAGTCTATTCGCGATTTCTTCACACTTTTTGAATCAAATTTCTGAACAAATAAGACCCCATGTAAGACATGTATAGTTATTTCAAAAATATGCCATGTATCACAAGCATTTTATACTACTGTTAACATGAACGTATCATATTTTTCGGTGAAATGAAATTTCACCGTTATTTTATCTATAAATAGTAATAATTTATTTAAATTAAATATAAAGAAAATCAGTGAGAAAACATGTGTGTTGGTAACGCCTAGGGAGGAATAGTTGTCACGCAAAATATCATTATAACAGAGTGCGCACGAACTCGGAGCGTTGTCCTTTGGTGTGATTATCTAGACTTCATTAAGCTTAGTTTGCACGAGGCGGAGGAATATTCTGGAAGTAGAACCGTGATCGCCACTTGTCGCTTGGTTGAACTGCTCGCGTGACGAGAAAGTCCCACATTCTCGACTCGGAGGCTCACGGCCGCTTTTACAGATAACCTGGACCGATCCAGAATATTCATCACAACCCGGGTCGTGCTGAGCAAGTTTAGGGCAATGATCAGAACATTCTTGCAACGATAAAACAGGAAAGGTAATCCTCCGAGGTCAAGAGGCAGCATCTTCACGGGCCAGTGATCCGAGGCGTGTAGTCTGTAACTGTGACTTGCTCTTCTACAGTTAGGTACCAGTGACGTCGTTGATCACGGCGACTCTCATATCACGACACGGACGGTGCGAGGGATAGGACGCACAGCGGTCTTATGTACCAATACATTTTCATCTAATCTCTTGGGTTTTCTGTTGCCACATATTTGTAGTGTCCATAGAATTAATTTTTCATTTATTTACTCGCCACAATTTCGAGAGGCACTAGAATAACGTATGTAATATTACGTAAAAAAGATATTTTCAAAGAATGCAGACTTTCTAATATCACGACAAAACACATACAACAAAACTAACTATAAAAAACTCATTGCGATTAACAAAAAATTCACGATGAAAGTTCAGACTAGCTGGACCCTGGACGTTTCACGGTATCGTGTGAGAGGTATTAGTCACTTGACTCTTGCATCACTCATCCTTCATACATTCTCCTCTTGAATAATAGTGACACAAGATCGATAAAATATGTTACATATCTCAAATGCCTTTGAATTTAATTCCAAGTTTGGTACTATTTTTGGGAGGGACTTGAGCCACCAAGGCTCACCCCCGCCTACTCCAACCCGTGAGTGCGCCCCTAATCACAAAATTCTTTGAGTCAGTGCAAAAAAACTCTTATCATGGCCAAAACTGTGACACATTATCTCAAACTAAAGAAAGTGCAGATTAAATAAATTACTTTCATTAAAATACGATGCCTTAACAGAACAGTAGCCCACCTCGAGTTGTGAAACAACCTCGGCACTGACCTGAACAACTAATAGGCGCGAGGACATTAGTTCTAAAGTATGGTGCATCCTGGATGGACCACAGTGAGTACGGGACGAGGGTGTCAGAGCGATGGGGAAAGAAGGTTAAATGTACACGAGAGTGCTACACAATGGCCTTATGTGTGGCAATTCTTATGTTAGCCTGAGATCAACCGTGGTGATCTGGCGTATATCTCTCTCCCTTTGGGGCCACGGTGTCTGAGCAGTTAGCCTGCTCGCCTCCCACCGAGGCGATCCGGGTTCAATACCCAGTCGGGTCAATCCGGATTTTCGCATGTGGGAATCGTGCCGGACGATGCCGTTGGTAGAGGGGTTTTCTCGGGGATCTCCCGTTTCTCCCCGCCTTTGAATTCCGGGGCTGCTCCATACTCCTCTCAATCACCCTCATCGGCTCTCAAGACCTTGATGTTAAGGGCTGTCAAAATCTCTTCACTCACTCTGTCCGTCTGTTCATTGGGGATCATCCCCATAAATAATAGCCTAAGACTTGACCCACACAGTCTGCCGCATTCATCAGTCGTCCGTCCGACCGGATGTTCTACCGCCTACCACGTCTGCAACCAACAATACTGTACCGTTCCAGTGGTTGCCTATAGGTAAGGCACTACTCCGCAAATTTTCCTACATACTGTGACACTGAATCCCTACATTTGTCGACGCGTGCTGTGAATATATTACGGTATTCTTGTCCTCTTTACTTTTATAAACCACGTGAGTTTGGCCACTTATTTTAGAAATACTATGTACGCTATAGTCGACATAACGACATCACTTATATGTTGCGTGTACAAACTTGGTTTCTCAGCACTAAGACGACTCGCTTCTTACCCATATTTCAAACACAGTAATGGTTTCCTCACTTCGCATGGCACCACGGAACTATAAATCCAGTTATTCATGCACTTGTCTCAAGTGTGTTCGACGAGTGCTTTGCATGTCTGTTATATTATAATGGTGCTTGCTCACAATTCTTGTTTGGACTGTGATCTAACGAGTGAGGTTTATTAGTACAAGAAGCATGAGAAATACGTTATAATAACAAGAATGCTTCCTAAACGAACTGCTACATTCGCCAGCTGGATGCAGTACTTTTAAGACGACAAATACCTGAATTGAGTTTTTTAAAAGTATCGAGACCTGTTAGTGGCAAGACCAAGACCTTACATCGTAAGGGTGTTCAACATGGGACTTATAATAAGACGTAACTGCATTTTTTAAGGAAGACTTACGTCGTCACGTTGGTGGACTACTGAGAGCTCTTCACGCTAGGGGCCGCGGTGGCGCAGCGTCTAGACCAGTGGTATCCAAATGTATTGCTTGTGAGGGTCACATTTCAAGTTTTAAATTTCAGCGGGGGCCAAATTATCACATTTCATCACAAATTTAAGACTTAACACGAAATACGTAAATATATTAAACAATGTATAGACAGTACAGTTTAACAGTTCACTTGCTGAGAGGTATGAAACTTGCTTTATATACCAGAATTGTTTCTAAATGTGGCTCTAATTCTATATGTTAAATAAGTAAAATGCCTCTGAAATGTTTGTCGCTTAAGTTACCTCTGTATTTCGACTTTATGAGCTTCAACAAAGAAAAGGTTTGCTCACACCGATTTGTAGTCTCAAATATAGACAAGAAACTGCATGCAAAGTCTTTGATCTTCGCGTAGTTTTCTTCTGAAAGGAAGTTGTAAAACTGCAGAAAGCTTCCTTCTTAGAACTTGTCCTTCATTATGACATTAGCTTGCAGATCAATTAATTCCAATTGCAATGATGGTTAAACATCTTCAATTTCACAAGAAAGAGGATTCTGGAAAATCCTTATAGCCTAAAATGCGCATCTAAATCCGAGAACCTGTCGGAGAATTGTTCCTGCAGATCACCAAGAATTTTTTTAGCAAACAGTAGTGGAAATTCCGAATCTTGTTCACGTTCCAATGACTGGCAGCAGACGAAGTGTGCAGAAGTTTTCTGTGAAATTTGTTGTTCAAAAAGAAGCAGTTTCTGACGAAAGGATTTGACATGTGCGTAAAGATCACAGATAAGATTGCCATTTCCCTGAAGTCTTTTATTCAGTTCATTCAAGTGGAGAGCATCAGCCAAGAAAGATAATTTCCACAGCCATTCCTTGTCAGACAAGATTTCCATAGATCTTTTTTTTCTCATTCAGAAATACTTCGATTTTTGTTCTCAAAGAAAAAAAGCTTTTTTACCACAGCTCAACCACCTAACTGCTGTGTATCATAGAAGATCAGTTGACAGAGATTCCACCTCTTCTAGGAAATACTTGAACTGCCGATGTTAAAATTCGTGGCATCGAACGAAATTTACTACAGTAATCACAGGATTCACCACACAAGACATGTCTGCTGACTCCACATAGAGATTCCTGATGAAGGATACAGTGTAGTGTCGGTGGTTTGGGAACACTGCTGGCTTCACATTCTGCATTCATTCTTCCAATAAAACCCTTATTTGTGCCACACATATTTTCCCCGCCATCTGTAGCAACACATTTGAGCCGAGACAGAGGAAGGTTGTAGTTTTCAGATAAAGTTGTTTGTACCTCCTTGAAGATATCCACACCAGGTGTTGTACCATGCAGGCTTATCAGATCTGCTAGTTCTTCAGTTACTTCAAACTCTCTGTTCACACCTCTAAAAAAACAACGATACATGAGTCGTGCCAGAAACATCTGTAGACTCAGTTAAAGCTATTGAGAACCACAACAATTTCGATGGTTTATCTGTTAAATGAGCTGAAAAATTGCAAGCAATACCTTTTAACTCTACGTGCCACTGTATTTGGCGAAAGAATAGTAGATATACATTGTTCGATTTTGTCAGGAAACAATTATTCAATTCTTTATGTAGTCACCGTCGGTGAACGGCTAACTTCTTTAAACAATTTCCCTGGCAATTCGCACACTTACTCTTGTAACAGCTTCACTTTCTTGATCACGTTTCTTGATCACGTTTTCTTGAAAGCAAAGTTCGCGTTTTAATGTTTCTAATTTATGCTCACGCACCTTTTCCTTGAATTTATCAACGTTTTCACCATACTTTGTGTTGTAATGACGACGAATATTATACTCCTTATGAAAAGCAATAAGTTCATTGCAGATCACGCACAATGATTTGCTTGCTTTCTCTATCTCAAAATATTCCATGAATCACTTATAATTGGAGACACGGCATTCACTAGCCAATGTTCTCTTTTTACTCTGAACCGACATTGTGTTCACTTAATCAAACAATAACAGTCAGCCTTATTATGACATTAAAAAACACGAACAAGGCCTGAACAGATTAATGGAATCACAGCAAACACAAAGATAATGCAGGGTTGCCAACCATTTTTAGCTATGTCCCTATGGACTGGCAGGAATACCGCTGTGCTGTTTATGAACAAGAAAAGATCGGAAATAGCATGTATACGTGTTTCATTAGTTTTAGTAGATAAAATGTTGCGTGTTATCAGCGTTACCGCGCTATAAAAAAAGCGGCTTTTAGAATATATGGTTACCAAAATCGAGAAGGGAAACTGTTTTCTTGGCCCAAAGAAATCCCTTGAATATTAAATTACCGTGCAGGAGAAAGAGGATTCTTAAATTACGGGAATCCATGTGCTTGTTTTTCTTCTTGTTTGTGATCAAATTTAAGTTTACTCAATTTACCAACGTATCTTTTCTCACGCCGGGGACCGGATTAAACGCCTTCGCGGGCCGGACGTGGCCCGTGGGCCGTATTTTGGAGACCCCTGGCTGATCTAGATCGTTCGGCTTTCATTAAGGCGAACCAAGTTCGATTGTCGGCAGGGCCGCTCCCGGATTTTCGCATGTGGCAATCATGCCGGACGATGACGCTTCTAGGCGTGTTTTCTGCGGGACCTTCCTTTCGTCCCGCCTGTCATTCCGGTAAACGTACAGACTCATATTTATGTCGCAATATTGATTTTGCCATATTTGAGCATTTGAGCAGTATTAATATATTGATGTAAATCGCCCTTGTCTCTTCTGTACGGCAGTGAAAGGTTAATAACTCAGGAACATTATAGGAATTTTTATTTTAATAAACATAATCTAGAAGAACCGAGAATACGATATAGCACGAGAAGGTCCACCTTATGGAAAAATGTTAGAGAATTTGGGTGGCTCTTAATATCGAGGTCTTGAGAGCTGATGAGGGCGAAGTGAGGTGACTATGGGTGGGGCGGGGGAAACAGGAGATCCCCGAGAAACCCACTGACCAGCGGCATCGTCCGGCACAATTCCCACATGCGAATCTCTGGGAGAGCACCCACCGGGAATCCACTTTTAGTTGTGGAACTTCCTTATACCTGCTACTTAGCGTAGTGCAGGGACATGCAGCTCACCTTTGTCTTTATCATTACATCGCCACTGAAAGTCCTGTAGACCTGAGTCGACAAGAGAAAGGCTGCATGATAGTTACTACCTTGCTCGTAAAGGCGGCCAGACATTCAACGCGCTTTCGTGAAGTCACCCTTAGAGCCTCAACGCTTCTACAGACACGCTAAATGCCTCTAACCATACGGCGCCCTTAAGGGTAATATGCGTGAAAATCGTATATTTATATAATTTTTGTCACAATTTGTTTAACAGGGGATTTTTAGAAATTTTTGGTTTGCTAAGACGTAAATAACGATTTTGAACATCTTATTACATGGTTAAAAAATTCTCTGCGTTCGTTATTCTCGGAGCTCTGATTGAAGATAAGAAGAAAACATCCTTTCGTTTCTTCCATCAGTGCTCCGACAATAATGAAAGCAGTGCAAACCTAACAACGTAAAAAGGCGTACACGTAGATCTTAAGCAGTGCTTTCAAAACTGCTCAGTTTACCTTTAACAGTCTTTAGGCAAGCTCACGTGAGTGAGACAAACATCGACGAAGCGTTAAGGTCGATACCGACCGGCGGATGCAGAGCGGCATCGCCTCTACGCGCAGGCCACTCAAGCAGCGCACAATGGTCTCGTCGTGATCGTGGGACTTCAGGTATTTAAGCGGCGACCCCGTGATTTCATTTCTCTAGCTAAGTCCAATGAAGGCCTCTGTTGCAGTTTCGCATGTATCCTGGTACCACAATGTCATCGTCTGGAATGTTATTTCTGTACGTAAGTAAACCTATTGGGGACACGATTCATAGTTCAGAATTTCAACACTCCGACTACGAGTAGACCGCCATAAGACAACATTTCATGATATTTACTTTGCCTTCTTACTCCTTCTCATAAGGTAAACCAAGGAGATCTAGGATTTCCTTCGCCCGAGGCGGTAATTGTGATTTGCCCCCCCCCCCCCCTTTTTCCACCTCCCCTCTCTATCTCTACCAAACCCGTAGGCAATATTAACGTACTTTGCATAATTTGATCGCCGCTGAAAACAGTAGATATTGTATGATATTTTTCTTTCACATTCGCCGTGTATTTCACAGTTTTAGTGGTGTAAAGATATTCCGGCCAACCCGGCGGCGCTCGCGTTAACCCGGCACCCGGTGCAGTTCCCCCCCCCCCCTTTTTTCTCATTGTACACGTCGCCGAGGGGAAGAAGGTAAAATACCCATCATGCACCCCTCACAGTAGTTTCGGCCGCGGCGAGGAACACGCGCGGTGCACGGCCGTGGCGCCACATGGAGGTCGGTGATGTAACAGGCGTCGGTTGTTGTCGGTAATAAACAACCGACTTGGCCCGCTCGTCGGTCTACAAAAAAAAAAAGGCCCGGGGGTCCTTATCGGCGCCGGGTTGCGGGCTTTCGGAAGGACGCGTCGCTATACCCCCCCCCCCCAACCATCTCTCCCTCACACACGCAAAACCACACACATACATCACTAGCCTTCCCGCGTGACACGTCAGCGACGTAACCTGGTTAGCGTCGGCACGTGATCCCGTCCACGGCGACACCTCGTCTCTCTATGACGTCATCCGGGACGCTCACAGACGTGGCGCCTGAAACCCTCCACAACCAGAACTTCAAGGGCGTCGCTACGAGTCTCTGCACGGTTTCTGAACACGTTCTCAATCAAACCTTTGGAAAAGTACCCTACATATATATATATATATGGTGTTTCGTTCTTTCCTAAATTCCTCATGTAGTATCACAGGTGTATTATGCTTCTGTTCGCATAGTCTTTTTCATAAATTAAAAATGATTTTATATTTTATCCATAAATTTTAATAACTCATATATATTAAATATGTATACAAAAATGGGGTATTTCTATGTTGGGGACCCGGCCGTTTTTTTTTTTGCGTGAATACGTCTACGTTGATGCGCTCGGACGCCTTTGTATTTTTTTTTTACGTTCCCGGCACCGCTTCACTCGATCATATGGGGTTTCATAGGTATAGGCTGTTCACGGTAAAGTGAGCGCTTTTGAAAGCCCTCTCTATTGAAATAATAGTTACTAAGTATATTTTATTTTAGCCTCAGATGTTCAATTCCGACTGTTACATGTTACTATTTATTTTAAAAGGTGGCCAATGGATGAAAAATGGCTGAAAGAAAAAAGTAACTAGGGCCTCAAAAGTGCTCACTTTACCGTGAACAGCCTATATCAATGGATTGCTTTTATAGGCCGACATTATGTCAAGTGTTCTTAAATTTATTCCATTAAATTCACATAATTTCACCATAACCACGCCACACAATTGATTTTATACACGCATTCTATTGATCTTGACGAGAGCTGTCGATAAAAACTTAAACGAGCGTCGTCTTCTCCTAGTCAAAAGTTATACTACGTGGAAGTTATGAGACGCTGCGAAACGGACTCAAAATTACGCCTCCCCCCCCCCCTCCTTCCGCGCGCGATGCTTTGTAGATCTCATTCAACGTAACATGTTCTTTGATCCTTTGGCAATCGAGTGGTGTAATTGAATTCTGAATATAGACGATAAATTCGGAGCTGCAATGTCAAACTGTGTCCCCCGATTATGTTATCATCGAATTTTCTGAATTGCCTCCCACTATGGTCGCAAATGTAAAGAAGTATCCACGTAAACAGGGAGACAATGGGTGTTCAGGTAATGCCTTGTAAGAAATAGTTCTTGTGTAAAATATAATTGCAACGAGTGAGCACGAAAGCTGTCCCCTTGGTGTTACTTTCTAGACTCGGTTAAGCTTTGTTTGCGTGAAGCGGTGAAATATGCTGCAATTTTAACTACTTCAGGGTTTCAGAAAAGTTGGAAGTCACCGTATATGTACTATAGTAAAACGTGACGGCGTTGGAATTGGAAAAGGGTTATTAACGTAGCCCAGTTTTAAGCCTGAACGCTTATCAGGGGACGACTTATAAACTAACTTAAACTAGCATCCATGCCTTGCGTGGGATTCGAACCCAGAACCTCCCGCACCCCAGACTGGCTGCGTACTAACCGACCGCGCCACGGGAGGCTGAGGGACCGCCTGTTCAGTGCGAGTATGACGCCAGTTCTCCGAGGGATCTCCTACACCAGCGTGCGAGGGTGTATGGGCTGTTCACGATAAGATGAGCATTTTTGAAAGCCCTGCTAAAGATCTACTGGTATACACATTGTGTATTCCTCCGCCTTATTTAAAATTAACGTTGCTATGGGCCTCATCCCTTTATTCTTGCGTCGGCCAAATGAAATGGTGAAATTAGTAGGTAAGTAAATACTTTACAGATAGCTTGTTTTTACACTTCGATTCAGTAAAAAAAAAAAACGGAAAGTGAAATGATTAATTTAAAGTTATCAGTGATGGTTGCCTAACACTTTTTATTCGACGTTAAGATAAGGAACTACTTTCCATCAATCGTTGCCAACATGACTGGGCGAATGTCACTCAGTGCGCCCATTAATATATATGCATGCAGGTAGGGGCAGTGATTTTTCTAAGGTTCATTTATAAAGTGCTCACTTTACCGTGAACAGCCTTTAGGAGTAGACGCGATCCAAGAACCCCAGTGAGGAGTAGAGGCCTAGCTCAGTCGATCCAACTACAAGAGTTTCACTCAACGAACCACACTTCCAGATTAATTATTTACACTAAAATATTTAAATACACTCATCTTACTTTCTGTACTAATATAAATCATCACCGAGTCGAAGAATCAAAACAGGTTCTAAATATTAAGAGTTTGGTACGATATATTGTACATTTGTCGGAGTAACTTAACAAAATGATATACATTTAAGTGAAATGGGACTGAATCTGGCATACTCTGTTCAATTTTCATTATACTTTTTAGAATTTCTCCGTAACATTAATATGCAAATTAACACCCAAACGTTTTCAAAAATTAATGGACTAAAGGAAAAATTTTATGTTTTATAAAATAATTAGACAGGAATCTTTGTCCTTTTGCGAAGTACCACATTGCATTCACAATATTGTATAAAAACAATAAATAAATACATTATGATGCAATACAAAAATATTTCTGTGAAATAATTAAATATTCCTATAGAAACCCCCATAGATTCAGAAACTTTTAGCTTACGCCTCATTATTATTTCGCATTTATACCAGTTCCGCAAATAACGATGTCATCTTAAAAGCCTTTGCACTGCTCTGGAACAAATATATTTTTACCAATTTTTTTAGATCAGACATTCTCTCTTTCATTAAAGGTCGTTTTGGGCATAATTGACCCAAAAGAAGAATTGGCGTTGATTGATATGCTTATGATACACGGAATGTACGTTGAACGAGATCATAAGTAAATTCGATTTTAATTAATACTGCAACACAACACATTTTTATGGACCTTAATTAAAAATACATTTATACTTTTTGAAATGTATAGCTCATATAATTATTAATAAATACACAGTTGCTTACCATTAATGTCCCACTACTCCTTGAAACCATACGCAACAGAACACTTTATTTCTTGAACAGTTATTGTTTCCGTTTTCCAAGCTTTTTTGATGATGTGTGAGATTCAGTGAACAGTGAAGAGTCGGTTATGTTTTTCAGAGCGTGTTTGTGAGCATGGAGAAGCGGTTCTTGACAAATTATGTTATGTTCTTAAGGATGGGATGGATTTCCCTCCCCCCCCCCCTCCATCGACTAAGGTCAAGAAGCGAGAGAGCGATACGGGCGACACTAACACGCAATTCTAGCGCATCATCGCTCCTAAGCGCAAGGTGTGCACTTTTTCCGTCGTAACGCTGTACTGTGCTAATTAGATCTGTAACAGTGGGGTTTTATTACACGCGATGAAAGCTCACAGATTAAACTACGCCCTTATTTTGTACTTTTCTCTTGTCGCTTAAAGAAATTGCATAGGTAAGTTGTAAAATGCGACATTTGACCAATCTCGCCAATTTTTTTCCTCCAAAAATACATTTGATATGACAAAAGTAAAAAAAAGAGGCATGGGTAATTGATTTTTATCTTTGCCGAAAAAAGTCGTATTTGCATAAGTTTATTTACCGAGATATGCGTATTCACGCAAACAACTCTTTCACAAAAAACGCTGTGGTCCATCCCACTCTGTATTCCAAGGCGAGACGTGGCGTCGTAAATACATTGTTTTTACTGCGTCTTCCGTGGTTGGCTGAACACAGTTACCAATGCATGGATGGATTCCTCATACGTAATGAAACACATGTAGAAATGAGCCTTTTTTACACCGTCTTAAAAATTTTAAGGGGTTGACCCGGATTTTTGCATAGGTGAATCGTTTTGGACAATGCCGATGGTCAGCTGGTTTTCTCGGGGATCTCCCGTTTCCCCCGCCCTTACATTCCGGCGCTGCTCCATACTCACCTCACTTCACCCTCATCGGCCCTCAAGACCTCGATGTTAAGAGCCGCCCGAATCTCCTCACTCATTAAGATTTTCTGGTTAAAATTAACGCATAAAATGTTACTTGTACTTACTTGTTTACCTGTAATGTTACTTGTACTTACTTGTTTACCTGTAAATTGTATACTTGTATTACTTGTTTACCTGTAATGTTACTTGTACTTACTTGTTTAACTGTAATGTTACTTGTACTTACTTGTTTACCTGTAATGTTACTTGTACTTACTTGTTTACCTGTAATGTTACTTGTACTTACTTGTTTACCTGTAATGAATATTATTGGAGGCGACAACACGAGTGTCCTTATTTTCGGACTTAAATTTTGCGTAAAGTGTCTGTGATTTTTTCCTTCAACTGTGAGCTCGTAATTGGCACATTTCAAAGCAAATTCATTAAAATATAGAATTTTGATTTTTAAGTGCAACTCTTTGCAAATAGAACGGCAATATTTTTATAGCTGACCAAATTGTGAATAAAAGTTTCACGAAAAAATTTTTGCCAACACTTGATGCTCACTTTGGTGTTGTAATACTCTGCCGCGATGCGTTAAATCAAGTTATTTAATCGGTTTATCAGTGAAATTATTTAATGTAGTATAAAAATGACGTTATAAATTAATTATCCTGAAACAGCAGCTTCTTCTAGGATTGAGATGGGTTTGTGTCAAGTGTTTTATCTAACGTGTCTTTAAGACTTTTATCCTCAAGTAGAATATTTCTCGATACTTTTAGGAGCTTAATTTTGATTCTAAGGACATAGCTACATCCTTTCAACCTACACCTTGAAATGATAAACAACTTTCCATTTAACTTTGCTACTTGTTTCTTTCTGAGCCTGCATTGTTAAACATGATGAACTTCAATTGGCGACTGCATAAACATTTCATCTATCATTTGAATGCAGTCTATACAGTATCGTTCCCATACAAATTGAAGTAGTTTCGTTTTTAACTGAACGAAAAACATGGAAATTAACACTTTTGCAAATATTTAGATGCCTGCTAATTTATCGCACTGATTGAAAACTCAACTATTTATTTAAAATTAATAATATGGCGCTAACACTTTCAAAAACAGTGCTTTTTTACATCCCAAACCATTAAAGACTTAGATTATATATTCGAAAATAAGGATGTGATTAATCATGATAGAGTGGTGATATTTTCCATTAACAGCAGAAGCTTATTACATATAATTGTTTCAGGATTATGATAGGTTAATTTATAATATATGGCTTATAACAACACTGATGTTTCAGTATCGTTAGAAGAGGCAAATATTAAATTTTTAAACAGGCGTAAAAGCCATGGAACGGCAGATTCGAAAGGGTACCAAGAGCGCCTGAAAGGTAGATCACTGTTTGGACATTTCTGCTGTGCGGGTGGTTGTAAACTTGGCGTACTGTATCCTGTACGAAACAAAAAAAAATAAAACATACGGATTACGCGGATATTACACGTGGTCACGCATAAATACTCGTATATAAAGTGCTCAGTCGTTGCTTTCGAACACAAAATGTGTTTTTACAAATTAATAAATTCACACTTGAAAAAATGTAAATGTAAATATAAATCAGCCTTCCTAGTCGACACCCAAAGGCCCACAACTAGAGGTGAGTCACACAGTATCAACCTGCTACTCTGTATCTGATGCACACTTGTATCGAGTACTGTAAATGAGTACACTTTCGAAGTATCAGATACATTTAGTATCAGTTTAACATTCGCCGTCAGTATATTACGTCTGCTGTTTCATGTAATACTAAAACAATAACATTGTAACTGTATTTTAAATATGCGGATAAGATGAAAACCAATTTCTTGATTTAGATTTGGAGAGTGCAAAGTTAAATGATTTAGTTTTTTCAAAAAAGCTAATTTATAACTAAGTTTTTGTTTACACGATTTACATGCAGCAAGTTCAATATCCTCTCTGAAACATTTTCGCACAAATTAAGTATTTTATAATGATGTTGTTCTAATCCATACTTTATTTCACTGTAAAATATAAAAACAGTACACAAACTCAAACACATACTTGATAATGTGTGTACTCGATAACGCGCGTATCAGATACACGTCTACCTGGTACTGTGTACCTGTTACACGCCCGTATCTGATACACGCATACCTGGTACTGTGTACCTGTTACACGCCCGCTGCTCGCGAGACTGGAGAAGCAGTGATGCACTCGGTAAACTCGGGAATTCCTGTATCTGATATACAAAGTGTCTGTAGTAGTTTGGAGCTAGTACAGAAAGTAGCTGTAGCAACCAGTTTCTACCCACAGCTTACAAAAAAATCATCGAAATTCCCTAACAAGAACACATGTGGCCGTGCCTACTTATACGCAGTATATTAAAGAACGCGAAACAGTTAACACATGCAAAAATACACATGAAACTCACGCATACAATTAAAATTCGAAGATAACTAAACCAACGCAAATGTACATACATATTTTCGTCACATACGCCTACACGATATCATAAAACATTCTGCACACGTTGCTCCATTTAACATATTCAGACATACAAAGAATGGGTAATTAAAAATAATGCGTACCTCACATAAATAGTCTCAACTGCACACTAAAACAATCCGGAAAATCTGGCGATAATAAAATGGGGGGATACAGTTTTACATTGCAGCTCCGAATCTATCGTCTAAATTCGAAATGCAATTACACCTCTCGATTTCCAAAGGATCAAAGAATATGTTACAATGAGAGAGAACTGGGAATCACCGCGCGCGGAATGATGAAAAAAAAGGGGGGGGAGGAATTTTGAGAAGCTTTACGACGCTCGTTTGAATTTCAATCGACAGCTCTTGTCAAGAGCAATCGATTGCGTATATAAAAACATTTGTGTGAAGTGGTTATGGTGAAATTGTATGAGTTAAATGAAAAAAATTAAGAAAACTTAGTAGAATTTTGGCCTATACTAGTCAAAAAGCCAAGTTGAAATACATAAATCGTATACAGTTGGAAAGAGCATCTCAAAAGCAATCCAGTGATACCCATAAAACCCCATATGATCGAGTGAAGCGATGCCGGGAACGTATAATAAAGACGAAGGCGTCCGAGCGCGTCAACGTAGACGTATTCACGCAAAACTAACGGCCGTATCCCCAACACAGCCACGTCCTATTTTCGGATCAAACCTTTGGAAAATCACTCCGTGCATGTCATCTTTGTTTGTTTGCTAAACACGCCATGCGTCACAAGCGTTTTATACTTGTGCTAACATGGAAGTACCTTATTTTTGGTTAAATTGAACTTTTACTTATATCTTAACCATTAATTTGATTTCATTTGTAATCGAAACAGGGAGAAAATAGGTGTTTTCGTAATGCCTAGTAAGAAATAGTTCTTATGCAAAATATTATTACACTGAGTGGCGCACGAATACGGTGCTTAATCCTTCTGGTGTAATTTTCTAGATTCGGTTAAGCTTTGTTTGAGAGGGGGAGGAATATCCTGGAAGTAGAACTTTCGCACTAATTTTATACGTTTGAGTTATTAGGATAAGAATGTTGTAAATACTGCCAGTATTAGTCTCTAAGAAATTACAACCCTATAAAACAATTTACAGGTCGTTAATGGATGAAAAATATTTGTAGTCCCAAAATCACAGAAATTTTATAATTACAAACACGTAATTAATATCTAGTGGTAATTGAAAAAAACTTTTTTTCTGAATTGTATGAAGTACTGAGTGAGCTAACATGTGATTATAGTAGCAACTGATTTTGCCCATTCTTCAAAATGAACCACTATAGAAATTACGATCATCGTACTTGTAATATATTCCTTTATAGGATTTATAGACTAATTCTCTGCTATGTAATCGTTTTTCTGGGGGAGGATGAATTACGCGTTTTATAATACTTGAATAAATTGCATTAGATGTGCACAAATTTGCAATTCTTTCCATTTCTACCTGATGGCAGTCGATGTCTGAAAAAACAGCTATTGGACTATAGATATAGTCTTTCACGGTAAAGCGAGCTCTTTCGAGGCCCTAGATACTTCTTTCTTTCAGCGATTTTTAATCCTTTAACCATCTTTTTAAATAAATGTTGCCATGTAAGTAATTAACACGGTGTGTATATTCCACCGCACTCGGAAGTTAACGCCTAAGGCTAAAATAAAATATTATTATTGACTATTATTCCAATTGAGAGGGCTTTCAAAAGTGCTCACTTTACCGTGAATAGCCTGTACTGAATGTGGTCTGCAAATTATGTAGCAAACTAGTATTTAGTCTGTTTGCATGTGCCAACAAATCTATTAAAATTAGTGGGCATGAAATATGATCTTGAGGGAACCTTGGAGGAGCTTTGTATATGACTGAGGAAGTATAATTGATCTTAACATTGAAGCCCTGTTATTCAGACAGATTGCAACTACATGACATATTGATCACGAGTCCATTTTTTTTGGTAATTTCAGGGTTTGCGTTGTAAACGTCTGTAATTGGCCTCATCGAAAGCGTTTGTAAGCATGAAATACATGACATCAAAATGACCTTGAAAGATGACCTCAATATAGACAATATCAATAAAGATAAGCTGATTTGTAGAAGTATATTTACCTTTCGAACAGAGATGGATTTGAGAAATATTGGCTTCCTAGGTCCTTAGGCAGTATATTGTCCTTTTTGCCCCAACCTCCTGGACGTAGTAATGTTTAAAAAATATCGATATATCGAAACGACAATATTATATCAACGATATATCGATATAAATCGTCGATAGATTTCAACGATATTTTTTATTGCAATCAATATAATTTTCCAGGTATCGGAAATTAATACTTTTAAAATACTCTTTTAATAAACTCTGTTTTAATTGCAAAACATTTATTTAAAACTTACTATTTTTAATTTGGTAACATGCACCAAAAAGAGGTTTCTGCAATGCCTCGAGTCCTCAATATATAAAATTCCAAGCAATTTTACATTATGTCAAATCATTCAATAGATAAAATATCGAATTTTGATGTACCGTAAGAGGGGGTGACTTTGGACATGGGGGTGACTTTGTGATACAGGATTTTTCACTGTTATTTCCATTTCCTTTCTTTTCGAAGAGACTATTTGTAGAGTTCATTGGTTTAATTGGCACCACCGAATATCTGAGACATCCTACTGAAGTAGGGGGACATTTCAATGTGGTTTTTTGGGTCGCGAAAACACCCCAACTTGTCACAAAGTGAACCCGCTTACGGTACCGAATATCGATATTCTTACCGATATCGACATCCCTACTACCACCACATCGCTTTTCCGTTCGCCTAGTAAGAAAACGTGTACAAATTTATATACGCTGTTCACGGTAAAGTGAGCAAATTTCAGGCCCTAGTTATTTTTTTCCTTTCAGCCATTATTTATCCTTCAATCACCTTTTTAAATAAATTTTGCCATGCAAGTAATAAACACAGTGTGTATATTCTACCCCACTCGGAAGTTAGCATCTAATGCTCGCTTTACCGTGAACAGCCCATAATTAACTATACCGAGCGAGGTGACGCTGTGGTAAATCTTCGGAATAGCAATCGGGAGAACCTGGGTTGGAATCCCTGATCGGCCATCCTGATCTCGGCTTACCATGGTTTTCCGTAACCATTCCAAGCGAATGGTGTGATGGTTCCTGCTTCTCTGAGCAACTAGCTCTGCCCTAATGACCTCGCTGTCGACCAGACGCTAAGGATGAAGCAAAGCAACTGCCTATGGAGCACTGCACCCTGCTATAAAACGTGAAGAATTCATTAAAAAGTAGTACAGACACGATGAAACTCGTCAGCAAAGTGCGATTTATACTGTATATGAAAGAAGAATGTATATATATTTTGCAACATTATAAAATATTTTACTAAAATATATTTTTTAAATGTAGAAAATTAATCGATCAATAGAGTCCAAATTTTTAACATAATTTAAGCTCATTTCCATTCTGGATGCTTCAGAATGGAGAATTTACAATAACATTTCTTTCAAGAAAGATCGTCATAGTATTTACTATGACCGCACATAAGAAAATTGTAATAATAATGAAGAAATTAAGGAAACAATTATTGTAATTGATTTTATGTGCGTCCGTTTGTCGTAAACATTTATGGCTGAAACTGGCGTAGATTAAGTTAATTATAAAATTGATATGACGTATTATTACTATGATTTTATTACACATGATCACAGTAAATGTTATGACAATCTTTCCTGAAGATGATTTTATTGTAAATTCTGGTTTTTGAAGCATCCAGAGTGGAAATGCGCTTAAATTGAGTTAAAAATGCAGACTATATTGATTGATTGATTAATTTTTTTCTTTTAAAAAAGTACATTTTAGTAAAATATTTTATAATGTTGCAAAACATGTACGTACATTATTCTTTCACGTAAAGCATAAATCGCACTTTTCTGACAAATTTCTGTGGTGTCTGTACTACTTTTTCACGAGTTCTTCACATCGAGTAGTCGGGTGCGATGCTCCATAAACAGGTTGCTTTACTTAAACCTCAAAACTTGCCTTGTTATATTGAAACAAATGTTGTACAACAAGAACAAACAGGACCGTTTCCATGCACGCACGCATGGCATCTTACTTTGCACAAGTTCACGTCGTACTCTTTTCTGTGCGAAGTTGTGAACTGATATGGTCGAAGTTTACTTTATGAAATGTGTCCTCTTATATGTAACGATGGAAACAGGTTTCAGTAGGTTTTGGCCTGCTGTTGACCGGAGATATTTATTAATTCTCTTTAGCTACAGTGTGACGCTGAATGTGCTCAATGAACAAATTATTTTTGTAAACATCCTTCGAGACAGCCCCTTCCTGCTCCTGTAGAAGAGACAGCCCCTTCCTGCTCCTGTAGAAGAGACAGCCCCTTCCTGCTCCTGTAGAAGAGACAGCCCCTTCCTGCTCCTGTAGAAGAGACAGCCCCTTCCTGCTCCTGTAGAAGAGACAGCCCCTTCCTGCTCCTGTAGAAGAGACAGCCCCTTCCTGCTCCTGTAGAAGAGACAGCCCCTTCCTGCTCCTGTAGAAGAGACAGCCCCTTCCTGCTCCTGTAGAAGAGACAGCCCCTTCCTGCTCCTGTAGAAGAGACAGCCCCTTCCTGCTCCTGTAGAAGAGACAGCCCCTTCCTGCTCCTGTAGAAGAGACAGCCCCTTCCTGCTCCTGTAGAAGAGACAGCCCCTTCCTGCTCCTGTAGAAGAGACAGCCCCTTCCTGCTCCTGTAGAAGAGACAGCCCTAGGCAACTATGGCTTGTCTGGACCTAGACCGGCCCTGCTTTAAAAATGTTGAGTGCAAAGTTTAGTGATAAATTTTATTTTTAAAAATATATATATATGCAAATGATCGTCGATTTAGAAATTTTTAGTGACGTCAGTGACAAAATAGGCAGCTTTTGGTATGTTCCCCCCCCCCCCCCCCGCTTCTCAGAGCACTGTTCAAGTACAAAAAAATATTTCAAGGACGAAAAATTGTGATATTTTGTGGAAATCCTCTCTATGCTTAACTGTCCCATAAGGAACTTCGTTATGTTCCCAACTTCAGTAGAATTAACTTAAGGTTGAAGTAAAGCTACTTGCCTATGGAGCACTGCACCCGACTATACAACGCGAAGGACTCATTAAAAAGTAGTTTACAGACACCATAAAAATTGTCAGAAAAGTGCGATTTATACTGTATATGAAAGAAGATTGTATATATTTTGCTACATTCTAATATATTTTTATAAAATATACATTTTATATGTAAAAAATAATCGAATAAAATAGCCTGCATTCTTAACAAAACTTAAGTGCATTTCCGTTTTGGATGCTTCGGAAAACTGAATTTATAGGAAAATCTTCGACATGGAATATCGTCATAATATTTCTGTGATCACTTGTAGTAAAATCATAGTAATAATGTATCATATTAATTTTATAACCAACTTTATTTAAGTCAGTTTCAGTAATTAATGTCCGTCACAAATGGACGCACATAAAGCAATTATAAAAATTATTTCCCACATTATCATTATTATTAAATTTTTCTTACATTTAATCATAGTAAACATTATGACGATATTACATGAAAATTTTCTTGCAAATTCTGCTTTTTGAAGCATCCAGAATGGAAATATGCTTAATTTTTTTTTAATACACACACTATTTTAACCGATTATTTTTTTTACATTTAAAAAGTATATTACAATAAAATATTTTATAATTTTGGAAAAAAATATATATGTCTTTCATATACCGCATAAAAAGCCATTTTTCTGACAATTGTTATGGTCTCTGCACTAACTTTTTATGAGTTCTTCACGTTGTACAGTCGGGTGCAGTGCTCCATAGGCAGTTGCTTTACTTCAACCTTGAAGTCCCCCGCCTACCTTGATCTTGAACTGCGCCTAACAGTGCTTGAAATATACGTTCAACTACGAAACTATTAAATGTGCGTCCAAAGTGATCTACGAAAATAACGCACTCTCCAGACGAGGGCTGTCGAGTGCTTACAAGGCGTGACGAACATTAGAAACACCATTTCAGAGTACTCCATAATGGCTAAGAAAGGCTTCTCCAAAGCGCCGTATCTCAAAATATACGCGTCAGATAAATACAAAAAATAATTTAAGGCCACTGCGTTGAACCTTCCTACAGACTTTCCACCAATGAAATGACAGGGTTGCCAATGATAGACCCATATATGCTGTTCACGGTAAAATGAGCACTTTTGAAAGCCCTGCTTGTGATCTAATTGTACGCACGTTGTGTATTCTTCCACCTTATGTAAAATTAACATTGCGATGGGCCTCATCACATTATTCATGCGTCGGTCAAGTCAAACTGTGAAATTATTATGAAAGTATATACTATAAAAATCTGCTTATTTTCGCATTTCAATGCATTTAAAAACAGATAGCGAAATAAAGTATTTAAGTCATCCCAAATTGCTACCTAACACTTTTAATTCGATGTTAAAATATGGAACTATTTTCCCTCAATCGTCACCATCTTTACTGGGCGCATGTCACTTCGTAAGCCCGTCAACATATATTCAGGTAGGAGAACTGACTTTTTTCTAAGGTTGATTTCTCAAAAGTGCTCACTTTATCGTGAACAACCTTTAGGCAGCACGACGAGAACACTGAGCGGCAACTCCAAGCCTTGCGCTCAGAGGCGATGTCGCACTTGATGCGCGTGGCAGAGACGACCTTATTGCTTCCGCGCGTCTCGGACTCACACGCCAACGAAAGGCTGCAGGTAGGCGGGGACCTTAATGCTACTAGCAAATAAACATTGATCGGAATGTTAGAACACGGAGAGATGTTACTGATCGTGTGGCACGCACCCATGTAGCAAGCCACAGTTTGCCGACTCTTGTTTCACTGCTAGCACCGCAGGATGATGCTGTGCATGGGCCTACACAGCTGGCCCTGTTATGGCTGACTGCTGGCAACAGGACACTTGGCATGCCATTTATGACACACTGATGGAATGTTGATGGAAATGAAACTGATGGTCGAGAGCAGGTGACTTATTAATGGCCCACAAATGGCTTACCAACTGTATTACAGCAACATAACCTGTACGTATTGCTGGCGAAAGTATGGGTAGCCATCTACAGGCCATTTGATGGCTGTGAAATGGTACATCGGTGGACCATTGCTGGTGCAATTTGGTTTATTATGGGAATTTTTATGGCTACCACTTTTTACAGGTAGCTTCTTCGTACTACACACACACACACACACACACACACTTATATGTATATATGTGTGTAATATAATTATAGATTATTTGTCAATTTATAGTGATGGAAATATCTATGGGAAAATTCTTTAAATACAGTAACTGGTATTGAAAAATTTGACTTATGTAATGTTTTCCATGTATGTCTGCATAAAATAAAAATGAGAAGTTAAATTAAAACAATATATAACCACCTTTAGAAAATTAACATTGAAAGGCTTATATTGTTTCACGTTTGGCGACTGCAATTCAAAACAGATGAATAGCATTTAGCTTACATACATACTGCGAAAGATTACACTAAAGGCAAGTTTTGGATTAATATCGCGATTCATGTAGGAAGATTTGTCTCAACTTCAGTATCTTTTTTTATCTGCATATTTTTAAAAACTGATTTTTTCGCATGGTATATTCGTAGGGTATGGAATAACTGGCGTGATTTATATAATATTAGTGTTTGTTGTTAATTCAAGTCTGAATATATTCTAAATTAGTTCATCTAAACAAACGAATACATTGTGGAGTATTGGTTAGCATGCTTGGGCTGTCTATGGAAGGGATGTAAGTTCGCGCCCCCTCCACTCCTCTGGTAAGAATAATATTCTCATGTCGTATAATGTGTTTAGTAGTGAAGTAAAGAAAATAAAAAAACAAAGAAAATTTGATATTGATGGTCAAAAGAATTATTTCTAAGAGATATAGTTAGACGTATGGTGAAAGCATGGCTAGTCACCAGTGGGCCATCTGATGGCTGTAAAATGGTACATCGCTGGGCTATTACCGTTGTGAGCATATGGGCCATGCTTGGGCCGTTTCTGTTCACCGCATCTGGGCCAGTTATGGGCAGAGTGTGGCTTGTTAGTGGTGCCACTTCAGGACCAGCAATGGTGCCGGGTACATGCCATCTGTAGGCTAACTGTTTGCCGGCTTGGCATCCGACTGTAAACCATCAAAGGGCCATATGTGATTTGCCACATGAGAAGGTCTTGGACGATTCCACGCGAGCCTGCATGGCCGCTTGTACGGACGGTTATGTAGAAGATTTGGCCATCTGCTGGCCGTTTTCAAGAACGTTTTCGTAATTGGTCGCTTGCAATTTCGAAGGAAGTTTCCATTGCTAGAAGGTTGGAATTTTAGCCAGTCAGAGACTGTGGTGGTGCCGCTTTATTTTGTTTTGAGAAAAAGCCATATGACTATAAACCATGAAACTGTTCACTGATTTTAAAACAAAGTTATGTGAAGAAATGATGGTAACACATACGTTCCAGTTATAACGGTTAATGAATGGGCTCTGTGCATAACCGCGTAATACTGAAGACATGAGTGAAGATGTTTCCTGAACTACAGTTGCGGAATTGAAATCATGAAAGATGGACTCGCCTTTCCTTGTGCGGTGACATGTAACATTCCACAACTTATAGCATGCAGGCTTGAATAGCAGGTCTCGTCGAAGTTTCCGCCGGGGCTTGCCTCTACGGCGGTGTTCCGATTCTGTGTCCGCGAGCTGTGAGAACTAGGACTGAGGGAAAAGGGGGGGGGGGGGGGTACACTCGTGGTTGCGGTAGGTCGGGGAGCGGATGCGCAGCACACTGAGCGCTGTTGCGCATGCGCGAGCGAGTGACTATTAGTTCGACGGGACCCAGTGAGCGCAACGCTGACCTTGCTCCCGTCTTGCTCTGGTACGCGACTTGCGGCGGTGAACTTGTGCCCGCTGGCCGCCATCGTCTGTCATCACAAACACGGCAGCGCGCGCCTGCATGCGGGTGGACGGCGCTGCCTTCTGCCCAACACAAGCGGAACTCGCTCTTATTGCAAGGCTGGCCATGCGTCCCGTCCCACTTCAGCGGAACACGCCCCTTCTTAGTAGCTGTAGAAAGTCCCTCCTCCTCGTCGGTTTAATATTTCCCCCCCCCCCCCAACAAGGCCCTGTAATAATATTGTAACAACGCACAAATGATATACAGTAGGAAACATGTTTCAAAACCCTTTATTACACATAAATACAATTTGAATTGGCAAAAAAAATTTAGAACGACTAATAAAATATATATCACAGTAATATAATAATTCGTTTTTTTGATTACAATTCTTCGAAACGTAGTAGTTGTCCTGGAGCACAAAAAAGAAGGAAAAGTACAACGTTTCAAATATACTCCTAGCTCCAGAACAACAAATATTAAAAAAAAAAAAAAAAATGAAAATTTAATTTAGTTAATAACTTATTAAAAACGTTACCATTTTCTTTGACTAGAACAGAGCACCCATTTGACTCTAAAAACCCGTAGGAAGGAGGGCATCAACTGACTTGCCCAGTTATGCCTCCATTCCATAAAATACTTTAAAGTCAGTATAATTACGACGGGAGGCTCTTTCTTAATCGTTACATTAATATTTCACAATCCTCCTCTTCCTCCTCCCCCTCCTCCTCCACCCCTTCACCTCCTCCTCTTCCTCCTCCTCCCCCTTCACCTCCCCCTCCTCCTCCCCTTCCTCCTCCTATTCCTCCTCCTCCTCCTATTCCTCCTCCCCCTCCTCCACCACCTTCACCTCCTCCTCTTCCTCCTCCTATTCATCCTCACCCTCCTCCTCCCCCTCCACCCCCTCCCCCTCCCCCTTCACCTCCTCCTCCTCCCCCTTCACCTCCTCCTCCTCCCCCTTCACCACCTCCTCCTCCTTCTCCTCCTATTCAGCAATCCTCAGCAACCCTACTCACCCACCTTTCCATCAGTCATTCAATCTTTCCATCAGTCATTCAATCTTTCCATCAGTCTCTTGATCGATCCCTCGATCAAGCCTTCGATTTGTCCCCCACCCTTATGTATAGAAAAGACATTCGTTTGCCAACTGCCCCAAAATTTGTACATATTGGAAGAATTAATATTTAGTATGCAGTAAACTATCCATGCATGTATTTTTAAAATTAAGTCTTTATTACCATTCTACATGCAGATCTTTCCGTTAATAGTCGAGTGCTCACAGCACCACATTAAATTTGAGAGGGATGATAGAGCACGACACACAAAAGTAACGGAAAAGCATTTATTTTATAATAATATATTGTTTTATAATTACAATTTCAGAGGAAAGTAGTATCGCATCATTCGATGTAGCCCCGTTCTTTAACTTTACCACTTACTGAAGATATCTAAACAATGCGCATGTCAGACCCACATTTTTGAAGGTCAAACAAATATCTGAGTCTATAAACAAGTTCATTCGTGTCTTCGGTAAATAAGTAGCCAGTATTCCCGCCATCTTCTGCCTTCTTCGCTTCACTTGTCGAAAGAAACTCGTTGGTGAAATGTGTAGGAATGTCGAAGGAATCGTAATGAACGTCTTCGCCTGCTAAGTCAGTCTCAATATCGAGTTTACTTTTCTTTTCAGGAGTCATATAGTCATCTTCGGTATTTAGAACCGACGACCGTTCATTTTGAAGTTTGTCGACTTCACGCGAACGTACTGCAAGTTTACATTCCATACATACTGCCTCTCCTGCACTCATTCCGTCTTCAGCATCAACTGTCTCATCATAATCACCTTTCGAATCTGCACCCATCGATGCAGCACTTGCTGACTCCCAGTAGACGGATCCTTGCAGATCTCGGTATGTTCTATCAATGTATCGCCTTGCACAAACTGCATTGGACCAATGTCGTATTGCTTCATCGCGCGAAAAGGACTCTTCGTACAGATCATTCTCTCATGCCGACGAGCATTTTGACCGTAGGTGAAAACTCGATCGCAGAATCGGCACTGGCGACGACCAGTTAGCGATGAAGCAGGTCGTGGCTCCACGAGTGTTGAGGTCGAAGGCGAACCTTCGTATTCGCAATTCATTTTCTTGTTATGACGACAGAGCGCATCCAAATCGATGTTCACCTCACGCTGACAGAATACCAACTAGCGTTGTTTCCTATATAGATGCAGTTATATTCTTTACAGAAAAGGGCGTAGATTGTGCTCAAAAAAGGACTTACAACTTAAAATTTATGTGTAAAAAAATATGGGAGCACTCTGAGAAAACCTATACTTGTTCACCCCAGAAGAAAACACGCAGATAATTATGTATGTTATATGGCCTATATAAATATAGAAATATAAAATTGATTTAAAAAAAATCATGTACAGGTGTATAAATATTCAAATAAAAAATTATTTCTAATTAACTTTATACATAATTATGTATATATAAATATGGGAATATAAAATTTTTTTAAACTTCAATTTTATATATGCATATGCCTACAAGCATATAAAAACATTGTTATATAAGGATAATTATGTATACATAAATATAGAAATATAAAATTATTATAAATTTATTTTATTCCTAATAATATATAGGTGTATAAAATGTTAATATAAAATTAATTATATAATCCTATACATAATTATGTGCACATAAATATGGGAATATAAAGTTATTTTAATTTTCTCTTTATATAGCCTAAACACATATTCTTACAAGCATATTTAAATAACATATTGTTATATAAGTATAAATGTGTATAAATAAATATAGAAATATAAAATAAATAATTATGTACATATACATATTGGAATATAAAATTATTACAGATTTCTATATTTATAAATACATATGACTACCAATATATTTAAATAACATGTTGTTATTTAAGTATAATTATGTATACATAAATATAGAATTATAAAATTATTTTTAATTTATTTAATAAATAATTATGTATAAGTATGTAAATATAAAATTATTTTTAATTTATATTTATTATATATATATATAAAATTATATGAAAAATGTAAAAAAATTATAAAAAATATAATCATACACAACACAATATTTTTTTGTATTTTTTCCATCGTTGTTTTCTTTATAGTAGTTGATTATATTTATAACACTACAAGAAAATTGGAGCTAATTATAAATTACTTCCCTGTGGAATGTGTACAACTGCGACAAGGCTTCCTATTAATTATAAACTTGGAGGTACTTAAATTAGTTTGTATATTTCATAAAAATTTGCGTGTCAGTAAAAATTTAACACATAACAATCTTTCACTGTGTGCAATACAGTGACATTTTGTATTTGTACTGTAGTGTGTGAACTAGGGTGTGAACATATTTAAATTATTATTTAAGTAAAGTTGTTGTAACGGTGTTGCGGTGTTCAATCTGTCTTCCACACACTAACATACATGTTAACTTAGAGTAGATAATTTCGAGATGACTCATTCCAGTAATAGTCACACCAGTGAGAATAAACCACAACTTGTATGCTAATTACCAAATTCTTACCAGGATGATAGTCGTACACCAACTCAGTAGGAGGCTAGAATACCACACGGACATAACACTTTAGTCAAACTCAATAGCTTAGCATGCGCAGATTCGGGAGTAACTAACTACAAGGATGGAGTTCAGAAGTAGATTAAAATATTTAATATTTAATAAAAACTACTTGGATCTGGCCAATATTAGACATTCATTTGTTTGAGAAAAAAATAGTTAAACTCGATAGCAGTAGTATTAATAATCTTCTGGTGGCTTGCATGTTTCTTAAGTGGCCGTAACGGAAGCAAGACGCCCTGTGATTTGGTACGAACTATAATTTAATTAGTTCTTAGGCCTTTTTAAAAACCAATAAATAAAATCTTCCTTTTAAAAAATATCTATTAATTTAAGATCACACCAAGTAAAGTAGGAGCAGGGTGAGTAATATAGGGTATTGGTTTGTAAAATAAAGTACAAACACCAGCCTCTTATGGCAGGGAAAATGGCGTCTGCCTTAAACTACTTTCAAAATTTAAAATCGACGGCTATCTTATTTTAATTTCTTACTGACTTCATACTTGTAGCTCGGGACGTCTCACATGACAAATCTGCGTCATTAAGATCGGATACAGTCATGGGATGTGGTGAATCTCTTCCAGACGAATATTCTTCCCTAATATTCTAGCCAAGGGCTATGGTACAGCGAAATACAGTCTAAAATGGTACCACTCGGAATGTTGCGGAGTGATATCTAAACTAAATTAAATCGAGCACTACTAGCGCCTCAGACCCTCTTCTTCTCTTGCCGGCACCCCGACAATCTTCTCTTGGTCTGGAATAATAAACAAAATCACTGGCGCACTAACCTTATATCTACATTTAAAATCCTATCGGGGCCGTAACACTCATTACGCCCCGCCTTACATCGCAGTTGAACTCCCTCAGTAGATGTATAATGCGGGTTCTGGACCACCCCAATTTTTAGGGATATTTCCTCTAACATCACAACAAAAATGCAGCTCAATAAATAGGGTTGTGTTGTCTAAAAGTACAGGAAAAGTAAAAACTCAAAATCTGAAATTCGATAAAAAAAAAATTGTGAAAATCATGTAAAAAAAAAAAAAGCCAAAATCAAGGTATCTGAGGGTTAAATTTAAGCTCTAAAAACTTTTATAAAAGGAGCTCTCAAAAACGGGCAATTTTAAGCAAAACAGAAAAGAAAATTTTAGCTCATAAAACAAGCAAAATTATGCAAAAATCAAACAAATTTAAGGTTAAAACAAGCAAATCAAATGAAAATATAATTGATAGAATTGTATTGAACTCAATATTATGTACAGATTTTCCATTTTTCATTTCATTTAAACCTTTATACATTATAAAAACTCGCCCCTCAATGATAATTTTTAAGCGGTTTTCATCAATTATCTTTGCATAACGACCTTGTAAAGTTATTTTATAATTGCCATCTAGAAGGCAATTAATTTTTTTGCCAAACTTAGATTCATAATTTTGAATTTCTATAGTTTCATACCATTGAGCAGTTTCGAGGTCACATAGTTAAGTCAATATTTATGAATTGTTCAACTTGTTGAGCAGACACTCCATTTTTGTTTGTGTTATTTAAAAGGAAACAAATTTAGTAAGACTGCAAAAACTTTGAAATTAAAAATATATATATTTTTTATCTTCATAAAATATTTTTCTTAATAAATACAAAGGAAAATAATAAAAAAAACGAAGTTAAAAGTGTGGAAAAGTATTAAACATAGAAAGTTTTCACTGCATAAACATACAAAAGATAAACATTTTAATATCTGTAAAAAATGTTATATCTAATATGCTAGTAGTCCCCTTATGAATTAAAAAAAGAGAGAGTAATGTGTGCATGTGGATAATAGGTTTATAATATATCACCCAAAAAGTATAAAAACAGTAAATTACACAAAACAGCATTTGATAATTTGAACGAAAATCATGATAATTATCCAACAATAGTAATAAATCTATAAAATTATTTTCTCTTAATAAAAATTGCAAGGACAAATTGTTCAATCACATGTAAAACATATTTTAGTGTATACATGGAAAATTATCGTCATAACAAGAAGTTAAATACGGTTTCCCAGAATTTTAATCACTTTTTTATTTATTCAGTATCTCCGTTTTTACATTTTATTTATAAATTTTTTATTTTATAAATACAACTATAAAAATGGAGAATTGTATAACAACTATGTTGAGCAGTGAGGGGGTCAGGATGTTGAGACATATTTGCAAAATATTTTAAAATAGGATATATAACTAGGCTAAGGAAAAATGTTCTAATTAGAACTCTTATGCCATTTTTATGACAATTTTTTAAGCAGATAAAAATAACAAAGAGTAATTTTACAAATTTACACTTGGCTGATGCAAATATCAATTAATTTTATCCCAAAGATAAAAAAAATTAACAGAAATATATCCATTCTATAATAATTATTTTGATAACAAAAAACAGAAGAAGCAACAAAAAATACTTAGTTAATAAAGCTTTTAAAAGTAGGATATCAACACATAACATTGAAAATACTCTTAATTTAGTACAGCATATTCATTTTTTGACATGAGATAATACATAATAGTACTAAAATATTTAGAAGTGTGAACACCAGTATTAAATTATATGCTAATTTTCGTAAGCCATAAAATAATCATTAACAATGTTCACTTTTCAATCACTAAATTATACAGCATTGAATGCTGGAGATATTTTTAAAATGTTTAAATTCATAATAAAAGAAATACTTACACAATTATCTGAATTTCAAAAAATAGATTCTGGGTGGGCTTCAGAGAAAATAATAGGCGTACACTTAGCAATAAATAAGAATAATCCGTTAAGAGGCTCGTCGTATATTGATCTACCAGAAGTAATTAAAAATAAAAAAGCATGCATAAATATTAAAAATGATTATCAAAAATGTTATCTCTTGGCCTAAAAACCTGTGTTATTTCCAGTAGGAAGAAATGTAGACAGTGTATCTAATTATAAAAACATGGGGATTAAAATTGATGAAGTAATAGATAAATATGAATATCGTATTAAAATTGTTTATATACGAAAATTGAAAATCAAATTGATACATCTTCAAATGTATATTCTATTGATGATAGGTCTATAATATATCCACTAAAACTCACAAAAATTAAAAAGGAAAAACATAAACTTATTTTATCTTCAAAAATGATACAAACACACATTATTGTTGGAAGATTGTTCTAAAAATGAAGCTGTAAAGTTTCTTTATCCCCAAAAGGAGAACAAATAAAATTTCAAAATTATAAACATACAACGAAGTTCCATTCACAATATATGCAGATTTTGTATCAATATAAAGGAAATATCACCAACTAAACTTAACCCAAGAAAACTGAAAAAATTTTAATGAATTCAAAAATATTATATTTTAACAGAGGATGTTATTAATAATGGTTTTTAAAAAGAATCACTTAAATAATGATATAATCTTACTAATGAAAAATAAATAACATTGATTTTAAATTAAATGATGAATCATATACAATTAAATATCAATTACACGAAGCCTCTACTAACAAAAGAAGAAGAAATATAATACAGTAAATCAAAAAGATATACTGCATGTGAATGTGAATATATGGAGGAAAATAAAAAAGTATGTCACCATGATCATATAAGTGGAAAATTCATTAATCCAATATGTAATAATTGTAATCTAAAATTAAAATGACCAAATTTTGTTCCAATTTAATTTCATAATTTAGCTGGATATTATACACTATTAAAGAGCTAGGATAAAATGATAAAAACATAGATTTATTTTCAAATAATGAAGAAAACTTTATTAGTTTTGGGAAACAAACAGAAAATTTAAAAATGAGATTTATAGACACATTTAAATTTGTGGGCTGTAGTTAAGATAAATTATCATCTTATTCATGTAAAGATCAAAGGAAACACACACGAAAATTTTCCAAAAGAACATGTAGTCTTAGTTATTTAAAAAGGTGTTTATAATATAGATAGTTGGAAAAAATTTGAAGAAAGAGAACGCCCACGAAAGAGCCAATTTTACAATAAATTAAACAACTCTGATATAACTTATGCTGGTTTTGAGGATGCAAAACACATATGGAACCAATTTAATATTAAAAATCTTGTCAAATACCATGATTTATATTTAAATGTGATGTATTACTGCTAGCAGATATATTCGAAAATTTTAGAAATTCGTGTATAAATTCTTATGATTTTGATACTACATGGTATTTTAAAGCACCAGATTTGAAGCGGAATGCAATGTTAAAAATGACTAAACAACCACTATATTTATTACACAATTATGATATGATTTAAATGATTGAAAAAGAAATTAGAGGTGACATATCACAATGTTAAAAGCGAAATGTTAAAGATAATAACAAATATTTAGATGATTTTAATTCTAATCAAGCACCAAATTATTTAGTATATTTTGATGCTAAAAATTTATATGGTTGGGCAAGTCACAATATTTAACCATACGATGGTATCAACTGGATTTATTATACATTATATGATTTATATTACTGGAGTGAAAAAAATATTCAATTTGAAAGACGATTCTGAGTATGGCTGTATATTACAAGTTGATTTAGAATATCCACAAGAACTTCATAATTTCCATAAAGATCTTAAATTTGGCCTAGAAAATAATTTAGTTCCAAAAACAAGTCAATCTAAATTATTAACAATGTTAAATAAAAAATATGTAATTCATTATTGTAATTTAAACAGTGTCTAAATAATGGTTTAGAACTCACTAAATTTAATAGAATATTAGTGTTTGAGCAGTTCGATTGGTAATAAAAAGTATATACATTAAAACACAACAATTATAACTAATGCAAAAAATGATATCGAAAAAGATTTTTATAAGCTCATAAATAATTCAGTGTTTGGTAAAACTATGGGAAATATTACAAACAGAGTAGATATAAAACTTGTATCAGATGCTGAAAAGTGTGAAAAATCATTAGCAAAACCAAATTCAAAATGTAGTACTATATTTATGAGAATCTTGCGGCTATTCACACGAATAAAAGCAATAAAAAATTTAATAAGCCAATATATGTGGGCATTGTCATTTTGGATATTTCGAAATAATTGATGAATTATTTCATTATAAAGTGATGAAGCCAAAATATGATGATAAAATTGAACTATGCTATCAAGATACAGATGCTTACATTTATAACATATAACAAGCATATAATGTCGGTGATAGAAAAATTTGATACAAGTGATTATCCTAACGAGAATATTTATAATATACCCCAGATTAATCAAAAATTTTTAGGAAAAATGAAATATGAATGTAATAGTAAAATAATGAAAGAATTTGTTGGTTTATGATCAAAGAGGATTGCTTATGAGGTTATTGACAAAAAAAATAAAAAATCAATAAGTGTGAAAAAATGTGTAGTTAATGAGCGAATTACATTCGATAACTATTAGAATGGATGTTTAAAGAGAAAATACAATATAGAACAATGAATATAATAAGGAGTGAAAAACATGAATTAAATACAGTAGAAGTTAATAAAAATTACATTAAGTCCTTATGATAACAAAACAATTATATTATAAAATAAAATAGATAAACTACCATATGGATATTAAAAAACATAAATTATATAATCTCTTAAACAGACGGTAGTTTTTGGTGGAAAACTTGCAATTATATCTGTTTCTAAATTATTAGATTCATCATATTTTATGAACATAATGTATGCTAAAAAAAAGTGAATATTTATTGTTTTAAATGAAGTAAAATTTGGTACCTTAGGGTCTACATAAACTTTCTCTTTTTCAATAGTTAATTTTCATTCAAAACCTAGGATATCAGATAGTTGATCATCAAGTTTAATATCTAATTTAGATTTGATAGATATTCTATTTTTTCACTATCTGCTATTAATTAAATATTTATTTGTTAAAATGGATCAATTGAATGAATAATTTATTTTAACATTTCAATATCATATTGACCTCTTGGAATAGTTATAACTTCTTTTTTATCAACAACAGGACTAATTTTTTCAATTATTGTTATTGTACTATTATTTATATTTGGCATTACAAATTTTGTATGAAAACTGATTAATGCAATCGATTTTTCACTATGTATTATATCATAATAAAGTTTATTAGTTATAATAGAACCATTCCTTGTCAACTTAAATACTTTATTACCCTTTTATATTTTAAAAAAATTAGCACAAAAATGCAAATAAAAAACTGGCTGAGGTGTTGGCATTTTAATTTCCAAAGTGGCATTAAAAAATATTAAAATTGGTGAATTATTGCCTGAAAACATAAGTGAAATAATTGTTGGCCCAAGCAGGTGTGGAAAAACAAATTTGATAATTAATTTTATTTATAAAACAGGTTGCTTAAATTTTAATAAACTGCATGTTTGTTCAAAAAGTTAAAAAAACCTAACTATATTCAGTTACCAAATTATATTGATGAGGCAGCAAAAAACTAACAATTAAAGAAAAATGGCTCTCTTTTTTAATAATACTGATGAAATGCCAGCTTTAGACAAGTGCAAAAAAGATTCACTAGTTATATTTGATGATATCTCAGAAATTCAAGACATTATTCGCGATTAATTTCCCTGGGGCAGACATAAAAATATCGATGAATTTTATTTAGCTCAATGATATAAAACATACCTAAACTATCAGCAAGAGATAATACAAATTTTTTATGTATATTTAGACAACAAGAAACTAATTTAAAGCATATTTTTAATGATTATTTCGCAGATGACATGACTTATGATAAATTTAAAGAAATTTGTTCAAAATGCTGGGATGAATATTATTGTGTTCTAACAATAGATTTGAGTAGAAAATGGATAATGGACAGTATAGAAATAAAATTAAAGACTTAATTAATTTTGTTATTGAAAACATGTTTATATTATAATGAACAACACAACAACAATGACACAACAACAACACAATGACAATGGTGAACGAACGTTAAAACTGTCGTTAAATGCGATGAGCATTACAATATTGCATTTTTGATATGATATAGTAATAAAAAAATATTTAAAATTTATAAAGCATCAGCTAAAGCAGACTTGGCTGCACAAATGGAAGTTTTATTGATCCACGCGAGTTATAAATACCTAACCACTTTACATAAATCTTTTCACCTTTAGTTTTCAAAACTTTTTCGACAAAATATCCATTCGGGTAGTCAGTTTTCATAATTTCTTATTTAAAAAAACTACCCATTATTCGTTCTCCATTAATATCTTTTAATTTGTAAGTTGGTACATCATATTTTAAAACTTTAGTAATAGTTAATTCTGTTGACTAATTAGCAGTATAACCTTTTTCGAAAAGAATTTTCAGTTTACTCACACGAATAACATCTATAACTTTACATTTTGGTTTAGTAAACACAAAATTTGTTTGCAATAAATTTCTAAATTTATTAACTTCGATGGCTTCATACCGTTTTGAATTATTATATTCAGTCACTAATTCATCTAATATATTTACCCATTTATAAATACCATGCAAACAAATTTTTTCAACATTATATTTTTTCAAGTTCTATTAAATCTTTCAACACTAGATTTTAATTCAGAAAATGGAGAATAGTGGTTGATATTATATTTTTCCATAGGCTCATTAAATGTTTTATTATAAAATTTTGAACCATTATCAGTTTGTATATTATTTGGTTATCTTTTAAATAATATAGATTTTAAACCTTTTGACACAGTTTTAGCTGCTTTATCTTTAATTGACATAGCAAATTAAAAAAACATCATTAATTGTCATATTATATTTGTAACCATTGTTATATGTAATATACCTTTTAAATTACCAGTATTCATTTCTACAAGATAAATTTGCCATAAATTGTAAATTCCATACTAAATTATCTTACTTCTTGGAAAATATTTTTGTGTAGGTTTATATACTTCATTAATTATTCCTTCTCTCGCAGTGAGCCATTTTTTTGAGAATATTTACTTTTTATAGTTGCACAACGAGCATATGCTTTTCTAAATTAATCGTCCATTTTTGGTATTTTCATTTCTTATATTAATATGTTTCGTGACCTTCTCACACATCAAGCAGCAAGTGTTATCCATTTAATACTAAAAAAAATATTTAATCTTTATATTTCATGAATTATTATATTATATTATTATAACCTGAGCATCAATATGAAGATATATTTGATTTTTTGTATTTTAAAAAATTATTTATCGCCTCTTTTAGCTTCAAAAGGCTTACTTTAGTCTATTTTTGTATTTCCCATAATAACAGTCACATCATCATCATCAGTAGTTATTTAAAAACATTACAATTCATCACAAAAATAAAGAAAACCGAATTATTTTCAAAGAGAGAAATATTATTAGTTTTATTCCACTTTGCACTTAAATAAAATATATGTGACTATTCTCCCTTACGTTTTTCAATTTTTAAGTTAACAAGTGTCTCACAATTATTTTTTAGTGATCAGCCATATTATTAATTCTTCGATTTTGAATAGAAACAATCTGTTGTATAAACAAAAATGTTACTAATTTGATCTCATAAATCAGAAACAATTATATTATATTTTAATTCTACATATGATTTTTAATCAGAAACACTTTTGATGTATTTTGATCCAACATTGTTTTTTAATGCATAATCAGCAACAATAGTTTTATATTTTGAATCTACTTATTTTTTCAATGCCTGTTTCGCATTATTTATTCGTTTTACATAATCGGCAATAATGTTATTGAATTGTAAATTTATATCAGCTTTTAGAGCATAATCAGAAACAATAGCCTTATATTTTTAATTGAATTTAACCTTGATTTTGGCTATATTTTACATGATTTTCACGGTGTTCTCATCGAATTGAGACTTTTGAGTTTTCAATTTTCCCTGTACTTTTAGACAAAATAACCATATTAAGTGTGCTGCATTTTTGTTGTAATTTTAGAAGAAATTTCCCTAAAACGTGGGGTTGTCCAGGACCAGCATTATTCACCTACTTCCCTCTTCTCCGCTCTGGCAATAATGTAGCTTAAAAGTGACGCTACGTAAGGCGGCTGTTTCCTCGTGCAATCAACAGATTGCGTTGCCCCTGGCAACGGGCCTCAGTCTCCAACCATTATGGCTGTCAACAAAACGCCACATGACAATAAACGATTTAAACTCTTAATATACATAAATCATTTAAGCCCAATATTCTTAATGTAAAAATTAAGAAAAGTGATTATTTTCAGACGCATAGAAATCAGCATGTCGTAACAATAAACGAAAAAATAAAATATCAGCAGTAATAAATTATCATTCATTTGAATAAAAACGTCTTGATTTGCATGTGGTGATTTAACGTCTCAATTGCATACTGATAGTGCAAAACGCAGCCGTTACAGTACATGTCGTACTGAGGACCTACCCTGTGCTAAGATGTGACAAACTAGTTAAGAAGTGTACCTGTGTATATTAATTCCTTCAAAACTGTGACGTACAGAATAAAAAAATAAGACAACCGTTTTGCTTACCAAGTACATTAGATTATTTACCTGCAGGAAACAACCAAAAAATGCAGGAGAGTTACACTTCCAAATGCAGGAGAGTTACACTTCTAAATGCCGGAGAGTTACACTTCCAAATGCAGAAGAGTTACACTTCCAAATGCAGGAGAGTTACACTTCCAAATGCAGAAGAGTTACACTACCAAATGCAGGAGAGTTACACTTCCAAATGCAGGAGAGTTACACTTCCAAATGCAGGAGAGTTACACTACCAAATGCCGGAGAGTTACACTTCCAAATGCAGGAGAGTTACACTTCCAAATGCAGGAGAGTTACACTTCCAAATGCAGGAGAGTTACACTTCCAAATGCAGGAGAGTTACACTTCCAAATGCAGGAGAGTTACACTTCCAAATGCAGGAGAGTTACACTTCCAAATGCAGGAGAGTTACACTACCAAATGCCGGAGAGTTACACTTCCAAATGCAGCAGAGTTACACTTCCAAATGCAGGAGAGTTACACTTCTAAATGCCGGAGAGTTACACTTCCAAATGCAGGAGAGTTACACTTCCAAATGCAGAAGCGTTACACTTCCAAATGCAGAAGAGTTACACTTCCAAATGCAGGAGAGTTACACTTCTAAATGCAGGAGAGTTACACTTCCAAATGCGCAAATGAGGTATTATTTTTAATGCGTCCTTCTTACTGAAAAGTAATTGAAATTGAAACCAGTTTTTTATGGTTGCACTTCGTCGTTCAGTACTGTAATTTCCGGCATCTCAGATATTTATTGACGTGGATACTTCTTTAAATTTGCGATTATAGTAGGTGGCAATCCAAAAAATCCTATTATAACAAAATCGGGGGATACAGTTTGGCATTACAGCTCCAAATCAATCGTCTACATTCAAAATCCAACTACACCACTCGATTGCCAAAGGATCAAAGTACATGTTACGTTGAGTGAGGACTGCGAAGCATCGCGCTAGCTGAGAAAGAGGAAGGGGTCAACGAGAAAAAAAGGGGGAGGGGGGGGGAGGGAGCGCCAAAATTTTGAGTTCGTTTCACCGCGTCTCATAACTCCCACGTAACTTTTGACTGGGAGAAGCTAAGACGCTCGTTTAAATTTCAATCGACAGCTATCGTCAAGATTAATCAACTGTGTGTATAAAGACATCTGTGTGGCGTGGTTATGGTGAAATTGCACGCGTTTAACCCATTCAGACCCAGTGCACACATATGTACACATTACGCAAGTGTAGGTAGTTTTTTGGTCTTTCCTCCACATTGCGACGCTCAATTAACAATGATCTTACCTGTCGGGAAGCGATTCACAAACCGTTTTACAGATCTGGGTCATAATTGGTTCATATTACTGTAGCCGAACATATAGCCTACAGCTCATTGGCTGAGAGAACGAAACAAGTGTTGTGTAGACTTAAGTGCATCACGAATCATAAAATGTTTTGTTTACAATGTGGGCCTGAAAGGGTTAATGTAAAGTATTAAGAAAACTTAATACAATTTCGGCCTATACTCGGCAAAAAGCCAATTTAAAATACAGAAGTCGTACACGGTTGGAAAGAGCATCTGAAAAACAATCCAGTGATACCCATAAAACACCATATAATCGGGTGAAGCGGTGCCGGGAACGGAAAATATACATCAAGGCGTCCGAGCGCGTCAACGTAGACGTATTCACGCAAAACAAATGGCCGTGTCCCCAACACAGCCACGTCCTATTTTTAATTCCGGCTGGGTTATAAGCAATAAGTGCTTGCTTCAGCGACACTTTCAAGGGTGACTACGCCCTTCCGGCCTAGTTTCTGATGAGGACTCACACACACACATACACATGTACGTAAGTATTACTGCCGTGCAATCAGGTCCGTGACACACTTAACGACATCTGCGCGCGGAACCACGTAATATTACAACGTATAGTATTTCGTAATGCTACAGACAAATCTGTCACTATACGCTACGAGCAAGTGTCGTGTTTCACAACGTAGCAGAAAACCCTGAACAAGGGGGGAAGTTCCCACACACACTTTGCGACACCAGCTCCGCGCCAGGAATTTAATTATAGTCTGTTCACTGTGAAATAATGAGGACTTTTGAAAGCCCTGCTTAAGATCTACTTGTATTCACGCCGTGTATTATTCCATATTATGTAAAATTAACATCTCCATTGGCCTCATATTTTTATTCATGCGTCGATCAGGTGAAACGATGAAATTATCAGGAAAGTAATAAATCTACAAATCTGGTCATTTTTACACGTCGATGTATTAAAAAAACACAGAATCTGGGAGAAATAATTTAACTATAACAAATTGTTACCTACCATTTTTTTATTCGACGTCAAGTTATTTGACTACTTTCCATCCATCGTTACCAACTTTACTGGGCGCATGTCACTCGGCGTGACTATTCAAATACACGCAGGCAGTGACCGATGTTTTTCAAAGGTTGATTTCCAGAGTGCTCGCTTGATCGTAAACAGACTTGTGCCGCCTGCGTCCACGGAGGACACTCGCTATCCAGGTTAGCGGGCCGGGCTTTGTTGTTTTTATTGACGGCATTGACGGGAGAGGGTATGATTGACACAGCATGTTCTTCGTGCGTGAGGCAATCGGACCTCGCGCGTTCACTATGGGGGACGAACTTCGACCGGAGCAAAAAAAAAAAAAAAACACCCATTCGTGGTTCCGTGAATCGAACGCCACTCGTTGCCCCTCATCGCATGTTGTGGAAATTCAGCCTGGCTGGCACTGTTGGATAATCACAATATAGGCTGTTCACGGTAAAGTGAGCACTTTGAGGACCTGGTTACTTTTTAATTTCAAACATTTTTTTTTTAAATCGTTCAACCACCTTTTTAAAATAAATATTTTCATGTAAATAATAAACACATAGTTTATATTACACCGCACTCGGAAGTTTATGTCTAGCGCTAAAATAAAATAATTCTATTTAATATTATTCCAAACGAGAGGGCTTTCAAAGTGCGCACTTTACCGTGGATAGCCTATAGTTGAAAATAAACTGAAACATTCATATGTACATACACCAATACTTAGGGGCTTTTATACTCTTTCGGTTTGTGGTAGGGGTGGGTACGGTGGTATGGTTAGAGAGAAAAAAAGGGGGGGAGGGAGGGTTACTTTCCCATTGCGAATGCTCATGTCTATTTTTTGAGATTATTAGCATATGATTGGGGCCTTGCCTCATCGTAATGTTGGGAAATTGGGAAACGAAAATTAATAAATTAAGTAAAGACAGTATTTCACATAATTGTGATATAATTATATTTGGTGTTTAAAACACTCAAGGCACAGTTTCATGTCAATATGGGTAATATTTGGGGGGGGGGGGGTCATACCCCCTGTGAAAACTCCCACGTTTTATTTTTTTTCATGTGGCACTCACTATCTTACAAAATGGCAAAAAAAAAACAGCTATGTGTTGGCATATACTATATTCGTAATAGATACTCTCAGCATACTGGCCGAACAGTATGGCGGATATAGTAATTGAACGTGAAATATTTTCATAACCACCATTTATCAATTAAGCACCTTGTCTATTTAAATAGGGTATTTTACATGACTTACTGAAGTATTACTTATTTGCCGAATTTGGCGAAAATAAGATTATTTGTTTTCGAGAAATGGAGGACAAAATACGCTCCATGTAGTTCCAGTTCACAATTGAAATACCTACTGCAAGCATACAAAGTTAAGTTGGAATTGATTACATAATTTTGACGATATGGCATTCTATGTTTAAATGGCTACATGGCCGCCATTTTAAAAATAAGTGCCTGGATAGCTTGAAACATATAACCTAACATCATCTTCATCAGTACTGCGTGTCTGCTAAATTTAGTAGAAATGGTAATTCTTTTTACCGAGATATGACAAAATAACATTATTTATTTCCATGGTGCTATCTTCCAAAATGGCCGACAAAAATTGGTTATGTGTTTGTATATATGATTCCTCTAACATATACTTTCAGTATACAAAATTTGATCGAAATTGTTCAAATGGTATGGCAGATATACCAAATAAACCTAAAAACATTTGTATGGCTGCCATTTTGAAAGTAAATACCTAATAAAGTTCAATAACTTACGTTTACTTGGAGGTGAGAATTGATTTAATAGTTTCCGAGATATAATGAAAAATCTTTATTTTTTTCTTTTGGTGCTAGTTTCCAAAATGGCAAACCAACAACAATATCAACATCACAATTGAATGATTACACATTGCTCTGCCAGCAAACAAAATTTAGGTCGAATGGTTCCCGAAATGACAGATCAACCCAAATATTACAATGACCGCCATTTTGAAAGTAAGTGTCCTATGTGTTAGAAAGCTATAAAAGTCAGGTGTTCTTGCTAAGTGCTATACGTGGACAAAATTTGGTGAAATTCTGTCCACGCGTTCAAAAAAAAAAAAAACAGCACACACACCTACACAAAGAGAGATAAGTGATCTCATAAGCCTTTCTTTCCTTCGGAAAGTAGACTAAAGATGGCCGAAAGGGAAAAGTAAAAATCTGCGTATTCGAAAATTTATCGATGAATCCACCAGTGGTTGATACACCGGTGTACACCTGTTGAGGCATTTTTCGAACAGTAGGTTGATTTTTAGCGGAGTTTTAGTCTGCTTTGGGACACTTATTAATAACATTTCACTCAAATTATTAAGTTTTCATCACCCATTTGTAAAACTCGACGTCTGAATTACTTTGGTTTATTTTGGAATGTTTATAAATTACGAGTTGTGGGTATTTTTAACTTTTAATTTTCAGATAAAGCGTTCGAAAATTCATCTGTTGATGTTTCGGTGCATGTCCACCAGATCCACCAGATTTTCAGGCCGGTGGAAGCGATGGATAAACCACTTCAATTGGACTCAACCATACGATTAATTTTTGAACATCCGGTGTACATAGGTGGATGCACCAGTGAATTTCCGAATACGCGGCAGTGTTGCCAGATAAGGGGGATCAAATTTTGGTACATTGCGCTATAAAATTCTGGTATTTTTCATTAAATTCTGGAACTCTAATAAGAAAGGAGCCCAGCCACCCCCTTTCCCATCTTCTTCTTCGCCAAAGGAAAACAGGTGGAATTACATTACAGGAATTTAATGTCCCAAATATAACTTGCGTAATTTTATAACAATAGTTATTTTATGATATTGGATTGATATTCGTTAGATTTTACATATATTATTTTTTTCTGTGTGCTCAGAGATTACTTACTATTGATATATTTAGTCAAAACTAAAGAAAATACGAATAATTTAAATTTAACATATTATTTATAATATACAAAATAACATAAAATAATACTAAGCAGTTGCGATTGACAATCATGTTTATTTTGGTTTACAAATAATTAAATTAAGAGATACTTTTGCTACGTCAGTAGATTTTTAGCAAATTTTATTACCAACAAAAATCTGGTATATATGCGTACCAGAAAGAGAAAAACTTGGTACCTGGTACTAAGATGGAAAATCTGGTACAAATGCCAGAATTCTGGTACGTCTGGCAACACTGATACGCGGCAGGGCTTCAAAAGTGCTCACGTTACCGCGAACAGCCTATAAGCGCTGTGTTGTGTGGAGGCTTCCCCAGTTCCACCGCACACATCCAGGGGCGGGAAGGTCAAAGTCGCGTTGCGACAGAGACAGGGCGCTGTTCAGCTGGCTCGTGCCTTGCCTTGTTCAGTATCAGCGCTGCTGGCTCGAGATCACGCGGCTGTCGATAACACAGCAGGCGGGCGTGTTGATGCGGGTTTCTGCAGCATTATGCAGACCTTGCCCGCTCGGCTTGCGCTGTTCTGCTGCATGAATTCTAATTACGCATGCCTTCATCTCACACTCGTACTAGCTTAACGTTGATGTAAAGCAATTGCCTATGGATAGAGACCTGAAAAATTCAGAGAATTCAGTGAGATGCAGGCTAGACTGTACAGTCTTATGTACAAATACGCCGATGTCAACTGTGTATTGGTTGTCTGCTGTCACAGTGGAAGACGACAGTTGGGCCAGCGTTCTCCAGGAGGTGTCAAACGTCAAGTGGACCAATGGCTAAAGTTATGTAAACACACGTGTTTTTTAATTCGAGCGTGTCTCAAAATGAATTCGCGAATGCTTCAGGTCTCTACCTATGGAGCACTGCACCCGACTAAACATTGTGAAGGGTGGCGATGGTGGGTGAGCGGTTAGCCTGCTCGCCTTCCAGCGAGGGCGATCCGGGTTCAATACCCGGCCGGGTCACTCCGGATCTTCGCACGTGGGAATCGTGCCGGACGATGCCGTTGGTCGGCGGGTCTTCTCGGGGATCTCCCGTTTCCCCCACCCCTTCGTTCCGGTGCTGTTCCATACTCACCTCAATCACCCGCATCGGCTCTCAAGACCTCGATACTAAGAGCCGCCCAATTCTCTTCACTAACATATACAATGTGAAGAATTCATAATAAAGTATAACAGACACCATACACATTTTTAGAAAAGTGCGATTTATGTTGTTTATGAAAGAAAAAATACTTTAGTAAAATATACTTTTTAAATTAAAAATAATAATTGATTAAAATTGTCAGTACTTTTTTAAAGAATTTAAGCGCATTTCCATTCTGGATGCTTCGGAAAGCAGAATTTGCAAGAAAATCTTTGTCAAGTATTATCGTTATAATATTTACTATTATTGCGTGTAAGAAAATTGTAATACTAATGAAGGAAATAATTTTTATAATTATTTTTGTGAGCGTCCATTTGTCACAAACATTTATGGCTGAAACTGACGCAAATAAAGTTAACTATAAAAGTGATATGATACACTATTACTATGATTTTATTACACTTAATAACAGTAAATATCATGACGATCTTTCTTGAAGAAGATTTTCTTATCAATCCTACTTCCCGAAGCTACCAGAATGGAAATGAGCTAAAATTTGGTTTAAATTTCAGGCTATTTTAATCGATATTTTTTTTTACATTTATAAAATATATTTTAGTAAAATATTTTATAATGTTGCAAAATATATACATTCTTCTTTCATATACAGCATAAATCACACTTTTCTGACAATTTGTATGGTATCTGTACTACTTTTATATGAGTTCTCTTCACATTGTACAGTCAGGTGCCGTGATCCCTAGGCAGTTGCTTTACTTCGCCCTTAATGTGCCTCCCTAGTAAAGGCCGTTCACAATGAAGTGAGCACTTCTAAAATCAACCTTAGAAAAAATTCACTGCCCTTGTCTGCATATATTTTAATGGGCGTACTGAGTGACATGCACCCAGTAAATATGGTAACGATGGCTGGCAAGTAGTTCCATGTCTTGACGCCGAATAAAAAGTATTAGGTAATCATTTGTTGTTATTTATTTTCGTTTTTTTTTTTTAATTCCTCAACGTGTAAAAATAAGCAGATTTTTTAAATACTTATTTTCTAATAATTTTACAGTGTCACTTGGCCGGCGCACGAACAAAGTGATGAGGCGCTTGGTAATGTTAATTTTATATAAGGCGGAAGAACATACAACATGCATACACGTAGATTTCAAGCAGGGCTTTCAAAAGTGCCCATTTTACAGTCAACACTCTATAAAATTGTTTTAAACGCCGAATCATTACAACGGCGATGGAAAACAGCATTAACACACTTTGAGTGTTGTTCCGTTTTCTCAGAATTCTAACCTAACACTATAAAGTTTCAATACAGCAGTCTAATAAGAATAAATACAACGGCGATGGAAAACAGCATAAACAAACTTTGAGTGTTTTTCCGTTTTCTCAGAATTCTAACCTAACACTATAAGGTTTCAATACAGCAGTCTAATAAGAATAAATACAACGGCGATGGAAAACAGCATAAACAAACTTTGAGTGTTTTTCCGTTTTCTCAGAATTCTAACCTAACACTATAAGGTTTCAATACAGCAGTCTAATAAGAATAAATACAGCATTGTCACTAATGCCTGGTTGCACCAACATCTTTCCCGATCCAAGATCGAATGATCCTAGTTCCAAACCAGGATACAGTTTGATCTCAGTTCCAATATAAAAGTGTTGTACCAACGAAATGTCATGATTCTGGATCTTCGATTAATCGATCTTGGTTCCAAAGTGAGAGATCTAGATTAAGTATGAGACTAATTTTGCTATTTGGGAGTAATATATAACGTCATGTAAGTAGGCGTATTATTCACTATATATAGAACTAGATGTGAGATGTTTTATCTGTGAATTATTGTTGTACGCATTTTACTGAATAATATTCAAGTGCGTATAATGTTGTTTTTAATTTCCCAAGAAAACAATCGAACGTAATTCTACCTGTTGGCGTATTCTCAAAACTACATTTGTCGACGATCGCTGCCGATCTCGAATCGAGATTTCTAACCGCCAATTCCGGTGGTTCGAAATGAACTTCATTTCGATCTCCAGTCCAGCTCTGAACTCGAATGGTGCAACAGTTTTCTGTGTCGATCTTAGATTCGATCTCGGATAGAGTTTCGAACCACGATGGTGCAAACCGGGCATAAGAGCTTAAAATATTGATCTACAGAAGAATAGATAACGCACACAGAAGTCTACCCACAGTGATTATTGGCGATTTTTGACATTTTTCAACCACCACGTTTATGTTTCAATAACCAAATTTATATGAAGCCGCGGTGGCGTAGTGGTTAGACTACTCGCCTCTCACCCAGGCAAACCGTGATAGATTCCTCCGGATTTTCGCATGTGGGAATCGCACCTGACGTTGCCGCTGGTCGGCAGGTTTTCTCAGGAATATCCCGTTTCCCCGCCCTTTCATTCCGACTCTGCTCCATGCTCATCTCGCTCCACCCTCAACGTCTCTCAAGACCTCGATGTTAAGAGCCACCCAAATATCTCCACCACACTCCACCAAATGTATGAATTGGCGAAAAAAATATGATTTTATTTCTTTCCTGAATAAAGATTTAATATCTCTTTTTAACTTACCCTAACAATTCTGTATCAAAATTCTGACTTTTTTTTACAGAATTCCTAAAATCATAATGTACTGGTTTCAGTCTTTATGTTATCACGTGAGACTGAAAGAGAATAAACAATGTGTTAATCATTATTACAGTTACGAATGTAATATTTATAACATGGGAACATTATCGTGGGTATTCCCTATGGAGTGAAGGGCATAGGGAGATATTCCCTATGCTCTGGCAGCCCTCTTTTCTCATATCTCAATGAAAATTAAGCTACGGAGAAAGAAAAATAAGTACAAGATGAAAGAGTTGGTGCACATTAACTTGTTTTGTGGTTGGGTAAACACTGGAAACAGTTTCAGATCCTTACCGCGGGTGTTGTGAGCTATATCCAACCCCGCAACTGGATTATTTTTAGACAGGATAGAGTTAAAATCAGTCTTAAGATGTAGCGTATGGTTAACACTTTGAGTGCGGCACAGACCTACTGGCAATATTAAGGTATGCTAGAAGTGAGTCCCCTGTGTTCACGACTGCATGACCATCAGTTAGGTCTGTGTATTCTCATAACAGTCTTATTGGTTCGCACAGCACAGGACACGCCTACTATACTGTGCAACCTTCAAGACTGGCCGACTCTCTGCCAATACAATGCCGAGTTGAAAGTGTTACAATCAAACGTTCTTTCCTTCGTGGAATAATATATCAATTCATCCTGTTCATCTGAGTAAGTCACACTTTGAGCTTTGCTGACGTAATAATACGTTCATACTATCTTATAAAAACTGCTCTCTGAGTTATCGTCCTTTGCCCGTGTGTTCAAATTACGTGGATGTAGAGATGCTACGGCAAAATCCACACAACTCAGTTAAATTCAGGTGACGTCATATCACGTTAGCATCACTCAAAGTGTTAACAACGTAATATCAATAGTCGCACTTTGTAAAATAATAACAAAATCTTTAGGGGTTATTTACTATTTATTGAGATTATGCAGCAAAAAAATGGAATTCGAAAGAAAAAAAAAACCCATGTACATATTTATTGGTCAGAAAAATAACTGTCCGGAATGAGCAATAATAATTTCCTTTCCCGCACAGTAGCCAAACTTCTTAATTGATTCGGATATTCGCCCCTGATTAAAATATGTCTTCATCAACACTAGTGTTAAACCAGTGCATACCAGCAAAAATGAAGGCTATCCCGTTCGCAGTATACGCAGTAAAATGTAATGGGAAAATTACCTGATAAGTGTAAGGCAATATTCGCAAACTTGTGTGGGAAACATAGTTTTCCTTCCGTCTAAGGTAAAATTACTGCACCCTGGAGAAAAATTCACGTACATGGTAGTAAAAAATTTCATAAATGAATGGGGAAATTACCTTACGACACGTGCATCACTTCAGCGTTGTCTCAACAGCTAAGTGGTAGGACGGGCTAAAGAAGCACTGCTTTAACACATTACTGATTTCATGCTGTCATCGTAGTGTAATCGATAGCGCATCGACCTATCGTGATAGAGGACCATGATTCGCGCCCATCACCAGCAGGTGACGAGGATTTCAGAGTTGATTTTTCGGGTATTATTCGTCGGAAGATTAACAGTATTAATACTCCCGAGGTATTTTTAAATAAAACTTTATTTTAATATAGTTAATATTTCCTTACTTGTATGGGATTTTCCTTACTTGTATAGGATTATCCCCCACTTTTGTCAGGTATTTTTTTTCCGTACGATTAGGGAATGGCACTTTACATGTTATGTAAATCTACTCTACATTTAAGAGATAATTTTACCTTGCATGCAGAGGTATACACGTAAGGGAATTTTACCTCAAATTTTTTACAGTGTACAAATGCATCCACAACTCCACTTACTACATCTTGGGTTTCCCCCTGATTTCCGTGGCTATTTTTAATTAAATGTAATTTCTATTAAAATTTTTAAACAAGTTGATGTTATGTTTGGCCATCCCTTGGCTTTGACATGCATTATCGGGTTGCTGAATATCTCACAATTTAGATCCGTAACAGGTGGATGTTATCACACACGAAGCAAGCCAAGGTATTAAACTACACACGCCACTTTATATTTTTCCTTTCTCTTAACGAAAATGTGCAGGACCGCCATAAAGATGTTCTTAAATATTTTCACTGATTTTTTTATTTTCTTTGAATATATTTAATAATATACAAGAAATAAGTGGTAACTGTAGATAATAGAAGGGGTCTATTCTTTTTTATCTTTTCAGGAAAATGGCCGTATTTACAGAAAAATTATTTACTGAGACATGCGTGTACGCGAAAACGCCGATTTTACAGATAATAATAACACTTATGCAAATGACAGACAATTAATTATACTGTTTTCAGTCGAGGATTTTAGGCGCGTATAGCACCTTTCTGCCACTATACTGGTATTACTTATATTGTACAGTTTTCAAAAAAGTTAAGATAGTAATATACGCTATGTTATTCTTAGGAGATAAGGGTGATACTTTATAGATACAATTATCAAGTTGAAGGTAAATTTCAAACACCCTGATTCTTTTCCAAAGGCAAAATCGTATTAGAAAAAAGAGATGGTGTTATATCACAAAAGAAAACTAACATAGAATATTTGTAATTTGTATGTGGCTAAAATGGTTTACACAATCTGTAGAGTTTTAATAGCCACAAAATCACCTTATATTCATATAATTTGTTCTCAACAGGCAACCATTCACAGTTTCATACACACAGATTTATATACTTATTATAAAGGTTAGGCCAACTCTGAAACTTCACTTTTCAACCAGACGTATGAAAAATTATACAAATGATATAGCAATTTTCTTCCTTTGATAAAAACCCCGTGATACCATAAAACTCAATTTAAATTTACGCCATTCTTTAGTTGTTCACTATACTTTCATTCATAAATATAGAAATTCTTGTATGGAAAAAAGTTGTCTTTAGAGATTTACGCTGGGATGTTTTTAATCCGACGTCATCTCTATCAACGTTTTGGCCAACAGTGGATCGGTCGATGTGGCCCGATTGCTTGGCCTGCACGTTCGCCCGACTTGACTCCGCTAGACTACTTCCTGCGGGGCCACACGAAGAGCTTGATTTACCAGACCTCTGTGGAATCAGAGGAAGAACTGCTGGCGAGGGTTATGGCTGCGGCGGATCTTGGACCTCCAGGTATTGGTGATCGTGTGTACCAGAACATGGTACGTAGGTACCGCGTTTGTGTAAGATGTAACTGGTCGTCACATCGAGCTCTTCTTGTAGGTGGACCTAGAAGGAATACAACGTACAGAGTCTTCCAGACGTGGGAGAGGTCAACATGTGGTGTGGTGGTGTTTTGTTTGTCGCGGGGAAACTGTACGTTTCCGCACATACGTTCCTAGGCAAAACGTAACCGTCTTGGTCCCCACTACACGTCCTTACAATGTGTAATGGGAATTTAGACACACTCCGTATAACGTACGAAAATAATACCACACATCTGGTTACAAATATGAAACGTTTAGCGACGCTATTATACAAAGTTGGGTATAGTTTCCTACACATTTTACTGTTTCCTGAGCAAATGTAGGAACGCTACAATGAATGTATGGGAAATAACCTTACCATTCGCGCTTTCTCACTTCACGTACACACTGGTATAGTAAATTTGCGAATAATTTATTATAGTGTTATGAAAATAATTTCTTGGGAAATTTTCTTTTATTAATAAATAATAGAATTCTGTGCGAATATCAACACATCTTTTTTTTTATATTTTGGGCGCAGAATTAATTATTGCTACTGGCCTAATCCTTGATATTCAAGATGAACATGTTTTCTTTTAGTTTTCTTCTGGCACAAAAATATCATTGGTGGGCTCTCAAGTTTCTCCTGACTATAGAGCAGAATCCAATCTAATAATAGATTCTTTTGATTATCTTGAACAGCAGTGTTCTGCTATTGAGAAATTGTGTAAAAGTTTTCCCAAGGTCCTTACCACTGAGTTAGGCCTCACTAAATTGCTGGAATATCAGATAAAACTGATTAACATGGAAAATGTCAAGTGTCATGTTTATATAGATTGGCACCACCTAAGATATAAATTTTAGGGAAAAAGGTTAAAGATTTGTTAGATAAAGGTCTTATTGAACAATCCACTTCCCAACATGCTAGTTCAGCCTTTTTGGTACCAAAACACAATGGGAAACATTGGCTGATTGTGGATTACCGAAAATTTAATAAAAACATCGAAATTGAATCTGTTCCTCTTCCTGATCTCCATTCGGCATTTAATTGATTTAGAAAAGCAAAATTATTTACAAATATAGATTTGAATGCTGCCTATCACCAAATTCCTTTGTCAAAAGGTACCAAACCAATCAAAATTTCTGTGGTCCTTGGAACCTGTATCAATTTACTTGTGTGCCGTTTGGTTTGGCCACGGGTGCTTAAGTACTTATCATTCCTTTGTAGATATGATTTTTCATGATGTAAAATTTAAGTTTGTCTATAGCTATCCGGATGATTTTGATATTTATTCCGACAGTTTTGAACAGCATTTGGACCACCTAAAAGAAGACCTTTCTCGTTTGTACAAAGGCAGGTCTTACTGTTAACCCTTATAAAGTTAAATCCGCAGTTCAAGAAATTTCATATTTGGGAAATAAGATTTCTCCCAGTGGAATTTCAATTGATCCAAAAAGGACAAAATCCATTAAAGATTTTCCTCCACCGTGATATGCTAAAAATATAGCCAGATTTATTAGCATGATTCAGTTTTTTGTAAATTCATTCCGAATCTAGCTGACAAGGCAGGTGTTTGATGGCACCTTAAAATAAATTGTGAAAAAAAATCTGCTATATTTGAATGTGATGAGGAGAAACAAAAGGCCTTCGACACATTAAAGAATGATATTATTCATCCTCCTTTATTAGGTATGCCAGATTTTAGCAAGGAAATTATCCTGCAAACCGAAGCTTCAAGTACAGCAATAGGAGCTGGTTTTGCTCAAGAGATTGATAGCTGTCGTCAGCCGATTGCCTTTGCGCACTGCACTCTTACTCTCCAAGAGAAAAAGTCTACCACTATTTATGAATTCCAATGTATGGACTTATTTTTTTGTCATAGACAAGTTTATGCAATATTTGGAACATACGGAATTTCTTCTCGGTACCGACAACCAGACGTGGTCATGATTTTTGGCTCATCGATGACAAAATTTGGAAAAAATTGGCCATTGGGTAGTTAGAATTTCTTCTTTAAAATCCACAGTGTAGCACATAAGAGGAACTCAAATTGTAGTTGCGAATGCGTTATCATGTATGTTTGATGGCACCAGTGTGGAACCTGAAGTACTTCCTAATTGTAATGTTTTATCTAGTTTTCCATTAGCTTTTACAGGAATTAAAAAACTACAAGAAAAGGATATTAATTTGAAACAAATTATCAAAAAATTTAAATCATGTATTGAACACATACCATATTTTCTTTCCAAAGGTCTTCTTTGTTGCAGATTTCGTTTGTCACGAGATATTTTAGTATTTTCATTAATTGCCCCTTAGCGCTCACCTGGGTACACACAAAACTATTCAGGCCATTAATCAGCACTTCATTTATAAAGGTATGGATGCTGAAATCTCTGAGTGAGTGAAATGTTGCAACATATGTGCTCTGAGCAAACCAGCTCAGAATACACATTAAGGTTTCTGTCTTCTGGACTAGCTGAAAAACCCATGGAACAATTGATCATTGGTTTTTTGGTCCCTTCCCCAGGAGTAAATTAGGATATAATATGTTGTTAGTGTGCTTTGACGCCTTCACTATATTTGTACGATTAGTTCCACCTCGGAAAGCCAATGCTATGTCCACTATTCGTGCTCTCCAAGTACGCATTTATCGAAATTTCGGTACACCTTCGTCCATTGTACCAGAAAACGGTTCACAATTTACCTCTAGTATTTTTAAGAACATGGTAATTTCTCCTGGCATATGCCACATAACTTTAGCCATGTATAATCCTCCTCCTTCGCATGCGGATCATTTCAATCTAAACCTTCGTTCAGCAATTATTGTCCATGCTACATGCCAAACAAATTGGGATAAAATTTCCCTTGGATTCAAATGGTTTTCAATTATGCCAAATATGAATCACACAAAAAGAGCCCATTTAAGCTTATGTTTATCTTTGTCCCAAATAATCCTTTGTCAAATTTGTGGCATCTGAATGACTTGCTGAACGATCCTAAGGATGCTCGTGATATTTGGACATCTGCTCTTAAGAATTTAAAGAGCTCTCATTTCAACAGCAGTGCCAACTATAACCAAGTTCGCATTGATAATTCTTTTCGTGTAGGTGACCTTGTTCTGCGCAAACACACCCTGTCAGTAGGTTAGTTGATAAGAAAATGGCTAACATTTCTTACTAATGGTTGGGCCTGTATCAAATCCAAAATTTTTTGATGCCAGTCATTGCCGCTTTGGCTGGCTCAAGTTCAGGAGCATTTATTACGAAAACTCATTTCTCTCATTTGAAAAGATTGCATGCTACAAAGTAATTTTATTTTGCGCTGTTGAGGACCTGCAGAATCTAACTGTGCACGTGTTTATTTGGTCATAAAACCACATAATTTCTTGTTTCTCCCTTAAAATAATTCAATAACATTTGTTTCTTGTTAGATCCCGACTTCGTCTTGTTCGTGAACTGATCACCGATTGAGACGAGTCATTTTGGGATCCGTGTCATTTTGTGAACTCACATTACCAAAAAAAAAAAAAAATATCCGCGTTGTTAAGTTAAGTTGAGTCTAGGTTAAATTAATTTGTCTTTGTGGCAAATAATGTTTTGTACTGGAAATAATGTTTTGTGTTTTGAATTCAGATTGTGGTATATATATATATATATATATATATATATATATATATATATATATATATATATATATATATATATATATATATATACACACACACACACATACATATATGTGTGTGTTATTAAATTTTTTGTGTTCAATGACCAGTTAATTTTGTGATAAAAGTAGTTGAACAATTTGGGTAGTTTGTATTTGTTTGGGGATTAAACTAGTTAGGTTCCTGATTAATCGTTAATCTTTCGCAGATGTGACATACTCTTGTTTAATTGGGTCTTGATGTACAGGTTATCTGTAAATTATTTAAATATTTAGTAGTTAATGTCGTTTTACCATTGTAGCATGGTTAAAGTAATGGTGGTTTGTGTTCAGTTCGCTGTTAGGTATCTGTCTACACCTTGCAGTCGGTTTTATTTTGCCACCTTACTCTTTACTGGGTGACAATCAGTTTTTTACAGTTTATGCCTGTTAGACCAACGTGTTTTCTCCGTTGGCCATCCTCCTGGCTGTTGCCAGCTCCATTTGTGTTTCGTCGATCACGGTAAATATTTAGGACACTGGTGCTATTTTTGAAAAAAAAAAAAAAAAAAAAAAAAAAAAAAAAAAAAAAAAAAAAAAAAAAAAATGAAGACATTACTTTCTCAAACAATTATTATTCAAGTGTCCTGAACTTTGATCTTTGAGAATTAAACGAGGAATGTGTGGGTTTAGATATTATGTTGAATACAATGCACAATAATTTCAAAAGGGACAACAGTTCGTTCGACAAAACTTTAAAGTTTCCGCTCTTACATTTGGAGGATTACCTCAGTTTCTTTAAGACAGAAGCATTTGCCTTTACCTCTCTAATGCCTCGATCGTGTACAAAAAGGGAAATTTTCGACATTGGAGGCAAGGTCCTCAAAACCGTGTTTGGAACCGTTGATGACGGTGATCTAAAAACTTAGAAAAAGGACTTAATTCAGTTATTGATAAACATGAAAAAATTTCAGTAGATATTGCCACATAATTTTAATTATTTATATTGAAGATTGTATTTTGATTACTACTAAACGAATACAGAAATTGGCTACTCAGTATTTAAACTACTTTAACATATTGTAATAAACGTGGAATCAAACTACTCATGAACTGTGGGATACGATTGCAATTGTTGGTTTCAAGTAAGACCTTAGTACTATATTACTGAGGATCAGTGAAGCTCTATCTACCACCAGGCAAGACCTTAGTACTATATTACTGAGGGTCAGTGAAGCTCTATCTAGCACCAGGCAAGACCTTAGTACTATATTACTGAGGGTCAGTGAAGCTCTACCTAGCACCAGGCAAGACCTTAGTACTATATTACTGAGGGTCAGTGAAGCTCTACCTAGCACCAGGCAAGACCTTAGTATTATATTACTGAGGGTCAGTGAAGCTCTATCTAGCACCAGGCAAGACCTTAGTACTATATTACTGAGGGTCAGTGAAGCTCTATCTAGCACCAGGCAAGACCTAAGTACTATATTACTGAGGGTCAGTGAAGCTCTATCTAGCACCAGGCAAGACCTTAGTACTATATTACTGAGGGTCAGTGAAGCTCTATCTAGCACCAGGCAAGACCTTAGTACTATATTACTGAGGGTCAGTGAAGCTCTACCTAGCACCAGGCAAGACCTTAGTACTATATTACTGAGGGTCAGTGAAGCTCTATCTAGCACCAGGCAAGACCTTAGTACTATATTACTGAGGGTCAGTGAAGCTCTATCTAGCACCAGGCAAGACCTTAGTACTATATTACTGAGGGTCAGTGAAGCTCTATCTAGCACCAGGCAAGACCTTAGTACTATATTATTGAGGATCAGTGAAGCTCTATCTAGCACCAGGCAAGACCTTAGTACTATATTACTGAGGGTCAGTGAAGCTCTATCTAGCACCAGGCTAGAATTGTTCGATTTGAATCTTGCTATCGAGACTAGTGTCCGTGACAATTTAAGCTCTACACTTTTTAATCCAAATGCTTTCATTGACATTTTGAACCAAATTCAACATTTCATAACATTTCCTTTGCATACGATTGCTCCAGTGACTTTTTAAAATCTTTTTACATTTTATGCCTATGGTTTCGGTACAGTACAAGCAATTATTTGTAATTCTTCTCTTAATGTTATGGTGAATGTTCCTTTAGCAAATAAGAATAGTTTTCAGAGTTATCGTGTTTTTGTTTAACCTGTGTTATTGACCAACACAAACAGGTATCTGTTATTCAAAGTCTCCAACCTTCTTAATGTCAGCTTAGACAGAATACTTTTTTTCTCCCATTCCAGTTAAATTCTTGTCTTAATGCAAGACTTGTGGTATTACCATTCGCCTTTCTACCTCCCCATTTTTTGATGCACATGTTAATATTTGCGAATTTGATTTATTTTCAGGTAACCCTCAACTTGACTTTTGCGAAAAGTCCCTTGTATCTCTGGAGTTACCCATTTTTCAAAAAACTCACTCTCGCTGCCTTTTTGGGGCGAAATTTCCCATTGATGTAATGTTTTCATGTGGGACTACCTTGGAGCCACAACCTCCCTTCCATCTCTCTCATTTCATTGTCTAGAAGTGGTTTTATCAGCATTGCTTCACATTGCGACATTGTCAGCCCATATTTTAAGACATTTAGTCAAGTCAACTCTGCCATTCATTTTAATCATCTTTACCTGTGCTACATCTTCCAAAACTTATTTACAATATTGCGTCTATGCAACTTTCAAAATTACCCTATTTTTCTCCCAATGATTCCCTCAATAAGGAACTTGATTTCCTTCCGGCTTCCCAGCCCCAAGGCACTAATTTCTGTGATATTATGCAACTTCTCCATTCCCATCCTACTACACCTCCCGAACACATTAATGTTGTATCTATTAGTCTATTTTCAGTTGCGGTGTTTTCAATCGCGTTTGTTATCATCTTTTGGTTGAAATCCAAGTTTTGTGCACTTACGCAACTCTCCACGCACTCAACCCTCTAGTCAAGAACGTTCAGTTGTAATCCTTTCGCCTGTTGTTTATAGCAGCACCTTCTCCTCGTAATGTATGTTTTGTTTATGGTCTATTGCTTTTGGCTGATATTGTTTTGTGTTGGAATTTGTTTTGTTACTCTAGCCACACATTTTGCTGGACCTCGTCCTGATTTCGGAGGTTGTGTTTCACTTGTTTCGTATCACTATGTAATTCTGTTTTATTCTTTTCTTATTTATTTGGTATTTTGCCAAATACTACTACACAACACCACACTATATTATAAATTTCATATTATATAATATAATCTTATTTGAAAGTGTCGGTTTCTGTTAATATTTTTGTTTATTTTACCTTTGAATTTGGTAAAACCAAATTATATCATAAAAATCTTTGCAATTTTATATATTTTTCTTGTTTATTTTGCACAGCATGATTTAAAACTTTCTTTTGTTCTTTATCTTTTAGGCATCTTTTCTTGATTTAAATATTTTCTTACTGTCATTAATTCATTAGTATGAATATTAATGACCTTCGGTATTTGTTTCAAATTCTTCTTGTTCTTATACTGTAGTGATTATATGTTTTTGGAATCTCGTCAACTATGATAGTTTTGATCGCCGTTTGGGTAAGTTTGTTTGCTGATATTTTATTTTACGACGTGGTCAGATAATTTTTGTGATTACGGTCATTTCCAAGCTTTGTTTTTGCACTTGTTGTAGCGGTCCGCGTCATGGTCGCATAATCTGCTGGCCAGCCGTTTCATTCTTGATGCGATGTGAGTCTTGCACCCAATCGCGGCGTGGTCCATTCATTCTACTTCTTCGGGCCGGTACCGCAGTAACTTCTGAATTCCTTGAACCCGGAATCGAGTAACCTTTAACAATTTTTTTAAATTTCCTGCTGCACTTACTCGTGCGTGCTCCGAGCTTCCTGTCTTCTGACGCGACAGAACTTGTTAAATAATTATTTCGGACTGTTCAACTACGAAATAAATTTTTGTCTTCAACTTAATTAAAAGTAAATGTAAAGTAATGCAAATTCTATAATGAAGCGTTCGCGGGTACCCGACGATATAGTCATGGCCATATTAGAATTAAAAAAAAGGGTTGAGATTACAGTTTGTCAAAAAGTTACAAAAAATTTATATATTCATATTATAATAGCGTAATGAAATTATAAGCTGTTGTAGCAAAAGGAATTGTTTTAATAGAAAAGTTGTTCAAAAGAATGAAAAATGTTTTACTTCTTTGTTAATTACTTCCTCAAAAATCGCCCATGGATAATATATAATTTTATAACTGTAATGTTGTTTGGTAAAATTTGTGTTACACCATTAGTGTACCTATTACTTATTACTAGGGATAGTAAAATTTGCGTGTTTAATGACCTGTAAGCTAGACTCCACAATCCTTTATATAGTCGAACCTCAGATGTTTGTTCATTGGCTGTTGCCCCAGTGTTACCACGCATTTGACAGTACGCGATTCGCTTCTTGTTCCTTTGCAAGTCGGCTATTGGCGTGGAGTCGTCCAGGGCGTGTCTAATAAACTCTGATGCAATTGCAAAAGTGACTTCAATGTACACGCATTTGTAATCTATCTTGTCCTGAAATGAAGTCGCGAATTTTTTCTATTCCTACTTATTACTTTAATGTAATAAGTAAAACTGGAGCACGCCCATATTTTTAGCTTTCAGTAGTAGACCGTAGTCTAATGAACGACATGCGCCCAGTGAAGTTGGTAACGATGGAGGGAAAGTAGTTCCATGTTTTAAAGTCGAATTAAATGTGTTACGTAAACATTTGTGACAACTGAAATTATTTCTTTCGCTTTCTGTTTGTTTAATGCATCTAAGTGAAAAAAATTAGAAACATTTTTTTTAAATATTTACTTTTATAATAATTTTACAGTTTCATTTGACCGACGCATGCATAAAATGATGTGGCCCATGAAAGTGTTGATTTTACATAACGCGGAAGAATACAGAGTGTGCATACAAGCAGATCTGGAGCAGGGTTTCCAAAAGTGCTGAGTTGACCGCGAACAGCGTATACGTGTATGGCGCTCCAGATGGAGGGGAGGGCGCAGCGCGGCGTCACGAAGGTGAGACATAACGCAGCAGGTGCTGCTGCACACGACGCCACATGCACCGGATTGCATCATCACCGTGGAGGATGCACCACCACTGCCGCTGCTGCTGTGTCCTCGCCTCGTGTCAACGCATGGACCAACACACACCACTAGGGCACACCTGGCGTGGCTGGCAGTGACCCGCTCTTGACCCACTTCGCGCGCTGCTGGACTCGAACCCGCGTCCTTCACAAGCGTCCCGGCGCGGTGCGTCGTTTGTCTCCCTGCTCTTTTGTTACGACGACAGGATATGAAGCGGAAGGGAGGGGGAGGGGGTGGGTGGGGCAACACTAGCACACTCACAGGTACCAACTTTTTTAAAGAGAAAGTCTCTACATCAATATACAAAAATCACCAGTTGAGCACCTGACTATAATCTGATTATATATTTTAAAATTAAATCTATATAATATACAGAGTTATATGTATATATATATATATATATATATATATATATATATATATATATATATATATATATATAGAGAGAGAGAGAGGGGGGGGAGCTGGAAAAAAAGGGGGGGGGGAGTCTGAGGAACACCGACAAACTTCGCCTACAGATTCCTCATCGAAAAATTAATTCGAAAACAACATCTATTCATCGGAAGTAAAATGCACTATGTCCCAAATATGAAAATCTTCCGGGCTGCTGTTTACCCCGATACCATGATGGTACAAAGTACCCTTTAGTACTTGCTAAGTCGCTTATTATTTCGTTTAGTATGTAGTGCTTTGCAACTCGGAAATAAGACCAAAAATGCAATAAAACAACGTAAGAACCTCAGTTTTGTAATATATATATATATATAATGTCCTTACCTAAAATACTCATATATATGTATCATAATATATAATGGACGATCCTACGCGCCTTTGAAAGTGCAGCTGAAACACACGTTTATTGGAAATATTACAGAAAGTACTTGTAATGGAACAATGAGATCCGAATAATATGTAGTTTGAAGAATATCTGCAACCTTTCCAGAACCAATCTCTGTCATAAAATTGTGTCGTAGATTAAATAAGGCTTTGCAGAGCTGTTGTCGCATGAATTATCTTTAATGCTGAAGCCAAATTGCGACATTAAAATTAACGAACGAAAAGTCGTCTTGCGCTATTACAATGTGCGTGGAAGTTGAAACTATTGTGTTACTTACTGCACCTGGAAGGTAAGCAACACGCAGCACATATCAATTATTCCTCACTAGCGACCCGCCCCGGCCTCGCTCAGGTACGACTTACAAATACGGCGTTGTTTATGTTTACAGCAAGTATATACACTAAATGCTTAAGGTAACTAAAATAGGATTAATACTGTTGTTCAAAACGTCTTCGTAAGTGAACCCCTATTTTTAATGAAAATTTAAAAGACAAAAATGGTTACTGTGTGTCATTCTTATAAGATTAACATATGCTGTCGCAGATTTTTTGTAGACCTTTTTGAGATATAAAATTCTGTAGTACATTAATTAGGCGTCTGTCTTATGGTTAAGTCAGAGTAAGCCATGTAAGCGCCCGAAAAGTGGCTTTTTCCGACTTGATTAAAAAACGTCAACATCTCTCTACTATTATTAAGTTAAATATTAATGTCTTGTATACCTGAACCTTTCTCGATAAATTGTGTAAATGATGGTGAAAACCGCATCAAAATCCACCAGGAATTTTAGAAGCTTTAGCCGAATACACAGACACACGAATACGTAGGATTTGTTCAAAGTGCCCACCATTAACTTAAACGCACAGGTCACAGCGTCATTATAACTAGATGATACAGTTCTATTTCAAATACTTTATGTAATATTTACTATAATCCTGTGGTTCAACCCCCCCACCCCTTCAGGGGCGGGAATCATCCTTACAAAGCATTGGTGACGCTACGTTGCATATTATGTTATTGACTTTTTTCACAAGGATAATGCAGGCGGAGCTTGTAGGTGTTCTCCAATCTCGTCCTGTAACTAAAATATATATTCTCGCAGTTTTAACAGCAGTTTATTATTGCGTGTTACAGTTATCATTGATTGCATTTATAAATACTACTGTCACAAATGAAAACCAAAACTAGAACAGAAAAATTTCATCTGAAATACTTCAGTAGAATATTCACCAGGCATGAAAATGCGCAGATTTAGAGAATTTTTCTTTGGTGTAGGCTCCCAAAACTTCGCTTACTGAGGTACCAAACCTCATCGTTACTCCCGCAAGAGACCGCCAACACGACTAACTGTAAAGCGTTAATCACATGCAATAAAACATTTAACGTTGGCAATAAGCATCTCAAGACGTCCCGTGCTTTCTCCAGGAATATGTCATATATTCCAGGAGTGAGTGAAGAGTAAAGGAGTTTGGGAGGCTCTTAACATCGAAGTCTTGAGAGCCGATGATGGTGAGGTGAGTACGGAGTGGCGCCAAAATGAAGGGGCAGGGTAAACGGAAGATCACCGAGAAAACCCTCCGACCAGCGGCATCGTCCGGCACGATTCCCACATGCGAAAATCCCAGGAGCTACCCCACCAGAAATCGAACCCGGTTCACCTAGGTGGAAGGCAAGCAGTCTAACCACTACACCACCGCGGCCTTTACATATTCCAGTGCAATAATGTGATAATTAAAGAAATAATTGTCGCAAATATTAAATTTGACCTACCATATCATTTAGTGAAATCGCCAGATCTGGTGAGAATACGACCAAGTTGGCAACTTTGCATCGCGGTGCCCAACAGGCGGCGAATCGCAGGGGAAGGGAATTCCACGGTCGGACCGTGTGGTGAGGCGGGCGACTGTATGCCGGAGACAGTTCTGTGGGCGGATTTGAATATCGCCAAGGTGACAGGTCCCCCACTCCCCTCCAACCACCTCCACAGGCAGTTCGTCATTTTTTTGTGTGCGTGTCCCTCGCCCCCACCCCTCGCCACTATTGTGTTTCCCGAGGGAGTACACATCGCGGCACGGCCGAGTATATAACCATGTCCAGCGTTACAGCTCGTCACTCCAGGCAGCGACATCAAGTCAGCCGATAGTGACCGCTCACTGCACACAGCATACAAGTACACAGTCAACATGGTCTCCGCTCTCAAGACCAGTTTACAACTGAGGACCTCGTGGCTGATTGTTTCTGGATTGCTCGCTGCAACAGCAGCCTCTGCAGCTCCTAACGAAAGGGTAAAAAAAAACATTCATTATTTTAACGCATGATCTTCCAATTTTTGGTTTCCGTCAGGTCCAACGAGTTGCATAGCACTCAGTGGGTCTTGTTGATCGTAACCATAGCGCTTTCATGTGAAGGACTTGCCCGGTGTTTCCCGTGGCTGTCTGACAGAGCAAGGTGGTGTAGCGTTCGGACTTGCATTTTCGACGACCTGGGCTCGTGGTTTTCCGAAGTCACTCGTGGAGCTGTTCCGTACAACAGGCAGTCGCTGATACCTTCCGCGCCCCGTCTATGGGCAACATGCTCTTCGCTGTTGACGAGACTTTAGCCCCTACTTACCGTGGACATCTGCACTTTACGAAACGAGCTGACAGCGTCGTTTAGTCAGCACGTACGATATCATAATACTATGTACTCCACCATAGGAAATTGCAGGCGCCGAGAACATACCGTTAATAACCTATGGAATACCGCCATAATAGTGTTTATACTTCACCAGTGGACGCAGCTTACTGGACGAACGATTCATGAGCTTTTCAACGTGCTTCTTTCTGTAATTTTGTGTAATCCGTGAAACTTTGTTTAAAACCGTTTATTTTACTTCGCTTAGCCCCTGACAGGTGGCGATTCAAAACATTTCTGTGCATCACAGCACCTGCTGCGGTATTACAATTATGGACACATTGTTATAATTGAATGTCAGTAAACTAACAAAAACATTGAATAATATATTTTAAAATCTAATTCGTATTCATTGCGTTCTATATGGCACAAATTTACTTACATTACTAAGTGAAAACTCTTTGATAAGCTGTCTTGGCTATGTCAACTATACAAACTGCCACATACTAGTACTGAATTCCTGAGAACATGATTACAGTTCACTTGTGTATATACAGTGCTAATAATTTGTATGAATTACCCACCGAGATGGTGTTGTTGACCTGTATGTCAATAGAATGGCTTCGTAAAGCACTAGGAAAATATCTGTTCCTACATCACTGGTGATTGTTTACAGCGGTTTCTAGGTTTACTGACTCAGAGTTGTAAACAACACGTGATGTTATAAACAAGTAATTGCTCGCTGGGACCACACTATGGCGGGTGTAATCCCCGCAAACTGACAGGACTTCAGGACGGGACCTGTCTGCGTTTGAGTGCATGCATGCATGTTTAAATCTGCGGATTCTTAGGATTCTCTTTACAGTTTGTCTGCCTTTCTGACGTGGGCAGTGTATCGCACAGTTCATAAAACAACAAAACAAAAACAGCGGCGGTGGAATTAAAGTAGGGGCACGCTGACAAGCATAAGAATAACTTGCACATTAGTAATTATTATTTCCAAGGTATTTCCAGGTACAAATGTTATGGGTAGTTTGCAGTAGTAGGAAAAGTGTATTTCAAATGACTCTGGTGTGAAAATTCAGATTTTGCATTTTTTTACTTTTATCGTACCTAGTGGTAAAATCAAACAACTCGTAATTTTTTAATGAGGGAAAGTGGTTGATAACACAGCAGCAAACCTGATTCGCGAAAAGGGATCTCGGGCTAGATTGCAAAGAGTTGATTTGCAACTCCAGTTTAAGTGACTGTAGTGCAGTGCTGTAGTATCTATGTCCTCATTTTGCCGGCATTATATTGCTGCTCCAGATTAGCGAAATTAGGCGCTGTGAAGTAATGATTATAACAAATTTATCATATGTCTTTATAAGAAAGAATTACTAGATATTTCAAGCACATGTGCCTTGTGATTCGTACTTTCAGTAAAATACTATAGTAAGTGAAATACCCCAATTTTCGGGGAAGTGCACATGAAATGTAATAAGTTAACAAACAAATAAGTGAAGTTGGAACGCAGTAATGGTTATTTCGTGTTAATGTGTACGCTATACGCTAAGTATGTGTAATAATAGTTATCATCTATATAAAATTGCTAAAACCAAACATTCTATGGCATAGGGGACAACACTTATTTCAAAATAGAACCTACCCTATGTCTCCGTTTATTCGTTCTACATATATGACCATAATATAAGCTCCCCTCATTATTTAATAATTTCAGCCCCACATGGAAAAACCCGGATATAACTGAAACCGTAAATACTTAACAAGTTTTATTATAACTGGTCATCTGTGCCATGCCAAAATTAGATTGTTAATATCCGGTCATAAAGTTTGATTACTGAGGTTGGTAAAAAAACAATCCAAAACGGATGGCATACTTCCACTTTACCAGCGAGGTCTTGAGCGCCGATGAAGGAGAAGAGATTTGAGTATGGAGCGGCGCCGGAATGCAGGGAGGGGGGAGGACGGGATATCCCCGAGGAAACACGCCGACCAGCGGCATAGTCAGGCACGATTCCCACATGTAAAAATCCTGGAGCGACCCCGCCGGGAAGATAGCCCGGTTCAGTTTGGTGCCCTAGCCGCTACGCCACTGCGGCCCGATAGAGAGAGAGAGACAGGTATGTGTTGCTGGTTGCAGGTGGAGGTCGCCCGGGGGATGGCGATGAAGAACCCGGTGCAGGTGTACCACGACAACACCGGCAACCAGAGCTCCGCATCCACGACGACCCCGCCAGTGACTGCGGACAACACCACTTGCAACTGCGGTAAGACTACGCCTATCCTTCACAGCATAATACACTTCAGTTGAGATATAGTCTATTCGCGAATAACAGGCGTTCACTACCGGGGGAACATAATTCTGACTGGCCAATTCCAACACTGCACTGTCTTCGGCGAAGGCACGCGGCCAATAACGGAAGCGAAACGGCAGGTGTGCGAGCAGTATATTGAAATACAGCCACCGCGGGATTCTTCCCGCGAAAACCGGATGGCCTTGAGTAAGGTTAAGAGCATCGCACGAGTTTCCAAGCGCAAGTGTTCTCCGCCAGTAGGTGAACGCCGACACTGAGGCGCGATCTTCCGAGACATCAGCACGGGTAACGTTCTGTGCTGGTTCTTAAACTACGAACAATGGAGTGGAGAGATTTGGCCGGCTCTTAGCATCGACGTCTTGAGAGCCGATGAGGGTGCAGCGAGTTGAGCATGGTCGGAATGCAAGGATGGAGGAAACTGGAGATCCCCGAGGAAAAAAAAAAACCCGCCGGCCAGCGGCGTCGTCCGGCAAGATTCCCACGTGCAAAAAAATCAAGAGAGACCGCCCCGGGAATCGAACCCGGTTCGCCTTGGTATGAGCTATTCACGGCAAAGTGAGCACTTTTTAAGACCCTGCTAAATTTCCCCTTTCAATTAATTTCTACCTTTACGCCACTTTTTAATGTAAACATTGCAATATGACCAATAAACGCAGTGTATATATTTCATCACCCTCAATACTTTACATCTGAGACTGCAATAAAATATATTTATTAGGGGTCAATGCATTTTGGAAGGGCTTTAAAAAGTGCTCACTTTACCGTGAACAGTCTATAAGAGGCGAGAGCTCTAGCAGTTTTGGCCTCGCGTATGTTGTACGGTTACTTTTATGCTTTCAGTGGTGAACCCAGCTTTAGACTGAAATACGTGAGGCACTGTGATGTGCCAGGGGTAGGACAAGGGTTCGTGATTCGACCCCCGAGCGACGTGTGCCGACGCGTACTGGCTTCGTTGCCTCTGGAGTCGACACTCGAGGGAAGTGGTAGCTGACTGGGAAGGTGTGGCTTCGTTGCCTCTGGAGTCGACACTCGAGGGAAGTGGTAGCTGACTGGGAAGGTGTGTGGTGTGTTCCAGTGTGCGGCGTTCCGAACAGGAGACAGAGGATCGTGGGCGGAAATGTGACCAAAGTGAACGAGTTTCCTTGGGTGGTGGCGATGTACCGCCGGGGCAGGTTCTACTGCGCCGGCAGCCTCATAACCAGGAGACACGTGCTCACAGCAGCGCACTGCGTCGAGAAGTGAGTACTGCGTCCACACGACATCTGGTCGGAGCATGGCTCATGCACCACCCGTCGTGCAGCTGAAACTCTACACCTCCTGTTCGTGGTGGCACTGGGTCGTCGTAATCTCGGGAAACTATTCTATAATATTAACCCTTTAAGGATCGCGCTAATTTACTGGTACCGAGGACCAGATTGAAGTGAGCGGCCTGTATTTTTCACTTCAGCAATATCAGTTTATTTTCGCATACCATCGTCCTATTGGTCCTGGCTACACCGGGTATGCTTACTGTGCCCTACAACGTCTATTATTGGCTGGCCATTGGCCAATGAAATCGCTCGTTGACTGTGTGCCAATTAATTGGTCCCGACGGTGTAATCATGTTTTACAATCCACCGTGTTCATTTAAGAAATTATTAAAAATAACAGTTTTATTCTTACGAAATGAAATACTGACTAATTGTGATTTTTTTAAAATTCGATTACGATATACGTTGTCCAGTGAATTGGTAAAACAATAAAATTGTCACTTTTGTCTCCAAGAGCAAATAAATGTCCACATAAACATAGCCCCGTGTATATACGTGCATGCTCCTCAAAGGGTTAATATAAAATCAGTATTTTTTTACAATTCTGACATTATCTCATGTCAGCTATAAAACATTCACAGGATAGTTTGATTTAATAGTAACATATCAGGAGAAGTGCGGATCTTGTCATCAGTGAATACCTCAATCCCCTCTGGAGCCAACCTTGGTGGCCGTTCACGGTAAAGTGAGCACTTCTTAAGGCCCTCCTAAAGGAATTAATCACTAATAAATATATTTTATTGTCGTCTCAGACGTTAACTTCTGAGAATGGTGAAATGCATACGTGTTTATTAGTCACTTTGCAATATACATATATATGTTTGTGTGTGTGCGTGTGTGTGTGAAAAATAGAAGGAAAGATGGAGATTATCTGAAAAGAAAAATTCAGCATGGCCTTTAAAAGTGCTCACTTTATCGTGAATAGCCTATAACAGCGTGTCCTATTCTGCCGGGCTTCAGGAATGTGTATTTGATGGTTTGATTAGGGGAGGGTTTGGAGCGGTTGTGTGTGGAGGGTAGTGATTTTGAGAGACGGGTGAGGTGTTGAGTGGCTATGTTGTTGGGTTTGGGGGGGGGGGGGGGGGCGTGGAGCGGACGTGTTGGCGTGCGTGGCGGCGACCTTGCAGGCGGGTGCTGACGGGCCAGTGTCGTTGTGCCCGCAGCGTCAACATGAAGGATGTGCGGGTGTCCCTGGGGGAGCACGATCGCATCAGCAAACACGAAGCAGTCACAGTGGACAGGAAGGTGAAGGCCGCGGCGATGCACCGCAACTTCACGCTGCTCACCTTCAACAACGACGTCGCCGTGCTGGAGCTGGACTCTCCAGTCGTCCTCGGCAACACCATCCGTACCGCTTGCATCCCGGAACACGGTAAGTCCTCCCCGCGACCTGCCACTGCTAGAGTAGTTGCTACACGCATGCCCGAGTACAACCATGTTGTGTTATGTTAGATAGATAATCAGACAGGTAGGTACGTCTTAAGAGAGTTCGCACACAGGAAAGGTGTACATCTGCTCGGCGCTGGACCGTGAATGTCTTGCCATCTTCCGCGGATGTCATGATAGAAGACAGCAACTACAGTAGCTGCCTGTTTCTCTCTACATCACTAACTCATCACTCTCTTTCCACATTTCGATACCCTTTTAGTTATTCTCATGCATTCAGTGCCTTCGTAAAAATCAGGTTTCTCAAAACTTTCAGAAAAGATTATAGGGAATAAAGTAAGAATTTGTCAATTAAGATTTCATCATTCCTCACGATGAAACAAATTCTAGAAATGTAGAAATGGAGATTTTAGACAAAAAAAATATGGGTTGTGCCCGAATATAGCTTTGTCAAAAAGCCTACTGACAAAAATAATCTAAACATAAAAGTAGAATAATTACTTCAATTACACCTGTCATTGAAAACAATTATAATTTACTGGTCATTAATTTCCCTGCACCGAGTCCTATTGCATGCAATCGAGCAAACTGCAAGTGTTTGGAGTGTAGTCTATACGTTCAGCAGCTGTCATGAACTCTCACAACGTCTCGCAGAGCGAATTGCCGCACTGGACTCGTATTTGGAAGGACCCGGGTTCGATTCCCTGTGCAACTTGCACCGTCTCTAGCGACCTGATGTCAAGAACTAGCTACTACTACCAGCTCTTAAAGAGCTGGTATCCTTTTGTGTTTATTGATGACATTTTTGTAGTTTTGTAACTTACTGTTAAGATTCGAATCAGTATTAAATACAGAACTACTTTACAGGATTCCTGAAACACAGGATGAAGAGAGATTGTTCTTGAAACAAGTACGATGCTAAATAATGATCATTGATACAAACACTTGATGTAGCGACACGAAATTTTAAAATTTATTTCGATAACATATCCAATAAGTATTGACATTCATACCTAGCAATAAAGTTAAGTAATACTTACTGGTGAGCATGTGGTTTATTCACACAAGTAGCCAACTCAATGAGCCTGTAATTGCACTTGTAATCGCAAAGGGATTTTTAAAGTCCCCCGGTTTTATGCTTGAAAGTTTAGCAAGGGACGGCTGGCTTACAGAATAACTTATAACCTTACTTAAATTAACACCCATACCTTACCCGGGATTCTAACCCGGAGCCTCCCGCACCCCAGATCGGTGGCGTATCAACCGTCTACGCCACGGGAGGTCGGCAGTTGGCCTGCAGCTCTGCCACTGCGCCCTGGAGTGGCACAGGATACAGGAGCGTGGGCTGCCTCCCGGTGAGTTGGGCGCCGGGAGAGTGTGCCGCTCCGGGATAGTTGTAATCGCCTCCTGTTCACGAGGAGGTCCTAGAGGGAGTGGAGTGTGACTGGCCCTTCACTGGGTGTAAGGCTTGTGCCCTGTGAGGCACTTCGGTGGAAGGGTATGTCTCTGCTCGCTAGACTTGCTACTGGTGGGACGATCGGTCATCAACAACCCACTAGTGCCATCAAAATTAAGCGGTAGCGCCGGACGATCGGTTGGCCCCACTGGAGGTTCTCTCTGGGGACAGATCACTGAGGATGGACTCGAGCTGGTAGTGTTTGACTCCGTATGCTGGAGGAGGTCTGGAGAGATTCCCACTCTTTTTGAAGGACCGGGCGGTGAGTGGCAACCACTCCGGTTGTGCCCTGAAGAGGCACTAGGGATATGGGTAAAACCCCGGGCAGACTACGCGCTTGGTTTCTGTTGTAGAGGGGGAAGGGATATGCGGACGTGTCAGGTTTGGGCTTAGGATCTGGCCAACGGTCGCAGTAATCCTGGTCGCCTTGCGGTGAGAGAACGGGATTCCTCTTCCCCGCCTAGTGGGAGGCCGAAGCGCGGTAATGCTGAGAGCGCTGCGACAACATAGAAAAGTGCAATGACCGAGAGGTCTTTCTGTATGTATGTATGGCGAGTCTGGGAATCGAGCCCAGTTGCTCTCTCTGCGTGGACGAGTAGGTGTTGTTGTTGGAGACTACAGGAGGAGGTGCATGTGTGTGTGTGTGTGTGTTTTGCGTAACAGCGGATGATGAGTACTCCGGGCGGGTGGCCGTGGTGACGGGCTGGGGTCGTGTCGAAGAGAAGAAGCCGACATCGAGCACCCTGAGGAAGGTCGCCGTGCCCATCATGACGATGGAGGAGTGCAAGGCCTCCGGCTACAACAAGACACGTATCACCGACAACATGATCTGCGCCGGCTACTCCGAGGGCAAGAAGGACGCCTGCCAGGTAGGCAACACGCTAAATCACCCTGCACCAACCTTCACTAACAGAATAAGATCCCGCCTCCTCCCTAGCAAAGGCTGTCAACGTTAAAAAGAGCACTCTCGAAAGCCCTGCTTAAGATCTACTTGTATGCACGTTGTGTATCCTTCCACCTTATATAAAATTAACATTGCCATCAGCATTGTCACTTAATTCAGTCATCGGTCAAGTGAAACTGTGAAAATATTGGAAAAATAAATATTTCACACATCTGCTCATTTTTACACTCTGATGCATTAAAAAAAACAGAAAGCCAAAGGAATATGAAAAAATATCGCAAATGGTCACCTACACTTCTTTATCTACATTAGCATATGCAACTACTTTCCATTCATCGTTGCCAACTTACTGGATGCATGCCACTATTGCACCCGTTAAAATATATGCAGGCAGGGGCAGTGACATTTTTCAAAAGTTGATTTCAAAACTGCTCACTTTATCGTGAACAGCCTTTAGCACTTCTCTATCCACTAATAAACTGTATGGTTCCTACCTATCTATCTTCTGTGGCATTTTACATTAATGCAGGCAATCATTTTGAATTGTTTACTGGCGAAAGGGTTTTTACGGCGCCTATGCCTGTCGTGCCATTTCTCTTCTTAGTTATAGATTAACTATAGGTACACTCAGGGACTGGGTAGTAATGGCCCCAAACTGCGGCCATTGCTACTCTGCCTGATATGCACACCCCTTTGCACGGTTCCCTCCCTTGTAGGCTTAGGGGGTACAGTCCCGAGACACATCCTGCTTCCGCCCTTAACTCGGACATTTACGATTACGGTAGGTTAACAAATATAACTGGAGAACGTTCACCGTTACTCGACAACTTTTCTGAAGTCCTGCTTAAGTAATACTTCCAGATATTCCTATGCCTTATGCAAAATAAAGCTTAACTAATGCTAGGAAATCGTACCAAAGGGGCAACGCACCGTATTCGTGCACTCTCAGTCACATGATACTTTTCCATGAGAACTACTTATTACTAGGCATTTCCAACACACCTACTTTGTCTCCGCTGGGTTCGTTATAAATATAAATGAACTATTATAATTTATCGATTGAATAAAAGTGAAAATTCTATTCAATTAAAAAATAATGCACTTTTACGTTAAGAGAAATATAAAACGCTTGCGATACATGAAATATTTGAGAAAGAACCAAACACGTCATGCATGGGCGATTTTTCAATGGTTCGATTCAAAAAGTGCGACTAGACCACACCAGTTCCCCTGAGTCTCAGAAACGAACGGCATTATTTTTCCAACAGAGCTGCAGAACCCCTCTTCATACTTCGTAAAAAAAAATATATTTCTGTACAGCAAAGGAGGAAATCTTGCTGCAGTTCGGATGGAATCTCGGAGAAACACGTGCTTTTTGTAATTAAATTTTTCTTCGTACATAGTAATTTTATGATAAGGTATCATTTCTTTATAGCAAAGTAAATTCTTTCGTAGATCTTGTTTTCTCTACAGAAAATTAATGCTTCATACCAAAGGAAACATTTTTATTGTACATTTTAGTTTTCAGTACTTATCGACACCTATTATATGCTATGTTTCCAAGTAACGAATTCCTTAACTCACCTAAATAATGGTATAACTTTTAAAGTGAATTAATAGTAGTCAAAAATGAATTTTTATTTTAAGAACGAACTGATATTTTCAGTGAATACTTTTAAAAATATTAGTACTGGGAAAATCCCACTAATATTAGTATTAGCACTTATAACTTGAAATATTTGATCTGATATAAACTATACTGTCTGAGACAGCAAGTACTGGGAAGAATACGTGTTAACAATCTTGTTACAGGGAGACAGTGGCGGTCCTCTCCACATTGACGGCCAGAAGAGAAGCATGGAAGTCGTTGGTAAGTGAGAGTATTTCATTGACAAATATGACTGGTATGCAAGTGATCCTCACACTATTACGATGGCACGCTCCCGAGGCTTAAAGGTGGTCTAGTGGTCAGCTCACTCACCTCCCACCTGGGCACACCGGGTTCGATTTCTTTAGTGGTCGTGCCGGACGATGTCGCTGGTCGCCGGGTTTTCTCGGGGATCTCCCGTTTCCCGCGCCCTTGCAGTCCGGCGCTGCTCCGTTCTCACCTCGCTTCACTTTCGATGTTAAGAGCCGCCCAAATCTCTTCACTCGCCCTTTAAGCGGTCACCGAAATCCTCCAATTGTCCCGACTTTTGGACTCGCATGCGGGAGCACCTGGGTTCGAATCCCGGTCCGTCGATCCTGATTTCAGTTTTCCGTGGTTTCCCGCAATCACTCCAAGCCAATGCTGGGATAGTGCCTTACTACAGGCCATAGGCAGTCACCTGCCTTGTGCCTGCTTCTCAGAGCTACCTGCCTACTGGCTGTTCACGGTAAAGTGAGCACTTTTGAGGGACTGGTTACATTTTCCTTTCAGTAATTTTTTTCCCTTAAAACGCCTTTTTAAAATAAACATTGCCGCGTAAGTAATAAATACAGTGTGTTTATTCCACCGCACTCGGAAGTTAACGTCTACGGCTAAAGTAAAGCATACTTACCAACTATTATTCCAAATTAGAGGGATTTCAAAAGTGCTCACTTTATATGAAATGGCCTTTACCTGACTTGGCGACGTCTTCAGAGAGATGCTGGTGTTGCAGGGATCGTGTCGTGGGGTCGAGGCTGCGCGCGCCCCAACTTCCCTGGAGTGTACACTCGTGTGGCCAGCTACCTGGACTGGATCGACGACAAACTGGACGGCGAGTGCAGATGTCCTCCCCCGCAGTAGCCACCCACTGACCACTCATCTTCAAGGTCACTCCTGTACCTGAGGCGCTCTGCCGCAACTCCCGCCCGCAGCTAGCTGAGGCCACAATTGTCGCCATCACGAGGTCCTCGAATTTTGCAAGTTCTTCCTGTGACAGTCCAGACTTCAAGAACGTGTACCCCCGTGTTTCGTTCGTGATTGGGCCGTGGACTAAATATGAGGTAGACCGATTTTTCGTCTTCTGTGCTTCTACCCGACATTCGCCAACCCCGAACTAACACAACTGTCGAAGTCACATGATCAACAGTGATGCACGTGCTTGATTATTATTTATTTAAAACCACAAGCACTATCACATTAATAGAATACTTTTACCAATTTTATTTTAGTCAAATTGCATTGCAAATTGGTAGGAGGAAGTACTAAAACATCAGTAAGCACTGCTTTACCAATCAACGCCGTAGTCGCTAAACTTTTTGGCAGGTGAGCAGTCCAATGTTGGGACACGGAGATAGGTTGCGCGCAGCCGGCGAGATCTGTCTACATCACCTTTAGTCCGTGGATTTGCCCGCTGTTGTTTGGACTAAGGTTATTTTAACTGCAATTATGTAATAAAAATGTGATTCTTATGAGAGAGTTCGGCATAGGGAAAATTTCCACCAAAAATGTATCTTTTGATTAAAAATTTTCAGTCACGTGAATAATAAAAAGGAAAGATTTTACGTAGTTATTTTATATTTGATCTATGATTATTGCTATTATCTCGTTTTTTAATGTATAAAATAGAGAGAATCTGATTATTTGCGGACACTAGCGCCGACCTAGTGGCGAAAATTGTTCCCTTTTGACAAAACTTTTAACATTAATCTTCCCAACCTCTAGCAGAAGTAACCTTATTTGGACTCACGTTGAAACGTTCTTCTGCCAGTAAACAACAAGAAAAAATGTCGTGACAGCATCTCGTGTAACCGAGAAGTATAAAAACCTCTCATCATAGCAACAACCAATGGATAAGCAATTGTGGTCCGATTTGTAATGAACTGAGAAGTATGAACTGCTGCCCAATGAATTTGCGAAAATCATGTACCTCTGATTGTCACTGAAGAAATAGATCCGGCACACGGGACCTACAGTCGACGTTTATAGGCTTCTCAAGATAAGTTGAGAACTTTGGTAGCCCTGCTGAGGATCTACTTTTACTTCTCATTTTGTGTCCTTCTGTCATTATGTAAAATTAGCATTGCAATTGACCGCCTCACTTTAAAGATGCGCCAATCAAATAAAACAGCAGTAAATTTAAACAATATACTCGCGACAACGCCAAGTGTTCTAACTACTTTTTTGTTATTACCACGGTATGCGGAATTGTTTGGCTGTCATTAAACAGTTCAAAATAAATGTATTTACCTGACATAATATTTAAATTATAAACTCATAGCTAGTCATTAATGTCATTGTCATAATTGTGTGTATTTAAATGCTGTAAATTATTTTAAATAAATATTATCAAAACCATAAAGAATATTTTTATTTAATCTGCAGCAAGTTACCAGTGTTATGTACCAAATAGCGTAATTTCATATGCATATGTAAATATAAATAACAGTTTCCACATTCCATTCCAACAAACCTAATCACTCTATATATCACACTGACCCTCTTAGCGGACTGTTTAAACCAACAGTCGACTAATATTTAATGTCTCTTTTAAAACGTGCACATAAAACACTGTTTCACCTAATATATATAATGTATGCTTTCAAAATATCTATATTTCATAGTGAAAGGAACTTGTTCGCAACATGTTACTTATTCACTGAGTTTGAAATTGCTTATTCATTGAGATTAATAGGTTACATTGTTCATGCAAAATAAGCATTCGCTGATTCAAAATATCAAAAAGTTGATGGAAAATTTCATTAGGTATTCCTTAGGGGCCTCATCAACAATTTTTGGAATCATTTAGATGCAGTTGGAGGTGCAGTTTTCAGGGAAGGCGATTCTGAAGGACGGTTATAGAGACTGAAAACGATCATAGTACAAATATTCCACATCGTCATTCACGACCAATTACGAGGGTCGAACAAAGGATCGTGCTGAAGTTCTTCGTCGAACTGTGGGTTAACATATTCCGGCACAAACATAAGTATGTCCCAACAGTCTTCGAAGCGATTGTTTAGACTTGGTGGAAGGGATGATGGCTGTGGTGATGAAGGTGATCGTGGTGAAGTTGAGGGTCGTGGTAATGAAGATCGTGATGTTGAGAGTCGTAATGTTGAGGGTTGGGATGTTGGTGGTGAATGTGTTGGTAGGTATGATGTTGAAAGCTGTGGTGGCGAACGTATAGGTTGTGGCTGCGTAGACGGATTGTGCAGTGTAGGCCATGGTGGTGATGAATGAGGTAAGGATTGTGAAGGAGATGGTGTATACGATGTCGATAAGTGTGGTGGAGGAAGTGGTAATGGCAATGGTGGCGGGGTGTGTCCAAGAAACGGCATTGAAGAATGCGGTAGGAGCTGTGGAGGCGATGGTTTGTATTGTGCCGTTGAAGGTGTGGAAGTTGTTGATGCTGAATGCGAAGAGAAAATTGTAGTTGGCGAGATTAGTGGTGGTGATACTAGTTTTGGAGAGTGTGATGAGGGTGATACTGATGTTGCAGCTGATTGTGGTGAGCAAAGTAGTGGCGATAAGTGTGGTAAAGGTGGTGGTGTTGGCACAGAAGTTGATGGTGAGGATGTTGAGATTGATGACGAAGACATAAGAGGTGGCGTGGAGAATGATGGTGATATATTAGACACTGATGGGTTTAGAGGTGGTGATGATGAGTTTGACAGCGACAATGACTTCAACGATGATTGTCGAGGTGTATACGAGTGTGGAGATGACGCCTTTAGATGAGGTAATGTCGTAAGCTGCAATGCCTGAAAGTGCGGCAATACTGTAGGTTCTTCTTTTCCTTCTTCTTCTCCTTTTTCTTCTCCATCCTCCCTTTCATCTTCTCCTTCATCTCTTTCATCTCTTTTTTCTCTTCTTTCTTCTTCTCCTCTTTCTGTTTCTTCTCCTTCTTTGTTTTCTAGTAACCACTTCAGCTCTTTCCAGTCTTTGCCTGCAAGTGGTCGCAGATCTGTGAGCAGGAATTCTGTCATTTTTCCTCTGTAGGATTTTTCGACCCTACATGTTGTCGGGAGTGCTTGATTCTCACTCAAAAGTGCAGGTGCCTTCAGGGATTTTTGTGTTTCACCAGCAACTTGTATCTTGTCAGTCTTCCTGGGACCCCTTTCGATGATCGACGTAGTTGGAGATAAACCAGAATTCACACTAGTGACACTTTCGTCGTGTAGTGCGCAGGAAAATGGTGAAATCCCCATCGATTTTTCTGTGGAACCTAAAAGAACAGAACATTCATATTGTACTACATTTTGACGAGCAGTGAAAATACAGTCAGGATACAAATTAATGCTAATATATAGACAATCCCCAGTTTTGATTTGTTACTGCAGCGCACTGATTCTGCTAGTGGGCACACGAAGTTTACACAGAAGGTGGAGAATGTAAACTAAAATATGCATGGAGTGTACACTAACAGGTTCTCAGGAAGAGCCACACTTATGTGTGGAGACAATTTATGACAAAGTATTGCTAAATGAGAACATGGCTGAATTAAGTTTGGGGGACAATTGGGAAGGGCCTGAAAAATCCCATTCCACATTGACAACCTCTGTAATATTATCTAGAGTATGGATAATCGAATCTGCGGGCTTAAACCCTGGCCGCTTTGGTAGAAGTCGACAGCTGTTTCATAGCCGACCCATGGTTGTGAGTGTATGTTTACCAGAAGTCTCACTGCCCCTACATACCAGGTACTGAACTGAAAGACAGTAGTTTCGTCATGCTACATGAAAGTAAGATAACCTAGGTTGCAATTTCATTATTTTGGTGGTGGAAGGTGAGCAATAAAGTTCGATAGAGTTACACAAGTATAATGTTTTTGGATACAACAGTCGGAAAATGACATTTTTGGCTGTTATGAATGTCTTAAAATGTATGTGTCCTTAACATTTTATTCTGGAGTAGTCAAGGTACACGTTTATTCTTAAAATATACAGTAAATTCAATAACTTTTTTTTTTGGAAACATATACACTGCTCAACATGGAAATCGTTACACCCATAAGGTGTCATCTATTAGCAGTAAACTCTAGACGGCATACAGTACCAACTGTGCAACGCAAATTATTAAGGTGACTGCCTGTGTAGGCCACTGAATGGTGCGCAAAAGCTCCAGCAGAAAACATTTGACTAAAAATCCGTCCAACACGTATGAGTGACGTTTGATTGCCAATAGCATTTAAGAAACGTTATGGGTATCTATATGTTTTTCAGTTCCTCAATTTCTTTCTAAAGCATGTTTCTGTGCTAGTGAAAATTTCTAAAATGGGTGTTTTCACGGTCAATTTCAGGTATGAACATTCTGGTGCAAAACATTTAAAAAAATGAGTAGGGACGCACATCAAGCCCTTAGTTTCATTACGTCATAAAATGGCAGGGTCTCTGTTGAAAGTCTCGTAGAGGCGCGTTATCGACGGCAAGACTGCACGCCAGTCCAGTGCTTTGCGCGTAGAGGCGACGAGACAGTTGATGCGCATGTCTCGGTCGCCCCTAGACCTCCCACGCTTTTAAGCCTTATGCTGGATTTACAATGCCACGACGAGGTCTTTCCAACAGTCAGACACGACGATGCAGCCCGACCATTTCCGCCACCAAAATTAGTTCAATGTTTACAATACCCCGACAGTTTCCTTCCGACAAGTGTTGCGTGGCTTTCGGCAAAATCCTAGAATGGCCAGTAACTTGCTATGGAATGTGAAGAAATCACAATTCATTGTACACTATTTTGTTTTGATAACATTGTAAAGGAAGTATTTTTGGATTTTGGAGCAGTTATTTTTCAATGAATATTTATTTTCGTCAATTCATTAGCTTTATCTTAAAAGAAAACCAGGATTTACACTTTATAAAAACACATGTCTAATGTGGAATTTACCACAGTTGTGAAATCCGCACATTTTGTATTGTAAGGTTAAGTTTCTGTTTTTTTTCCTTCTGCCAAATGAGAGCGCCTATAGACTAAATATGAGGTAGACCGATCTCGCTGGCTGCGTACAACCAATCTCCGTGTCCCAACATTGAATTGCTTTTCTGCTTACTAGGCTAGCAAAAATGGCGCAGCTTGGGTTTGAGGTTAGAACACTGTTTAGTAAACAAGAGCTTTTGAGATGTGTTTCTACTTCCTCTAATCTATTGTTAATGATTTTTGATTACATTCAAACTGGTAAAAATACTTTATTATTAATGTAACAGTGCTTGTCATTTGAAAATTAAGATATAAACAAACACGTTCATCAGTGTTGACCATGTGACTTTGACAGTTGCGTTCCTTTGGGGTAGGTAAATGTTGGGTGCATGCGCAGTAGACGACTAAGCGGTCTACCTCATCTTTAGTCCATTGGCCGACCGGTACGACGCCCGACGGAAGTAGAAATAGAATCTACGTTTGTCGGGGCTGCGTTTGTCGGGGTGCCCTTACTTCTAATTGGCTGATGAAAAATTTTAGTTTGTGTCGGGGCTATTTTGTCGGACTGTCGGGTTATTGTAAATCCAGCTTTAGACGTGAGAAATTCCTTCAACCATACGGCCACCTTAAAGAGACGTCGCAGAAATGTCACTGCAGCACATGATACAGGGAGTCCTTGCGGCCAGTACCCGGTGCCTACAAAGGGCCCTACGACACTACCACAGAGCCATTTGAACGAGATCGTATGGTCGAACTGCGAGAAGCCGGTTGGTCGGCCCGTCGTAGAGCCATTCATCTTGGCCGCGCAATCACCACTGTGACACAAAGTGTCCAGGCATGGATACCTACAGATCGTACGTCACATAGAGCAGGCACTGCTCCTGCTAGACACACTATAGATAGAGATCCCCGTATCCACCGACATGCAGTGGCAAAACGCGGCACAACATCCAGAGAGATCCTGCAGCCTGTGGGACCTGCACTGCGTCTGCAGTTGTCAACAAGAACCTTTCGTCGCGGTCTGAATGAGGTTGGCCTACAGGCATTCACCTCGGCTTCGTGTAGCTAGTAATACCAACACTGGACAAAGGAATGGTGACGCTGTATTCGCAGACGATTCCAGCTTTAATCTTAATGCGCGTGACGGTCACAGCAGGGTTTGGCACCGCGGTTGGCAACACAGTGATCCTTCCTGCATATACTCGCGGGCGCCATGTCTCGGACACCACGTGTTATGTTATCGGTTGCTATCAGTTATGACGCCCAGGTCGTGTCTAGTGGTGATTGAGCGCATGCAGACAACACAACGATATCTAAATAAAGTTCTGCTGCCTCATTTTTGGCCATCTTTGAGCAGTATACCCAACGATAACATACAGCGTACAAGATGTGGACTCCATTTATTGGCCTGCCAGGTCCTTGAGATTTGTCCTCTATTATGTCGGGTGTGGTGTTTCACCATTGTCAATCACCTGCCCAAACACTGACTGATCTACGTGTGCAGTTTCAGGCATGCTGGCATGTGCTTCAGGACACTATCTGCCACCTGTATGATGGACTACTTCTATGTCCTAGAAAAGAAACACAAGGTTTTGTATAATCAAAACAGTTGGGTAGTTCACTTTGTAAAGAAGGAACACTGGAATTGCATTGTGAATATACATATGATTTTAAAGCATGGGCACTAGTGTCAAAAATTTTATTTAAAGATATGGTTAATGGTTTCCCCAATATATCTGTCATTTAATAACATAGAAATGATAACATTAAACTTAAATTCTCTCGAAAAAAGATATAAAACCATTAAATGTAGATGTCCATATAAGTGAACCAAAATTCTGAATTCGATCATAATTGTAATAAACATGTCTGTTTTTGAAATAATTAGTTAAATTAGTAGGAATATTACCTCCAAATTAAACAAAAAATAAACATCATTGTTTTCTTAAAAAATAGCAAACCTAATGAGCACCAGGATAAGTTGAAATGTCAAAATTAACCACAGAACATTCATTTTTGTGCATACTTTTTGGTAGTTCGTCAATCATATTAACATTTCTGAAATTTTTTACATATAATAATTTTACATATTTTTCAATATCGACATTAGATAAAGGCGATATAATCAAATCTTTTTGGCCTTCCTCTTTTTTTTGCAACTAAACCACTTCCCGATTTATTTTCCATTGTTAAATTGTGTCTCTGTTGTTCTTCTAATTCTTTTTTATTTTTTATAGTTTGTTCAACATAATTGTAAATTGCACTTGCTCCTCCAGCTAAGGCACCAAGCGTACCTAATGCAGCAAGTGTACCTAATGCAGCAAGTGTACCTAATGCAGCAAGTATAACAGGAATAATTCCTCCACGGAGTCAACCGCTTCCAGATTTTTCTTTGGCCATCTTTTTGACTATTGTATTATAATACATTTCCTGAAACTTTGAGTACATATTGTAGCAAATAAGGAAGTCCCCATTTTTAAAGTTCGAATTTAAATCTATATAGGGGTAAGCTTGACTGTTTAGATACAGTTTAATATGGTTCAAATCACAATGATCGAATACTGATCTGTCAGATTTGAAATTGTTTTGTCAGTTTGTTTGAAAACAAATAACGACAAATTGTGGTTTCTCAGATTACAAACTTTATTTCACATTCCAAATGACTTTTTGTGATGTTGGTAGCATTGGAAGTGTCTTCAAAGCAGACGATCTGAATGCAATATCTAGATTCTTCCCTTTTTCGATATATTTTAAAAACTTTACACGTTTATGAGTGTTAATTTCAATATGTGGAATTAGTCATTCAACAATATGTAATTCAAATGTTACACCTTCCTTGTTATTAGCTGTATCATATATGACATTCGAATGGGTATTGCAGAATAGAATAACTAATACTTGCTTAGCATTTAATATTAAATATTTATAGTCCTTAGCAAAGGCCAAAACCATACTTAACAGTATAAAAATGTTGTATTTTCCACCTGTAATAATTTGTAGTGTAAAATTATTAACTTTGCTCCACACATCCATAAGCCCTGTATAAACATAATTTACAGTTCCCAAGAGATAGTTCGTTGTCGTGGAAGTAATGCCAACATCTCGTATTTGGCATATTTCAACACCATTAGCAGATATGCGATTCTATCTATTAAATGAAGTATACAGTTTCTCACTATTCCTGTAGTTACTGGATTAGTTGAATCGGCTGTCTTTTTAATTGTTCATCTAAACATTAAACTTGATTTGGATGGTAATCTGTAACTATCATGATTCTGTATAGCAATCCTCATTTCCAATGGAAATGTATACGGACCTGCTCAGAATGGTTCATACACATGTATTTCCCTATTGGTGATAGCATCTTCATAACTGATCGGTTCTTCAAGATTAAGTATGTCTTCCATTTATATTAACCATATATCCAAATTCCTTTAAAAACAATTTGTTGCCTCGTGTTAACTTTACATGTAACTTTTTTGAAGTGCGTGTTTTATGCTTGTGTTTATGTCCCATTTTACTTCCTTTGTTCCAAATTCATTTCTTAGTGAGATACTTCTTAAAAGAACTGCCTACTTTACACCCTTATTGGGTGTTATACACAAAACCAATTTCTTATTGTAATGCACATGGAATGCAACGGTTTATATAGCTTTTTTAAAATGTAAACAGCCTGTAATATCTTCATTTATAAAATTAATCATTTTACCATCTTGATCGGCAATTGTAACAACTATTGCATCTACATGATTAACTATTACTGGCAGATATATGATTGTATTAGGTTTTTCAATTATTTTATATCTTTGAGTCACCACACATGTGAATTCATGTGATGTATTTGTCAGTTTTTCATTCAAATATGAACAGCCTACAATATTAACATTTATACAAAATGCATTTACCGATAATATAGTAACCTGTTTTGACTGTTCGTGCAATTGATTAGCTGTATATACTCCCCGTTCGTAGCCCAACATGTCTGCAATTCAATTGTCGTCCAAGAAATCGATTTCAACATTACTGTGCATTGAACTAGTTCATGTATTTCGATTTCCACATAATTAGAAATGTCATTTTCAGGTAATGCTGCTTTAATGAAGGTTTCTAAGTCATCCAACACATAAGACCCGACCGGTATCACAATCTTGTAGGTTTTTTCAGCAAGGTTAATTGTAAATGTTTGGATATGCATATCAATATTTGGTATGCTGCTGTAAGTTACGAATTCGATTAGACTTATTTGACATTCTCCATCTAACTCCAACACAGGAAAGTATACTAAACGCTAGCGACAAATTTCCACTTAATATCAACATAATTGACATATTACTAATATGCTTAATACTACACTTATGTATATATCAAATCTATAGTCAGAAAATGTAAACATAAATGTCCACAATTGATTGTATTTGGTAATTGTACCTTAATTGCATGTTTTTAAATAATTACGTATTTCAATTGGAGGAAGTAAATCACCAAAACTGTCATAATACAATGATTGATTTACATTTTTTTATTAATGTTACCCAATGTGTTCCTTCGTTTTGTTTCGAATCTAAGTTAACAATGATACATTCTCGAAGATTTGGTTTCTTCTGTAAATCGTATCTCATATACACACCTAGGAAATAGGGAATATCCAGTTTCCTTACAAATAGATTAATATCTTTGTTAGTGTGTGTTTTTGAAGACAATTTAGGCTTTTCTGCATTTTTTTCCACATTTCGAGTTTCTTTGTCCTTGTCCAACTTTATAGGGTTTCAAATACATTCCTTTACCTTTTGATTTAACTGCTCTATTAATTGCCAAAACTCCTCTGAGGATTGATCCAAGTGCTGTTAATGCTGGAAATAGCAATGGAATGATGCCTCCTTCCTTTACATTTTATGCCCATGCCTCTCTTCACCTTTGCGCGCATGACTTTGTCAACAACCCAGGTGCCTAGATGTTCACCTGTAGATGTAGATGGATTCTTCCTTATATTTGCTGCTTTATTGGCTAGAATTGTATCCTCTATGTGTCTTTCAAATCGTTTGTTCGATCATAAACTATATTGTGTTCTTTATATGCATTATCCAGAAATTGTATTTTGGTAAATGCAATTCAAATGGTTATTTATTAATCAATGTATTCAATACACTACATCCTTCTCTGATACGTTTAGTACGAGCAATTATTTTCAACTGAATGTAAACCTATATAGACATGCATTTATACTTTTTACATTAGTACATTATGTTACACTACAATACATTGCATTGCGATATGGTACATTATATTATGTTAATATGTTACTATGTTATATTAGTATGTTATGATACATTACATTACAATACATTACATAATAACATTACGATACAGTACATTACTATGTTATGTTAGGATACATAACATTACATTACCGTATGTTATGTTACATTAGTATGTTATGATATGTTACATTACATTATAAAATATTAGATTACTATGTTATGTTAGTATGTTACGATATGTTATTACATTACGATGTTACATTATGTTATATTATTATGTAACAATATGCTACATTATGTTACTATGTTACAATTCATATTATTTCATAATGATACATTATTTTAGTACATTACATTACGATATGTTATATTGCCTTATTGTGTAGAAATGAAGGGTATAAAACAAAATGTACATCTGCTGGTAATTGTAAATACGAAAGAAAATGTAATTGAAAAGAAACATGGCATTCTTTACCATCAAACATACATTGTATAATAAGCTGTCCTTCATGTGGAAAAACTTGTGTTATTACGTCGCTGTTGGAACATCCAAATGTACTTAAAATCGAAAACATATATGTGTTTTTTAAAACAATACAAGAGTAATAACAACAATTAACAAGCATTTTGTTGTTAATTGAAGGAATACACTATTTCCCTTTTACAAATAAAGAAGAAATTGTGCCTCCGAATGAAGCATTACCCATTTCCATATTTATTTTTGATGATGTTTGTTGTTAACTGAAGGGTAAAATACAATATTTTAGTCTTGGTCGACATTAAAACGTTGATTGTTTTTATCTATCACAAAGCTACGCACATATACCAAAACATAATGTGCACGATAATGCAAATATGGTAATTGTGTTTAAAATGGATAATATGAATCTGCAACATATTTATAATGATCATGTTTTAGGCGATATGACATTTACAAAGTTTAAAGTTACATGCGTGTACTCTCGGAAAGACAACTATGGTTTTTTGGTGATTATACCATTGCTTCTCCCACATAAAGGCAGATATATGTCTTGTTTTGATAGTTTTGTTACCTTCAGGCAAAGAACAATGAGTATTTCATAGTTTGGACATAATATAAAATGTAATCATTACAATAGCTGTTTAACCAAAAATCGCAATGGGAATTGTTATTTGAACGGATTTATATTACGTAATACGAGTTTGGCTGTGAAAGACAGAGATGTGATAAATAAACGTTATTAGGAAAACCTAAACACCATTAAGCTAATTGTATTTAAATAGCAATCAAACGATATTCAAGAGAAATAAATAAAGTTAGTGGAGTTGAATTATTATGTTAATAAAAACATGAATGTAATTGCAAACATTTTAACTAAAATTAGTGATGATTTGCAGAGTAATGAATTTAGAATAGAAGAATGTTTTATCAAGCTCTTGTAACCCGCCTTTCGCCAGCTTACCATCCCCTCAGCTCAGTACCTGTCTCTACTCTTGTTGTTGGTATATTTTGTGAACACTTCGCACTGTTGAAAACTATGTGTGCGCTCTGCTTTTTAAACAAGCAAATTATTTGTGTACAATAAAATTGGAAAAAATTATTACTAATATAAAATATCAAAGTTCAATGATATTATATTATATTTACCTATACAATAGTACAGTCGAAATTCTGGGACAGGGAAACTTACGGAATTAACTAATTATGAAATATGCACAAATATTTCATAACAGATTGAAAGTAAAAAAACATTAATTGTGTATTGCTTAAGTCGAATGAGGAGTAGATGTATCTAATCACATGTGACGATTGTATGTCTTCAACCACGTGAAGAAGGGGTGAACTTCGTAATTTGGTTTATGGTTGCGTTGTAATTAAATAAAATGTAGTGAACATAGTCATCCCAGTGGGCGGGGTCATAACTAGCACAAAAGGTCAGATGCTGTGATAAAATTTTACCTGCTCTGTTAAACATTACATGCTGGGTTATAGACAGTCGTATCTAATCTCTCGATCAGTAATTTTCGAAGTAGTTCTGCCATCATTTCGTTGTTAAAGGATTTCCCTCTGTCAGTGAGGATACATTTCGGACGACCAAAGTGTAGAATTACATATTTTATAAACTTTGCACAAGTGAGTGCGTCGATTAATTTTACAAGACGGGCATGTGAAAAATTCCGTCATAACCAAAAGGTATTTATTTCCAGAAGAAGAGGTTTGCAATTACCCTTTAGAGTCTAACCCCCATGGATGGCGAAGAGGGCGATGGGGCGGTATAGGTGTCATCTGGCCAATAGGTTTCTGATTGGGAGCTTTGATGCACTGGCAAACAGGACAGTTCCTAATATATTCTTTCACATCCTTATTCATGGTGTTCCAGTGATGGGTCTTGAGTGCCCGAAGTGCCCACCGCCTAGTAGGGCAGTATGGTGGGCTGTTATAATTTCCGGAATGTAATACTGCAGTATGAGAGTAAGTTTCTTTTCGCGCGAGGGTGTATGTTGTTTCATACAGATTTCTCCGTTCCCGGAAATGGTGTAACGTCTGGCTAGGCGGCAGTATTTAGGCGTGGCTTTCTCTGAGCTAGTGTGAGCTATTTGTAACTGTTGAATATGAGGGTCGTTCGCATATTTGGCGAGAAATGATAATGTTATATTGTGGTGCTAACGATAAGTGTGCATAGTCATTCACCTTGATATATTTCTGTTCATGTATGTAGACGGGGTGGTAGTGGTTGGTGTGATTGTTGTGTGTGATAACAATTTGGCAATACAAGCATGGGTTAATGCAGGAAGTTTTGATTGTATTGTTGTGGTTCTGCATTATGATTTCGATGTTAATATGACACAGAGTAGTAGTAATTTTTGCTATTGCTTGGAAGGGTTGGGATTCCTCGTTCAAGACCATTTTAGCAACCCGAGATTTGTCAGTGGTTAGGAGAACTTGCTTAATTAAGGTCTTGATTTGAGACAAATTGTTAGTTATGTATTTAGCAGTATTATTCTTGACTTCGAGATCTTTGTCAGGATTCTGAAGGAGGGTGTCTGCGAGTGCTTTGTGAAATGATGTACACGCCAGGAATGTAGGTTTTACTTTGTACATAATGTTATTAACGCTAATGTTAGTAGTGTCAGCTATACCCACAGTGGGAATGCAGCTCATGGCGCCGGGGAGTGTTATCAGCTTGCCATTAGCAATGCCCATTTCAAAGTTGTACTCTCTTAAGGCTATGGCGAATTTCTAAATACGGATTATATGTTCGGCGATAGTTTTGAGGTAGCACAAGCTCGCATAGTTCGTCTCAATGACGAATTTAAGACCGTAGAGGTATTGCTTAAAGTATATAACAAACTACTTTATAGCCAATAGTTCTCATTCTGTTGCTGACCGCTCTTTTTCATTCAATGTTATATTTTTAGAGGTGAATGCTACAATGGTTCATTCTTTACTCTGTGGTAGTTCTTGCATGAGGACAGTGCCAATGGCAGTCTGAGATGCATCGCATGCTAGTACTGTTCGGCAGTGCTCATTGAATTTCGTTAGTATGGGTGGTTTTGTTAATGCGGCTGTCAGGTTTTCAAATGACTGTTGTTCCTCTTTAGTCCACTTAAAGAGGATAGTTTCCTTAGTTAGTTCAGTTAGGGGTTCAGCAATATGTGCATAGTTTAAGATATATTGCCTTAAATAGGATGTAAGTCCTAGGAACGTGCGGACATGTTTCACCTTTTTTTGGTTGGACCCCATTTGTCGAATGGTGGTAATTTTCTCGGGGTCTGTTTGAATCCCTGCTAGTGTAATATAATAGCCAAGGAATTTTTTGCTGTGCGAAATTACATTTTTTGCTATTTATTTTGATGTTATATTTGTGCAGTCTCTCCATTACCTTTTGGATGTTGTTAAGATGTTCAGTAAAGGTATTTTCTACAATGAATATGTCGGTTATATATGCAACTGCAGTATTACAGCATTGGGGCCCGAGCATGATATCGACAAAATTTTGGAAGTAGTTAGGACTAGTGGCCAGGCCCATTAGCATGTGAGTGTACTTGCATAAACCGACACCATCTACACAAAATGCTAGCTTTTCTCGGTCTTGTTGACGTACCAGTGTTGTGTAAAATCCACTAAACATGTCAAAGGAAGATATATATTTTGAGTTCTGGAGAGTATTTATAATGTCCTCTGTTCTGGGGATAGGATACTGAACTTTCTTTATGTGTTGATTTCATAGATGGAAATCTGTAAGAAAACAAATGCCTCCTTGTTGTTTGGGAATCACTAATCTTGGTGCAGCATAGGGAGAGTCCAAAGAGGTTATAATTTTGGAGTCTAGTATCTGCTGTATTTGTGTAAGCACTTGCTTGCTCTATTTAGAGTTAATGTGGTAAGGGCATGTATGAATAGGTTTGTCCATAGTTAGCTCTAATTTGATCTCATAGTCTCTGGTTTCAGTAAGTTTAGTAATTGAACTAGCAAAATGGTCCTTATATTGAGCAAGAAGTTCTTTTAATTCTGTTTGTTGATGACTAGATAATTTTGAATTAATATTGCCAAGCACTTCATTGGATGACTGAGTATCTGTAGTGCTTATCTTTAGAATGTGATATTGTATGCAATTATTCCTGTCATATTCAATAGTGTTGGTGTTGATTGGTATATCAATGATTTTTTTGTCGTGGGATGCATAGATAAAAGTGATGTCCTTGGTAAGGACTGGAACTACATTATATTGTTTAATGAAGTCAACTCCAAGGATAATGTCTAGCTTAAAATTACCAATTAGCAAGAATTCTTAGGAAAAGTTATATCCATGGATGTTAATGTTAACTTTAGTTTTAAATTGCGGTACTTCAATTTCCTGTGTATCTCCTACTAAAGAAAATACCATACAGGAGCGTGAACCACCTGTGTCCAACAATGTGTTGTATGTTTTCCCACCAAGCCGCACAAGGATGCGTGGTGTAGACATTTTCGTGTAACTAGCATGACACTCATCCTTGGTGACCAGCATGTGTTGTTTGTGTACAGAGCTTAAGTAGGGCCAGTGGCTCAGGTTATGCTGAGGTTTGACATCATCGCCAACCAGTTTATTGTTTGTGTTTATAGTGTCTGTGGTTCCCGCAAACAGCAATCTGAGCTTTGTTTCACCAATCATGAAGCGCTGTTTAAACTTATGGAAGCACACCGCAAAGTCTTTTTGAAACTCCATGTTTTGGTTGGGGAACAATGGTCAATCGGCCACCTTGTGACCTGTATACATACAGAGTGTGCATGTGAAGGCCATCTGCGATCTTGGTCCGATGAAGGCCATGCATTTGCCTGTGATGTCACAAATGTACTGCACCGCGCATTCCTTCTGTGGTGCCTCCTCGGCTGAGACCATCGCTTCCTTGAGTACGTTGAGCTCGTGTTTCATGGGAGCCTCCCAGTGCTGGTAACCATTTGTGTCCTTGCTCTTGCATGTACCTTCCGTGTTTTGCTTTCCTGTCCTGTTTGGAAGTCCTTGATATGTGATATGTGATTGAACTTTGTTATTATGGTGACAGGTGAATGGGGCTTCTGTAAGCGCGACATTTTGTCTTCGCTAGACTGAGCAAAATTTTTGCTTTTGGCATTCAAATGCGCGGCGTCTTCATAAGAATGATGCGGTACACGTTTAGCAAATAGTGCCTGGCATGCATTAATTATACGCATAACCTTCACGTCGAGTGGGACAGATCTTTTCTCCTGACTTTTACAGCATGGTTTTCCATGTGGACAATCCTGTGTATGCTGGGCTTACCTTAAGGGGCCTTCCTGCTTCTTCGGAGTGTATGGGAAATTATTGTGGTAGAGCTGGGTTCTGTGATATTCCCTTCTCTGAGACCTGTGCAATGGCATGTTTGACTCTGCTCTGACATGGATTGGCATGATTCCGTGGGTGGGGTGTCTGTTTTGTTTTTGAAAAGAGTTTTCGTGTGTTCGGAATTATTGCATGGTGACATGTTGGTATTTTTGTGATTCAGTTCTTGTGTAAGGGTGACTAATTGAGCCTTCAGTGTCCTAATTTCGCCGTGGAGTTAGGTGTTTTCTGATATTTTGGTTTGGCTTACCATGAGTTTTTTGTAACAAGGATTCCTAACTCAATAGTGTTTAAATTGTGGAGCATTTGTTGAAGAGTTACATTTTGCAAGGGTGTCAATTTGCCTGCGATTGTGGGGAGCAACAATTTCCAAATTATTTGAATTAGCTCTGCCTCTGGCAAGTGTGGGGTGTCCTTCCCAACAAACACAAAAAGTACGGGCCGTAATCGAGCCAGTAAAAGATAGCCGACAAACTCTGGCCAGATGATGCTGGCCCGCTGTCTTATGATGGAAGCTGCCCGATGGATGGTGGCAAGATGCCGGGCCTGTGGTGGCTGGATGGTGGTAAGATGCTGGGCCTGCACGGCTGGATGGCGGCAAGAAGCCGGGCCTGCAGCGACTGGATGTCATTACGATGCCAGGCCTGCAGCTGCATGATATCCATAAATAATCAGTATAACCATGAAAAAACCTTAACTTTTCGATAAAAAACTTTTGTAATCGTTATTTTCTCTTTACATATATTGATTACATTTACTTCTCAACACATTATATGGTATGAAAGTCTTTTGCTTGCAGAATGCAGGATTCGAACCTAAGACCCTTGAGTTGACAGTCCAGCATGCAAACCTATACACCTCGGGGTAAGTTGCTGATACTCTCCAGTAATTTCAAATTTATTTTGACACAAATTATTATAAGTGAATGTATAATTCCATCACAATATAAGAAATAATTTTTAAATGCGGATTATTTAAAAACCTTTTCTTCATTTCTTCAAAGGTTTGCAAACAAAATAGTTTTCGTTAGTTTTTAATATATCTATCGGATGTTTGTACAAATGAAAAAAAAAATCAAATTAAAAAATGCAGTGGGCTACCACGCGACACATATATTATCATGAAAAAACATCCTAATGGTTAACACATGGTCTTAAAAAAGACATCATGCCATTAACGTCTTGCTAACATCTTCTCTATTCAAAACACTTTCCAAAAGTTTGTCGGCAAAAATACATCATATTTGTATCTTTATTGTGAAAAAGAGTCATGTCTCGAAAATGTTAGCGGGCCGGAACAAATATGATGACGGCCAGCTTACCGAAAAAATAAAGATGCTACATCGGAATCGGGCCAGAATATTATTTTTACTATTGGCGACATGTTGGCTGTGAGATACCACACCCACATAATTTAGGTTATATCCATCTGATATCCAAAAAAAATCAGTGGGCCATTACCTTTTTCCTAATGGCAAACATACTGTCTCAAAAAAAGACATCACACCGTTGTTAGATGGCTATCTTCTGGCATTGATACGACAGCTGCCAACAGTACAGGTATAGGGCCGACACTTTGCCGACAGGTTGTGTTTGCTGAGTTGTTTTTATAGAACATTAGTGTTTCTATGTGCGCCTGGCAACTCTCGTTTTACTGTTAGATTTTTTTTGTGGAGCAGCTGTCGGTATTTCTCACTGTAATCAATTGGTGTAAATGTAGTGCGTTGTTTTGTTTCAATGTGTTGCCATGTGAGTTCACCTGCATGTGTGTGATATACATTTTCGTACACTTGCTTGGCAGTAGCTTTTAAGAAAAATGATAAATGTCTGCGTTTTTCTATTTCGCACCACCCATTTATTTTTCTCGCAGTGTCGTGGGTTTCCAGAAAATCGTTAACATTTTCGTTATTTTCCGCTGAAAATGTGGGAATGGATTTTGGGTGTTTTAAAATGATGTTCGTGTCATTCACATATTGGAGTTCGGTGTTGTCATTAATGTTAATGCTAGGTATAGAGATTGAAAATGGTTCGGTTGCCTGAAGTTTTGTGAGTGAGCGGGTTCGCAAATATCCACTTGCGCCAGGTTGGTATGTGTCGTGCAATGAATAGTCTAGTGCCGCGTTTTGTTGTGTGGGTGATGTGTGATCAAATTCAATTAAGTAAGTGTTCTCTGTGGGTAACTCGGGGTCTTGCGTACGTTTTGCTTCTATTGTGCGCTTAGCGTCGCTGAAATCAAGTGTAGCATGTTTTACAAATGTCTTGATTGCTTTAGACGCAGACTTATGTGACTTACCACATGTCAGTTTGAGTGTGGTGTAGTTTTGCCTTAATTGCTAGCATGCATATATAAAGCTTACTTAATTTCTATTTTCCGCTGTCTGAAGAGCTAGTCCGTGACTTAAACATGCATTAATCTTTTAGAAAGCGAAAGCACACACACACTAGTCTACAATACAATGGGCGACTTGTACGGCCGAGATATCTGCACCGCAGCATGTTTGCGCGCGCTCTCGAGCGGCCTCTATTTTGCTGAGTTCCTTTACACAGTTGCTTTGAACGAGTGCCTTCAATGACACTACAGTTTACTATGTGGGATGCGTTGACCCGTGATTTACGTGGGAATCCGAACCCTGTGGGCAGGTGTATGGTGGTAAACGTCTCTAAGAATTCTTCTTTAATTAATGTTACACTGTAATTTAATGATTGCTCTGATTGAAGTTCACAGCGAGAGTGGGGAAACCCTAGCCTCCGCCATTTGCTGTGACCTATCCTGAGGGGATAAGGGAACGCATTAATCAGGGGGATCAAGGTAGCTAGATGGAAAGAGCACTCATGTATAGAAAACACTACATTTATTCAAAAATTACTCTAATACAGTTCTCGCTGAAGGCGTGATGATTTCTAAGACAAAGATTATAGTAACTAACTCAATGTTTAGGTCGGTGCTCTGACTCTGATGCAGCCTATCCCTAAGTCTCAGCAACTTTGAGCTCCCTGCTGGAGGTGTAATTATCCTGTATAGATGTGTCGTCGCCAACGGGGAGAGCCCCTCGACGGCGGCTGATGGCGTAGAAGTCTGGACCACGGGCCTGGTGGTCCTCCTTCAATGGCGTCGCTCTGGCGGCTGGATCAAAGATGGCCGCGAGCCACCATTGACCCAGTCTTATATACTACAAAACCCCGACCCCACCCCCCCGAACGTTGTTTCCAAAACAGCTGGGCTGACCTGGCGAGGTCGTGCCGGTCCTGCGCGCTAGCATGGCTCCTGCCAGCCCCAGCTACTGGTCGTCACACCACTATCCTTTGATCCGTTGGCAATCGAGTGGTGCATTTCGATTTTGAATGTGCACGATAGATTCGGAGCTGCAATGCCAAACTGTATCACACGAATTTGTTATCATAGGATTTTCTCGATTGCCTCCCACTATGGTTGCAAATATAAAGACGTATTCACGTCAAAAATTAATTTGACTAACTTGAGTGTTTTTTTCTAGTTGCATAAAAATTGCGTTACAAGGAGTCTAAAAACATATAAAAGAACGCACATCAACAGTGTTATAACCTCATATCTTATCCACGTTGTTGCTGTTCGCCATAACAGCAGTCCGATGTTGGGGCACGGAGAGTTCATTATGCACAGCACCACATGCGCACTCTACTCCACTGCTGTAGCTAGGCTAATAGCCCAGAAGAGCTCGGCCCGTCTCGAAAATAAATAAAATAAATTGAGAATGCAATTACCACCCTAAACTGAAATATCTGTAGGTAATGTGTAAAACTGTTAGAGAAGATGGAAAGATACTATAGTAAAATGAGCTCTTTCGAAAGCCCTGCTTAAGATCTACTTGTATGCAAGTTATGTATTCTTCCGCCTTATGTAAAATTAACATTGCCATGGCCCTCATCACTTTATTCATGCGTCGGTCAAGTGAAACTGTTAAATTGTTAGGAAAGTAAATACTTTTCAAATCTACTCATTCTTAAACTTTGACGTATTAAACAATCATAAAAGATAGAAATAATTTTAAGTTATCACAAATTGTTACCTAACACTTTTTATTCGACGTTAAGATATGGCACTACTTTCCATCCCTCGTTGCCAACTTAACTGGGCGAATTTCACTCAGTAAGACCATTAGAATATATTCATGCATGCAGGAGCAGTGACTTATTTACATTTCTAAAGTGCTCTATTTACCGTGAACAGTCTTTAAGAGCAGACGGAAGGCTGCCAAGCTAAACTGAGTTTTATACAGTTCAAACATTCTTCCCTCCCCAAAGTATAGTGGCTTCGCTCCTCTAATCTCTCCTTCCTTGTGAGGTCTCAAGGTCGGGCAAACTCCATAAACAAACCCTAGGAATATATCAAGATTTTGTTTATACCCACCAGATCGCCCCATCGTCCGGCACGATTCCCACTTGCGAAAATTCGGGAGTGACCCGGCCGGGTATGGAACCCGGTTCGCCTTGGTGGGAGGCGAGCAGTCTAACCGCTCGGCCACCGCGGCCCCGCCGAGTTTCCGCGCCTCCCGAAATTAGATCCTGAGCACGCAACTGCTTGCAATATTTCATTGTTGTATCATGTTCGTACACCAAGAGAGTAGTTCAAATAAAATTGCCACTTGAATACGTACAGCATTCCCGAATGAAATTTATGAAGCAGTATAGTGAATCACCGGGAAGATTAATCCGCCCCCTCCAAAAAAGACACTGTTCATCAGTGGTTGTTTACTACGTCGTGACAGGGCCCGGGCGGAACCAGAACCGGGTGTAGACTTTCTGTTTGGAGGGTAGATTTTCCCTGTTCCGCAGTAGACTTTCAAACCTTCACAGGACACATTCATGTCAACGTGAAGGTTTTGTGGTTAGGGGTGGGGGACTTTTTCCCTTTTAACATTCCCCTCCCTTCAGGATCCACCACTGCACGCACCATTGCCCTCTCCCAGGGCCCTGCAGTAGCTGAGCGGTTAGACTGCTCGCCTCCCACCAAGGCGAACCGTGTTTAATCTCCGGCTTGGTCACTCTCGGATTTTCGCCAAGTGGGAATCATGTCAAACGGTGCTGCTGGTCGGCGGGTTTTCTCGGGGATCTCCCGTTTCCTCAACCCCTTAATTCCGGCGCTGCTCCATACCCACCTCAATCACCCTCATCGGCTCTCCAAGACCTCGCTGTTAAAAGCCACGTAAATCTCCTCCCCGCCACTTGAGCTTCGAAACTGTGGTCAGTGATAACATATTCGTTTCCGAATTTGTCTTAGTATATATTTTTCTAATTTGATAACTAGTGACTAAGCGTACCTGATACACGATCGTCATTTTTACGTTTCTTTTTCTCACTGCGCTTAACTTTCCCATGAGCTTCAAGTTTCTTGCTTACAGGCGGATCTTCTCCTTCCATCGGTAGTTACGTGCGATCACTGGAGAAACAATCAATTAGGCGATTGTATGCTGTGCTCGAAAGTTACTAACATTTACAGAGAGAATTACACTAGGCCACAAGTGAAAATACACTAGAATTCTCTAACTTATATGTATATTTAATCATATCTCGGATCATAAAAGTACCCACATAAATTTCCACTTAAATAAAACTAACATATTTTTAAAACTAGTTTTACTTTCACACAGTTAGATTTACATAAATCGACAGATTATGTAATTGTGGCAGACACAAAATTAGCAAGAAAGTGAGATAACAACATAACACATAGGAATAAATATTTAATGCACAATTTCATGAATAACGACAGAAGCATGATAAAATATTTATCGCTTTATGTTATGCACATTAAAACATCATTTTTTGGACACCGCAAATGTGACATTATTGCCCCCCCCCCTCCAAAAAAAATTCCTTTCACATCCCAACAACAATTTAACAAATAACTCACTAGATTATCCACTAATCGGTAGATAACGATTTTGCCCACTAGGTAGGAATTAAAATCCACAAAATCTGGGGGAAAATCGATTGAGTTGGCAACACTGCTGTGTTCTAACAAAAGGTGAATAGGGGGCGGTAATAATCCCGCTGATCGGGAAAGTTCGTGTTTTTACAAGCTTTTATTTAACTTCACATGTATGTATGTAGACGTGTTTAGGTCAAATATTGCAAGTCGATTTTAAACCCCTTCCCATTAGCCAATTGAGCTAAAATTTTGCATACGTAAGTAGTTCCGATGACAATACAATTTGAAGGTACCACTGAGCTGATCTGATGATGGAGCTTTTATGTAACTTCACGTGTATGTTTTGTTATAACTTCTCTGTCTATATAAATTAAGTGGGCTATACCAAGTTCGTTAAGGGATGGAGGTCTTAATTAAAGAAAATAATCAATTATAACTTACTTATTTTATTTACAATAACTGCACCAAAATTCTCTGAAATTAAATTCTCACGTTAAATTGAAATCCCTTACTGTTCACAATTGACACCAATTATTAAAAGTTATAATTATGACAAAGAAATCAATGACATGAAATAATTAAAGATAAATCCCAATAGACATTATATCAACCTATTCAAATATTATATAAAATATGTGTCCAAATTGACAGTTTGAATATTTACAATAAAATCAGTATTACACTTTCATTCAGTCCCACCTCAGTTTAGTCCATATCCCTCCAGTCGCAATGTTCTAGAGTCCTCCAAGCGCCCTCACGCACAGTAGGCTTCACTCGTCGGTTTCACACCCTCTCGTCCATTCAAGTCACGAACACCTCACTCGCCGTCGTCCCGCAATCTCCAGTCGTCGTCCACACTCCATTTCACTCGCGCACACTCGCCAGGCGGCCTCCATCAAAGACTACCGGCCGCTGGGTTGCGGCAGTATATATAGTGTCTTAGGCCGCCACCTAGAATCTTCCCCAACTCGCGTGATGCGTCGCGGAGGACTGAGGCGCCAGCCAGTCTCACCAGAACATTCTTGCGTCGTCGCTAAACGTATCGGAACCTTCAGCAGGGGAGAGGAGGTCTGTGACCCCAGCAAGTCTCGCCGCTGTCGGCATTCACGGGATTCGAATAAAGGGGGGAGGGGGTTAGGCGGCCGCGAGCGCATCGTTCCAGGAAGAGGGGAGGGCGAGTTGGGTCTCCGATTACGGCGCGGGGCAGCTGAGTCGGTGCCAGCTGCAGCACGTAACACTATGTTAAACCACTTGCGTTATCCAATTGAGCTTGCTGCAGCAATGTTGCCAGACGTCCCTGTCGTATCTGTCGCCCTTGTGTGGGTGGCACAAGCCTGCCTCGATCAGGCAGGGTGGCTTGGTGCGTCCGATCGGCTGTGCTCGCGCGCACGTGCACACGCACAGTCGAGTTGCATCGTGATCTATGATGCAACTTGCATAAATGTTTTAGTGTGTTGGCGATAGTTTTTGAGAAATTTCAATGTCTTGGAAATTTTGATTTTGAATTCATTTCTCTCCTCTCATAGTAAATTTGTCGAGTTTGGCATCTTTGAACCTGTCTCAATGAGTAATTTCGTTATAGATGGTAACCAGAGTCTGTAGCAATTACTTAGCGAAGCACATTCACAGACACAAAGCTTGTCGCGATAACTGCATTGCTATATAATATAACAAAAAAATTGGTGAACTAAAAAGTGAAAAGTAAAATAACTGCAAAAAAAAAACTTTTAAAACCAAGCTTTTATTTATAAATGCACTAAGAAGAAAAAAATAATTATAGTAGTTATACAATTTGTAGAACTTGTAAGATGTGGTCGAACAGCCGTAATAAACTTTACTACTAATTAATATGTTTTCATCAATTTATATTTAGTATATAAAAGCTTGGCGCAATGTAGAACGTATACCTCAGTTGCACAAGCGTAGTAAGCACATATTTTGCGTAAGGTTGTTCACGATAAAGTGAGCATTTTTAAAATAAACCTTTGAAAAAAGTCGCTGTCCCTGCCTGCATGTATTTCAACGGGTACCCTGAGTGACATTCGCCCAGTAAAGTTGGTAACGATGTAAGGAAAGTATTTCCATATCTGAACATTGAATAAAAGGTGTCAGGTAACCATTTGTGATAACTTGAGTTATTTCTTCCCCATTATTTTTTTTAATGCATCGAAGTGTAAAATTGAGCAGATTTGTAAAATATTTACTTTCCAATCATTTCACATTTTTACTTTAGCGATGTATGAATAAAGTCACGAGGGCCATGGCAATGCTAACTGTAGGTAAGGTGGAAGAATACGAACGTGCATACAAGTAGATCGTAAGCAGGGCTTTCAAAATTGCTCATTTTATCGTGAACGACCATTAATTACATTCTGCATAAGAATTACTATCTGAATCTAACTGTTTTATTCATATTATTTACGAATGAAATATTATAATTGATAGACAAAATATAAAAGTTTATTAATGTTCTTCTTTGTTAACACAAGTGTAATAAGCTTATAATACATGGCGTAACTAGGAAGCAACTACACACTTCATTCATGAAGTGATTTTTCAATGGCGTGACTTTAAAAAAGTGCGAGGAAACCGTTAATATACTTCTAATCTATGTTTCATGGGTTAATGCTGGAACCTTGCGCCCAACCTCCAACTGTAAATTCACGCAGAACAACTGTCATCCATCCAAAAGTCCTAGGTGATGATCAGTTTAGGTTTTGTCCCTTTTCCAAGGGCAGAGAAATGTGAACAACGGAGCACGTGACACGACGAGCGCCGAGTTTTCACGAATATTTCCGACCAGCGAAAATATTACCACGCCTGATATTTATTCTACTCAGGTTGGCAACACGACGAGATTTCTTGTGGGAGAATTTCCTCCACGATGTGTGCTGGTGTCCCAAAGAGGCAATTTTCAAGCTGGTGGCGTATGGAGAAGTTCTATTTATTGAGTTTAAATGTTTGTATTTCACCCGAATTCTGATGAATGCTTGCCTTGCCCAATATATTAAGTAAAGGCTGTTCACGATAAAGTGAGCACTTTAAAAATGAACCTTATAAAGTCACTGCCCCTGCATGCATATATTTTAATGAGCGCACTGAATGACATTCGTCCAGTAAAGTTGGTAACGATGGTTAGAAAGTAGTTCCATATCTTAACGTCAAATAAAAAGTGATAGGCAACCATTTGTGATGACTTAAAATAATTTCTTTCGCTTTTAGATTTTTTAATGCATCAAGTGTAAAAATGAGCAGATTTGTGACGTATTAATTTTCTTAATCATTTCACCGTTTCATTTGACCGACGCATGAATAAAGTGATGAGGCCCATGTCAATGTTAATTTTATATAAGACGTAAGAATACACAACGTGTATACAAGTAGATCTTAAGCAGGGCTTTAACACGTGCTCATTTTACCGTGAACAGCATATATTATATATTTTTTTTTTTGCAATTTTTATTCACACTCCCCGATGCTTTATACAAGAGTAAATAGTAAACATACATATGTCCAATAGGTTTACCAGATGTGTGGTATTCACAAAGGGGACACTCTCGAGAAACTAGACTTAAAAAGAAGAAGACACTTGCAAGATAATAACACGAAGGCGGACGAGATATAATTTTGCAAGGGGAATATACAAAATAAGTTTATTATTCTGCGGGTCGGTAAAAATATAGGCATTATATCCTAAATTGTATCCCAAATTTGTTTCCATGAAGATGTAAAGTAGACAATATTTTTGCTTCTGGATTAAATTACAATCATGTTCACTATGACTATGAAAGTTAACTCTATATAGTTTGTTGGTGCTACAGAATATTTTAAAACCAAACAGTACAGAATTATTCACACAAAAACAGTTGTACATAACCACTGTACACAATTTCGATAATTGACAGTTTATCGCTCTCACGCAGCTCTGGTTCAGATGCAATTCGATCGTATTTCTTTTACGATTTTATTCGGTCTAGCAGGTTTCTATTTCCTAGCAAATAATCGTTAGAATTTTGAATAGATTAGGCACTTCTCAACAAAAATAAATAAAAGACAGGAAAATATATGTGAGTGTTGATAAAGATACAGACATCGCGTAATATTCTCCAAAAAGTTTTCCCTTTTGTAACAATATATTCGTTGGAAACGTTACTAATTGTTTAATGACATATAAATAACCCACAAAACTGTACAAATTCGCTGTCGTTCATATGTGTTACTAGCAATCTGCCCCGGCTTCGCTCGGGTGCGATTTACAAATATGATGTTGTTAAAAAATGGTTACTGTAGGTCATCCTTAACAGATAAACATACGTTGTCGCAGAATTTTTGTAGACCTTATTGAGATCTGCAATCCTGTAGTACATTAATGTGGCGTGTCCCTTGTGGTTTAGACAGCGTAAGCCATGTAAGTGCCCGGAGGCTTGATAAGCAAACGTCGACATTTCTCCACTATCATTTCATTAAATATTAATATATTATATACTTAAACCTTCCTTACGAAATTCTCTAAATTATGGCGAGAACAGCATCAGAATCTATCCAGTAGTTTAGAAGCCTTTGCCAATTACAGAAACACATGTGGCAGGGCGACTTTGTTTTATACTATTATGTATAGAAGAGGAAATTTCTATTTTTTTATCAAACTTGACCGGGCGGTTTACAACGCCTCAAAAAGAGGACAAGTCCGTGTAAAAGAGGAGAAGTCCGTGTAAAAGAGGACATGTCCGTGAAAAGAGGACATCTGATAGCCCTACACTGGCACTGAGGGTTAGTACTCAAGCTTATACTAGTGATAAAAGAAAGAAAATTAAGAGCTAAATAAATATAGCTGTCATCAAAAGGAATTTTCGATTCCGTTGTCACATTTTTTAAAGAAGTTAAATTGTGCAAGACAATGTTTCGCTAAACCTAGTTTTACGACACAAAATGAAACACCATTTGGACATAATTCGTAAAATTTTCACTCTCGTGCGACGGTTCATATGCGAAATCAGCGTCACCTGGCAGAGAAAATTTTTATTCCCAAAATACTAATTTACAGCTGACATACACATCAAACGAAAGAACTTAGAAAATTTTCCTTACCTGAAAACTTGCTAAGAGACACGATGATTATCTTGAAGGATCTTGGAAGTGAAACCTCTTTTTAAAAATAGTAGTCACGATTTTTTGCAATTAAATAAAGAAATACCCAGAATGTGAGCTGTTAAACTCATGAAACACAGATACAAGGGATCTTCAACTGGACCACCTACTTAAGAAAATTTTCCAACTCTTCCGACGACACGCGAACGTGCGTACACGCCTGATACTTTTAACTGAAAAAATAAATGAAACGTTTGTCCGGAACAGTTTCACGAACGAAAACTCACGTAACCGAATGACGGCACAAACTCGTCAGAATATATCAGTCTGTTACTGCTACATACCAGAATGAATAGAAGGTAACTGGTCTACATCTGCTCCCACGCTGCGTGGGTAGACTCAAGGGATATCTTATCGCCTGCAAAAGCAAAAAGGTAAAAAATGACGGCGTCTTTGTTTCCTCGTGACCGCTGTGATTGGAAGGAAGGGAGCGCATGGAACGCTGACTGATAAAATGTAAGAGGAAACGAAACACATAAAACGGAGGTGTAACGTTTCAGCCTGCGAGGGAGGTCAAGTGGCGTATCTTGGCTTGCGCAGTTACACAGGAGAGATATTGTCCGATCAGTGGTCTCAAATCTGACAGACAATGTGACCAACCTACACACTAGATAAACAGTATATGCTCTCGCTCTTATATTATTGTCAACTAATGAACTGCTGCGGGATTCGTGTTGCTAGGTTGGCTATTTTGATGACGTCTTTGGAACAAAATAGTGCTCGGAACTAAAAGTTGTAATTTAAAATCTTAATTATACTTACAACATTCATGGTTTAAATTATGTTTCTAAAGCAATATTAATTTTTTTTGGCTATTAGTAACGGGACTTTAAAAACAAGTTCAGCATTTATGACAAAGTATGTCGACACATACGAACAATAAACGTTTCCAGCCAATTGCTAGCCATGTTTATGTTTCCAGTCCGGTGAAGGCAGTTGTGCGTGCGCTGTATTTCTCATCGTGTTTATTATACGAATATCTTATTGGTGTTGTCGGAATATTTAATCGGTTGTTAATTATTTTTATTTGCTTTTTCCAAAACATGGTTGTAGGTACCGTTGTAGTGCGTTTTGTTGAGTGAAATGTAATATTAATCGGCACGTCGTTAAAACTGCTCGTCCCACCATTTTCCTTACCGCCTTCTACAACGAAGTGACACGAGTATAATTTACGTATATAAGTTTAAGTTTGTTTGTATCAGGAAACGTGCGCAGTGTTGATTTTACTGAATGATTTTGCAAATCAATTATTTAATGCGAGTGACGGACAAACGTGATTTTAGTTAAATAAACCCGCAAGGATTGCCATAGAAAAACACTTGTTCAAGAGGTTACAACAGTAAGTTTGCGTGTTTTGTAAATGTATTCGTAAACCGTTAATATAATTATTGAAATGCACGTGGCCTGGAAAAAGCCGCACTTTCCACTCTTTAGTGGTGAGTGAATCATATTTGTTTGTCATCATCGTAACGAGTATAAGGCTAACTTCGGTTAGAGTGTATGCGTGTGTATATTGTTGCATCTGTACGAATACGAACACCGACGTATGTATCGCGTTTTGTATTTTCATTAAAGTTATAATTTTCCAAGTTAAATAATTTAAATGTTATTTCCATACGAGCAAAAATTTTACACTGAGCTCCATCAAAACGATATGCGACTCAAAATGCCACACACTCATGTCGAAATCACATAGCCCCGACCAACACAGCACGACACGACCAAAAACCCGACCACGACACATTTCAATGTGACTATAGGCTATTCACGGTAAAGTGAGCACTTTTGACAGCCCACTCATTTGGAATACTAGTCGATAAATATATCAAATTTTAGCCTTAGATATCAACTTCCGAGTGTGGTGAAATATGCACACTGTGTTTATTACTTATATGGCAATATTTGTTCAGAAAGGTCTTTAAAGGATAAAAAATAGCCGAAAGAAAAAAGTAACTAGGGCCTCAAAAGTGCTCACTTTACCGTGAACGGCCTATACTTGAATTTACAGCACGACCGACACCACGCTCTCGGCATTTAACCTAACTATTTAGAAGGCGCTGATAGGCTACGTTAGTCTCAAAGGAGGTGAACAAGAGGGAAATTTGTAATACACAATGGTGACAAATTGGTATCGCTAATGCATACAAAAGTACAATTATTATTTTTAAGAGTTAGATACAGTAGTTTTAAATTTTTTTTTTTTTTTTTTAAGCTGCATATTTCCTATTGTAGGGAAAGCTTGCAATACAATTTCATTTTGCAATGTTGTACATTCTGTGCGTCGTGCCGCATGACACGACGAATAATATAAATCAATTCTAATCCAAAATTGCTGGTCGGACTACAGCATCGGTCGGGTTTAAGTTGTATTTCATTGGTCGTTGGCCGTCGTGTCGTGCGCGTTGGGGCTATGTGATTCCGGCATCGTAAGAACATCAAAATAATCCCGTCTCACGAAAAACGATATACTAAAGCCCCCACTGCTCACTTTTTCCTTTTTCCCTCGAAATAAAATAAAGATGATACCCTAATTGGGCCCACATTTCATTGCTATGAACATTTCTCTGTGTTATTATTCATTGAAACTAACACTCTGGTTCTGGAGGGTTTCAAAATGTTAAGCTTACTGGCAATACAATCTTGTAAGTTGAATCACTTGTATTTTTTTAAGAACGTATGCAAAATTTGTCGAGCTTGTTACGCAGAGATACGTGTTAGCAAATTAATTTAAAGGTTTTTCCTGTTTTTAAATGGTGTATTTGAAAGTAACATAATGGCATGTAGGTTTCAACGTTGGAATCTTTCATAAACGTTTGGAGCATTTTTGTTTTGCAAATTCAAAGAGCTCATATGTTGTTAACATATGTTGTTAAGAATATGGCAAGAGTAACAGAAGAATAATTGAAATAATGAACAGAATTTACATTTGGAAGACATCTTTTTGATATCAAGTAAATTACAACATGCTTATCAAACAAAATTCTTTCGATTTGAGCACCCAACGAAGGTGCTCCAACGTCATGAAAAAGTGTCTCGTGCATCAGCAGGAACTGCGACATTCTAAAATTTATCACTAAAGAAAATGAACTTTATGATGTCTTCAATCTTGGGTAGGTGGAGCATCTTTTTAGTGTGTAAGTAACATGTTCGTTTGATATATTGTTGCTGTAGGTCATATCTGCTTCTCTAGAGCGCTTTGTAATATCTCTGACCTGAAATACAGTTTTTAATTAGATACCCGAGAACAAGCCTAGGACTGTATTCACAATTTTGTGGCGAGAGGTTGTGCGACTGAACTTCAGTGTAAATATCAACACTGAGTTAAAAATAAGTTTTTATTTGCAGCATGACAATCTGAACACGTAGGTATTTGAGAAAAGTTATTTAATTATTATGTATGTAGACCTGCAATACTTAACATTTGAGTTTCTAATTGAGAGTTATTAAAATTACTGAAATTAGGTAACATTTGCGAAAATATTATTTTGGATACCTGCGTACTTTAACACCCTGAGAATTATAACCACCATAAAAGTATCAGGCTGTACAGAGTTTGTTGTCATATCATACCACAAAGCTGAATTATGTACTTTTAATGCAATAGTAGGCATAGCCTGTATGTAAGAACGTATACTGTCTTTGGAAAAAAGATGAAGAGGGGGGGAGGGGCAGTATGTCGGCATTTGTGCATTCCTAAGAAGAAGGGGGGGGGGGGATCTTGGTATTTGGTGTTCGTGGAAACCATGCAAAATTTTTATGTTTACAAGAACTTTCCTTAGGTAAGTGTGACAAGATTAATTGCCATTAACATATTTCGAGTACCGTATATTAAAAAACAGTAAAATATCTTATTCATTTGACAGGCAAATTACAATTTAATTTTCGTGCATCCTGGTTACAAATTTCTTGCAAGGTAAAAAAACATCAATTTGTAGACTTATTACATGGGCTGTTGGTCATTTACATAAAATATTTATAAACTAAAAAAAAAAAAAAAAAAATGGGATTGTTGCCAACCTGCAACTGTTTGAACAGTCCTGCATAGATTCTAAAAGTCATTTGGGAGGAGGCACATGCAGTTTGTTTACAAAAACAGGCAGTCATATATTGTTTGTTTACAAATACTGGCAGTCACATGATGTTTGTTTACAAACAGTCACCTTCAATGACGGTTCAGCTGTGGAGGAAGGAACCCCCCCCCCCCTCCATATGCCATTGGCACTACTTTCCTAGAACTGTCAAATTTGAGACTACTTATATGAAATGGACAATACATACATGTTCGTTCATCTTGTGCAGTATGTCACACCGAGAATACATTAATTATCTGCCCTCGCACTTGCTCCCAAATGCTTCATAAAAGTGACATATTCACTCACACATCCGGTCCACGCATTCGCCGCGGCATAGACCGTTCACGATAAAGTGGTAACCTCAGAAATACACACTTTCTTAAAAAAAAAATCTTTGTTCCTGTTCACAAAATTCACCGACAAACTCCATTAAGTGATTCCTCCTCACATGAATATAGATGATCAATAAATACGTCACATTTTGCCTAACTCACTTCCTGAGGATGGTACACGCCTGTAAAGGTGGAGATGAGCGACAGATGTATTGCAAATATCACTGGACCAAATTTTCTTATGCCTCTGAAAGTACGTGAAGAGTGCCAGTAAATAAACATACACATCCACGCAAAACACTGTCTGTGTACGTAAATAACAGGGCACTGAAACAAGAAATTGCTGAAATAACTCTACCTGGGTGCAAAATGTTTTAATGAAGTTCTTAAAATCTTAGATTGTAGGCAGGACTGGAAGTCTCGTCGACAGCAATATCTTCAGAGGTGAAACCAAAAACCGTATGCAAGAGTACCAAGACAATTACAAATACACACGAGTCTTGCCCGGAACTCGAACCCTTAAAGACCGCAAAAATAAGCTAATGTGCAATCAACTGCATCACATGGGTACGATTCGGATCATTGACTTCCGATGTAATCCGTTGAATGTTTTGAATGATTAGGTTCACTCACCTGAAGTATTTACATGGCCATCATTTAGAAAATAAATATCTTCTGAGTCACTTAAAACACGTGAGTTTACATGTCCTTCCGTAACTCTACTTGTATGAACGACTTGGTGGAAATCGATTGATCAGTGCCCGAGATATGGCATAACAATTTTATTTTCTTAATCGGTGCTATCTTACAAAATTGTCTTAAAATTTAGTTCTGTATACGATGACTATTATATATACTGTCCGCATAAATCGTTTGGTAAGATTTTGTTAAATTATAAATATATATGCTAACCTTATCAAAACATTTATATGACCGCCGCTTTGGAGATTTGTGTCCGACCCCACCTAAATAACTTAACTTTATGTGGCTTCCTATAGAAGTAATGCTGTACAAAATTGGGTGGAAATGAGTTAAATTCTTCCGAACACATGGCAAAATATTACATTTTCTCACCTGCCTCTATTTTGCAAAAAGGCCAGCTGAAGTGTATCTATTTATGCGTAACTGACGATTCTAATGACTACTGTTAGCCAACAAAATGTAGTCGAATTTTGTTGAATTGTTTCATAGATATAACTCATTAATCTAATTTATGTATAGTTACACCATAAAAAATTCCCGCCGCACCTGAAACATGATATTTTACTAACAGTACTGTAGCACTATTTAAGTGGAATATTTCGTGGGAACCGGTTGATTGGACCTCAATATGACACAAAAACTTTGTTTTTGTTCATGTGAGGCAATCTAACAAAGTGAGGAGAAAATTTCTCCCCACTTTGTTACGTAGCCTCACATGAAACCTCATTTAATGAGGTTCTGCATAGAAAAAATTCTAAGATAAATAGATACTGCCAGCATATAAAGCTAAGTTGAAAATTTCTAGTAGTTGTAAATATGCCATACTAAAGTAAAATGTCTTTATGTCCGCCATTTTGAAGATAAGTTTCTGACTCACTTTAAACATATTATTTTTAATGGCCTACCGTAGTGCTACTAACTTGCCAAATTTGGCGGAAAGCTGTTGATTTTTCCCCAAAGATATGGCATAAATATTTTAATTTTCTAATGTGTTTCATAAAAAATGGTTGGCAAAAGAGACTTTGTATAGACACATTTGATTGTTATATATATATATATATATATATATATATACACACACACACACACACACACACACACACACACACACACCACACACACACACACACACACACACACACACTGCTAGCACACAAAGTTACGTTGGAATTAATTACATGGTTTCAACGATATAGCACACGAAGCTAAAATAACTATAGGCAGCTATTAAAAAATATATATCTGACATACTTAAAACATGCTAGTTTAGATCAACTGTCGTATTATTTATCACATTGGGTAGGAATCGGTCTATTGTTTTTCGAGATATGACATGAAGACTTTACATATTCGTGCAGCACTATCTTACAAAATGGCGTACAAAAGAATTTCTGTGTGCGTGTATTTGATTTAATTCGACCATAAAAAACTTAATTTGGAATTGATTACATTGTTTCTACTATACAACATACTACGCTAAAATGGTAATATGATAGCCATTTTAAAAAATAATAGTGTAACTTACTTAAAAAGACGCTCTGTACAACACATGCCGCAGTACTAACTATTGTATGCCAAACTTGGTAAGAGTCGGTTAATTGTTTTCCGAAAAAAGACAAAAAACTTAATACACTCATGTCGAATTATCTTACAAATAAGCTGACAAATTTCTTATTTTTTCATATATGATACTAATAATAGTTACTGCCAGCATATGAAATTTGGACGAAATTGGTCGAAAGGTACGGTAATTATATAAAAGAAATCTAAAATATTTATATAACCACAATTTTGAAGCTAAGTTATTCATATATTTGAATTGCATATGTTTACATGGCCTACCACACAATTATTTAAGCGAATAATTTTGCACGAATTGGTGGAATACTTTCCGACATATAATGTGAAAGCTTAATTTTTTCATGTATGGCTATCTTCCAAGATGGATGACAACCAAAAAATATCAGTCAAAAACTTTAATGCTTACACAATGCTATTCTAGCACACAAAAGTTGGTTGATATCGTTTTAATGATTTCCAAGATGTGAGGTGGTTAGTAAGTGGGTGAGACAGAAGTGTGATGGTAAGGTGGGGTAACGAGACTTAGACATGGTTGGTGTGTGGGAGAGGAATTAGGGGGGGGGGGCGGAGGTTACTACGGTGAAGTGACGAGACAGAGGGGGTTGGGGTGTGGGTGAGATGGAAGGGTGAAGATAAGGCGAGCTCCTGACCTTCGGCAGATTGAATTTCTCCGTTTATCTTAAGAATTTTCTAGTGGTCAACTGATCTAATATCTCTTAGTTTAACTCGGGGTGCGTCGAAACTTCCAGATCAAGCCAGAAATAGTATAAAAGTGCGACGGCTCTCCGAGCCGAGAGTTTATGAGAGTCGTGAATCTGGGGTATTGTGCGAAGTTCAAGCGATAGACGTCGGGCTAGAAGAGCGACGAGTAGTGCCGGAAGTGACTAGCGAGAGGAAAATCTGCGACTGCGAGCATCAGAGCATTGAAGAATGAGACAGGCAGGCTGGACTATTGGACTAGAGTGAAAGACATTACAAAGGATGGAAACAGACAGACTGAACGTGTGTTAATGACGAGGATGAGTTTATTAATTATAACCAAACAGAGACAATAAGAATGACGTTAGTCAGAGTTAAAGTAGACGTAAAATATTGTGCTCACTGAGAAATAAAGACAATAATATTGGTGTTATATAATATATTGTTTGTAAATAATGCTGTATAAATAAATTAACAATCGAATTTAGTTATTATATTTGTATTAAGACCTCCATCTCTCACGAACTCAGACACGCCCTCAGGCGTGTTGTAACAGTACGCAAACTTGCTAGGTGTGGCCCACGTTAGACCATGTGAATTACCGCAAAGGCTTTCTTCTTCTGGAGGAGCGTTATAAAGTATTAACAACTCGCAACGCAACAGCGTCGGAATAACTGACGTGAAAGCCCGCAGAGAGGATGGATCCAGTGACAAGTAAGAAGCGCGCGGGAGGTTGGGGGGGGGGGGGGGGGGAGGTCACCCGAGACGTGGCCCCCACCCACCCAACACTCATGAACCTATCCTGCGAATATTCTAGAACTGAAATTAAATAATACCAGGATAATTTAAAACACTGATTTTATTTCGTTTATTTAGCACTTACTTTGTATAATTATGATGAGACAGCGTTCGCTTCCTATGTTGTTACGGATATAAATTCTGGATTAGCAAAATAGGAAACGGACCCCCCCCCCCCTCCTTCCCAGCCACACCACCAAACGAAAGTCTCTATACGTTCCCGGGACGGCAACTATATCGGCGTGTGTTGCAATCACCAGGCTTTTTTCTTATCGCCATTATAGCAGGGTATAGTTACATGTTCCCGATAAGCTATGAGTAATTATAACTAACTACAAAGTGAGCGAGTAAGTAATTGAATTCAAATATTCTTATCTTACATGTGCACAACAGTGCTTGCACCAAATTGTTCTTTAGAAAACCATAATTAAGAACAGAGTGTTTATTTGCTATACCAAACGAAGTTCATTCTTGTTCCAAAATGCTAGTCTACTGAATACAAGACAGACACGGTCTTGCACAGTAAGTGTGTTACGCGCCGGCTGACGCACGAGGCGGGGGCTCCATGAGCGATCCGACTCTTGCCGGGGGGGGGGGGGGGGGACCTCGACCCTTCTATCTTCCCAGGCAGACCCGCTCGCCATGGAATGTTTTACAGCTGCGACCTGTCTGGCATCACAGACCCTCCTCCTCTCCCTGCTGGAGAAGCCCACGGGTTTACAGTATGTGCAAGAATATTCTGGGAATTAGGTCCCTCGGCGCAACGCGGCTTTTAGAGAAATTTCTGGGTGATGGCCTACGGCCCTATAAATATTGCAGCGGTCCAGGGGCCGACAGAAATCAACCCTCCCTTATCCGAAGCTCCGTGCACTAGTAGCATATGACCGAAAAATGATCTGTTACAGCCTATGGCTACAGAGATTGGCCGCTGCGAGTTAGCACAGCATTAGATTTAACACATATGTCCCCAAGGACATATGTTACTATTAAATTTAGGTTAATTTGAAATTAGATTAATAACTTAACCTCTTTCTTTTCACAGGCTGTACTGTCTCTTCACGGATATCTAGAAACCAGTAAGCGTTGCCTCAGCTATCGCTGGCGCCGACGCTTACTGGAAACTCACATTATTAACTTTAATTTTCAGGTTCTACTGGGGAATCGGGGGGAAGCCGCCCAATAGCGCCTCTTCCCCCACCAGAGAGGTGTGCAAGCACCTCTCTGATTACAAGCCAGTGTGTCCCTCCAATTCCCAATGCGAAAGGAAATATACTTTCCGTCCCCTCTCTCTACTAGCTTTTTCATCTCTACTAACACGAGCATGTTACACACACACATACACTCTGTCTCCTGTAGTATTTCTGATTAATGCATGGATATTTTGAATTCTATCCTGTCGACTGGGTTTTTACGGTATCTATGTCAGTTTTTCCTAGTCTCTTCTAGTATTAGCTTAGCTATAAGTACACTTAGGGAGGTAGTCATGGCCCCAATTGCAGGCCATGGCTGCCCAATCCCTCTCTGCCACGATGCATGTCTCCTTGCATGATTTTCGGCCCTTGTAGGCGTAAGGGGTCTAGCCCTGAGGTGTAATAAATTCCCGCCATACCCACCGGGATTTCACTTAACACTTAGTTATAGGGTAGTTAGAAATTTTGGATTTGCAAAATGGGAAACTTGGTTGGTTGAGTGCGGTAATTGAGCTACGCGTGGTGCAGCGAGAGACATCGGCGAAGAGGGCAGACGACGGCGAGAGATTACGAGGCGACGGCGTACGAGGTGTTCGTGGTGGGAATGGAGTAGGAGTTGTGTTTGTTTGTTCGTTTTATTGCATCTGTAAGATCTTTTTTCAAGCTCCGTGGTTAGAGAGATTCCAAGTGGGGCCGCAGCAGCTTAGGGGATAGAATTGTATCAACTGGGACTAAAGTGGCCAAGTGGATAGATATATATCAAGTGGGGCCATCGTAGCTCAGTGGATATAGCGATTCCAAGTGGGGCCTTAGTGGCCCAGTGGATAGAGCGATTCAAGTGGGGCCTTAGTGGCTCAGTGGATAGAACTATGTTAAGTGGGGCCGAAGTGACAAAGTGGATAGAGAAATATCAAATGGGACCGCAGTCGCTTCAGTGTTGAGTTAATTTCACATAATTTCATTATTACCTACATATATCTATGCAATATTTTTTTTCAGTCTTTGTATGATAATCAAATTTTTTAACATTGTAACTGCTCTAGCCCCGTGACAATGCAAAAAAAAAAAAGGTCACGGACTAACCCTTAGCAATTTATAAAATAATTGCATAGGTTTTGGTGCAATATCTGTTGGGACTGACTTTCATTTATTTATTTATATTAATTTCTTTGAGGTAATTGTAAATTGTATTGATTGAATTCATTAGTTTTAACAGCAAGCGATATCAATTTATTGTATTTGGGTCCAGACAATTTTGTTTGTAGTTTTTGTAAATAGGATTAGGAAATTATATGTAACTCATTTATTTAATTAATACCCCCATCCCCTAACGAACCTGGTTCAGTACACTTACTCTGAGAAAACTGTAATATTATGTTGTTTCCTGATTACAATCTGCGTCGTTTCTCTTGCCTCCGCCTTCGAGTGTGCGAGGCGCAGTGCTGAAACAGCATCACAGGTAACGGGCGAAGCATGCGCTGAGATTGCGGGCGGTGGCTTTTGTCTTCGAGCCGTTCATCGTTCCCTCCTCTGGTGTGTGCCGATTTCCCTAGTCCGGGAGAAGAGCGCGTGCGAAGGTACAGACGAGCCACCTGCTGAATATTGTCGTGCGACCCGATAAGCATATAGGGTCTCATGCACCTTCCGTCCTTGAGGGTCGAATCCCTGGGATAATCGTTGGAAGAATGTTCTGGTTATCGCCCTCGCCTCCCTCAGCGCGACACGGAGTACGGGGAAGCTTCTGGATCGGGGCAGCTGGTCTATATAAGTGCGGCGGACCTCCCAGTTGACGTTCTAGAGTATGGAGCATTGTAGGGCCTTAAGCGCCAGTTGTGCGTCACCAACGAAGCGACGAGCTGCGGCGGCGACGGCAGAAAGTGAAGTCTGCGACTGCGAGCATCGTCACAGCGAAGAGTGAGAGCCTGGCGGGCGGGACTAATGAACTGGATGCCCGAGTGACAGACATTTGGAATGGCGGCAACAGACAGATATTGAATAAGTGTAAATGTTAGGTCTGAATAAAGTGACCAACCTATATAGAGACAGTGATAAGAACATTGATTGGAATGGCGATTGAAATTAAATATTGCACTCACTCAGTATAACAAGTGCTAGTAGTAGATACGGGTAGTGTAATGTTGTAAATACTAGCTGTGTGTATTTTATAACATCACGTGTTTGAAAACAGTTACGCCGCAACTAAACTCGGGTATTAATGTATTTAAGATTGTCAGTCGGCTATCCCCTTGCGATGAGTACAGAATTTCGGAGCGATCTAGTAAATTACACAGTTGAGAATGTTACCCTGTTGGCTCGACGGGGATGGAACAAAATCAACCGAGAAAGGAATACTCGAGCTTTTGTAGAACTGGAACAGTGACTTGCCACTACGGGAAGTCATCTTCTTCTGTTTTCAAGCACTCCAAAACCCAACATTTTCGCATTTTGGGGTCTTTTACTGCTTGCCCATGCTAACTAACCCTGTACTATCCTTTTATTTCCGTTATGGCTCCTCAAATTAAAATATTAAGATATATTATACATGTGAAAATAGGCATCGGTAGGTTTGCTATAATTGATGTTTAACCAAAAAGTTGTCTAATTTTTTTGAAAAAAATGTAGCTAGTCGAAAGTACCGAATTCGTTTGTATTTATTTTATTATAAATTTTAAATTAGATTCAAAGGAATTTTAACTAAATAATGTATTGAACTATGGTCACTGGTTATGCTAATTCAAATCGATTCTTTAACCTATAATTGGAAATACGCAAAACACATTGTGTGCTACTGTGCTATGTATTAAAAATAAAGAACTTTTACTTTGTCTAGAACTGCAATGTGATGTTGACGAACGATATACGTTACGTGTTGTTCGCCGGAGCGCGAGCCGCGGCAGACCAGCTGGCAGCGAGGCGCCTGTCATTCTGAGCTGCCCGGAAACATAGTTAATTGACCTGCCACTTCGGGCGCTAGTGTAGCGAAGGGGGCGTGTACCAGCTCGTGATGCGCGTTATAGATGGTGCCACGACGACTTTATTTCTGGGAACATTACTCCTGTAAGGTGCCACTGTTCCCCATTAGTTAAATTAAAAATATAACTGTTTGTCCCTAAAGTAGTTGGTTGTTTCCCCAACCAAAATTGATCCAGCAACCGACTGGTCCTCAGAGACTCGGCTGCTGGAATGCAGAAACGTCAGAACTAAATGATCTCAAACATGTAAGTAGGGTCACATTGGTCAGGTAAAAGTATAAATGGACTTTCTTGCTTGTTCGTGTAGTCAGTAGAATTAATTCTGGTAGGGCTCGACATGGTTTGGGATGGCTGTTCAATTTAAAATTTTAATAAGAAAAAGGCTGTTAATTTAAAAATGGGTTTGCTTCAGCCTTGGCACAGTTTAGTAACCAAAGTCATAGTGGTATTAATATGGAAATTTTAGTCTTTCCTAGTTTCGCATATGCTTTGAAAGAAAGTAACATTGTCACGTATAAGATATTTTAAGTATGGGGAATACATAAAGTAATATTTAAAAAGGGAAAATGGAGAAGAATCTAACACGAATTTAACAAAAACATACCGAGTAAAGTACAAATGAACTTGAATGATTGTCAAATGTAAATTTTCATGCTGTGCCATAATATATATTTTGAAGGCTTTTTTTTTTAAAAACCAAATTTGGTCATTTCAGCCTTATGGGAAACAATTGAATGAATGCCAAGTTAAATTTTCATGCTGTGTCATAATGTTTTAAGGGCTGTTATAATATTGTCCTCTTCAGTATTGAGCGAATGAAACGTTTAAAAGTCAATTTACCGAATAGCCAAACATGTACCCATTTTTGGAGTTTTAATGAACAAGGAATGTATGTAGGTAGATGGATAATTGCATCTGTAGCAGTATGTAAAATTGTATTTGATGGAAATAGTCTTGTGAACTTTGGTGCGTTGCATGGTTTTTAAAAATGTATTTTTAAAAATAGTTTCTTAAATATAAAATCTTTTCCAATACAGCGAGTGTGTTTATAATTTCAAGATATGTTATGTGTTTAAAATGCTTTCAAAGATGTCCTTGTTGTTTTCAGAAGACTGGTGGTATTGATTGTTTTCTTGGCTATGTGGCGTTTCTCGTGTCGTCCTTTTTGAAAGGACGTTTCGAGCACTTCACTTATAAAATATGTCACGTTCTAAAGCACTGCATGTTTATGTCATGTTACTATAAGCCCATTTACCTTGGGTCTTCTTATGGTATTCATGCACGCGAGTGCATGTAGTGTCTTCTCATGTCTCACTGGTTCGCACGCACCTTACACTGCCTTGCACTAACATTGCACTGCACCCATTTGGGTCGCTCTAGTGGGTGGCGTCTTAATACTGATTTAGCGGCGCACTGTTTCACACAAAGCGCATGAGTGCTCAGTAGAGTGCTGATACCTGCTGCAGAGAATTTTCAGTGGGCAATAAGGCTAGGGGCACGGGCGATGTCAGACATTTAAAGCACCAAGTAAAATTCATCAGCAAGGGAACCACAGTGGTTTTATTTAGTAGCCGTAAGTCTGCTACTTAAACATTTAAACTGGTGATTAGGGTGTGTGGACAGCTGATAGTTCACCACATAGGATGCATCACAGAAATATTATGTTTATCTAAGAGTCAACAATCCATCACGAGGACTTCTGCCTTGGTCGTCGGCAGTACGACCCGAGATACAGAGGACTAGCTCTACCATTCATCATTGCATGAGCGTCTAGATGATGCCTGGTGCCCGGGTTACACCCTTCGCCGACAATTACCTTTATTCCAGACTCATTGCAACCCAGAAACATTTTGAGACTACCTTACTGCCTTTCCCGAAGCATTATTGACGTTATCTCACACCTCCATGATGCGTCAAAATGGTTCCCCGAACAAGTGGCATAACCTTAACCACATCCTTTTTCACTATTTGACCCTTTGTCATTCCACTCCACAGCATCAGTTAATTTTATAAATGTTGTTTACATAACTGAAAATTGCCTTGTATTATTTTAGTATAACATAATAAACATGAATGTGTATTGAAATTCTTTGACAAATGAGATATTTCTACCAACTTTATGTTTTAGGTTTGCATTGTACCTTTCTGATGGTATTTGATGAGTCACTCAATCCCAGGCTACATTTGCCTTAGCATTCCTGTAACAAAATAATAGTGGCGTTACCGCGGAAGTATGACGATGTACTTGATACAATCGCAGTAAGAAAACTGTTACGAAGTTAATGAGAAATGAGCACAAAAAAAAAAAACAGGCTGTACATTTACTTCTGATATTTACAAACAGGATGTTGGCTAATCTGATATTTATTTTTGCTTATCTGATTGTGATGAAAAAAGTTTCGCCGGAATCGTGTTTCGGGATATTTAAAGTGTAGTATACATGTTAATAATTTCATTGTCTATCTGAACTGTATCACAAAGTTTATTTAATAACAATGATGTAGACTGTGTCTGTCAGCCTTATAGCCTATTCACCAGCCACCATCTCACACCTGCCTAACCATCTCTGTGCCAAGTGTGGAAGTTGTAGCCGAACCCACCATCCCACGTGTCCACATAAATACTTCTAGTGTGGTGCAGTTTAGTGTAAAGTGTTTTGTTTTATTTTATTTTTATTCAGGGTAAATGTTATTCGTATTATTAAATTTAGTGAGTGCTTCGTTATGTAGTCGCCCGAGCGATCCAGCGCATGTCCCATTGTTTATTTCTCAGTTTTTATGATTCAGTGCTATGTTTATTTTTGAGGGTAATGATATGATTTATTATTAAAGTCAGCAAGAGTGTTACCTGATATCGCCCGCGTGATCCGATACATGTGTCATGGCTTCGGTTGTAGTGTTATGTTTTGATCCAGGGTATTTGATTCCAGTGTGTATATCATGTTGTATTTTATTATTATTTATTATTATTGTTTTCCTTTGTACCTAACATGTAAGTACTGAGGGAATCGTCTCTTATTTATTTATTAACTTAAAGGGTCATATGTGTTTTGTAATTTGTATTGTATTTCTTTGAAGTGTCAACTATTTAATGTATCATAATGGCTTATGCACTCAACGTACTTTAAAGACAGTATTAAAATACTGGCTGATACTGGCAACATTGAAAGTAATGCTAGCCAGGCTAACCGGTATATGTGGTGCGCCCGACCACTTGGCAAGTAATTTTTTTTACAATAAAATTTGTTGTGTATGTTTCTGAAGGCAAAGAATAGCTGTAAGATGATTTGTTGTTAATATTATGTGTTACAAAAATACTAGTTGAGAAGGGGAAGAGCCACAACACTAATAAACTGCCTAAATACAGCCCCCCAATAGTGAGATTAGTTTACCATGTGCATAGAGTGGTTGAACAGAGTTTTGTTTCTTGTTAATATTTTATAAGTAAGTTGTTGCTTGTTGTAGAAGAATATTTTAATATTCCCATCTCATCAGCCTCACAGCTAATCTTCCCAATTCAATCATCATGTGTGTATTAAATCTACAACAAGTCACGTGACATGTTGGCTGCAGTTGCAGCGAATGTGAGGCCCTTGCACCCAAGCCTACTCAGTCTGTAATTCGGCTCGACGTGAGGTGGCCGCCATGCCGCGGGCTCTGGGAAATTCACATTGTTTTTACCAATCATCATTTTATTTCTATCTAATAAAGTTAGCATAACCAGAACCGTTTGTTTGTTGCTCGCTCGGAGTCGGCACCACCTCACAGCCTGGTCGTGTTGTACATGGCCGGGATATTTTATTTCCATAACTCCATTTAGTGATTATTTAATTCAGCCACTTCTCAACTGTGTATGGTAACCTGAACCTAAGTTGACTATGTAAATATTAATGGTGTTGGGAAACCACAACAGCCCTCTTATGCGTGTGTATTGGCATATGGGGGAGACCGAAAGTCCCCAATAGATCAGGCACTATTGGATGTAGCTCTGCAGAGATCATCACCATCTTGGGGGGTAAGCATGGTAACCTCTTGGTTACACCTTCATGTCTATCAGCAGCACGACTACCAGGAAGGCCAAATGGGAAGTCGGCCATCACGACCGAAACCTAGTCTCCTGCTCTAGCACTGGCGCCCAACCCCAGAATTTTCACAGAACTCTTTAAGTATTTTCCCCATAACTTTTCCCTGGAGGTCTTAGCCCACAAATGGCTTGCCAAGCTGTGTGCCTTTTTCGACCCGCCTAGATCGTCAAGACTACAATGGATAAGTAATCCTCACTTCCTTGTGCTTCAGTATATTTCCAAAGTATTTTATATGCATTTTCTTATTCCAGTTTCTGTGTTTACATCGTGTGCGCGTCATGAGACCACACATGTCCACATGTTACCTATCCTTCTGAACTCTGGTTCACCACTTCCCACTACTGGTGGCCATATTTCCTCTATTCATTCTAATTGGGACTTCAATTTCATGAAATAGCAACAGAAGAAGCACCAAGAAACAACCACGTGCCAATTCCTGCCAAATTTAAAGTTTTCCCACGAGATAAGCAAGGCATTTTGAAGCTGGACTGTACCAGTAATGTCACGTAACATCCATATTCTTGGAATCGGCTGAAGGGAAGTGCGCCACATGCCACCCCCTCCTTCTGTGTTGCATCGAGTCAGTAGTAACCCCCCCTTCCATGCCACGCAGCGCTGGCTGTTTCTGCGGGCCGAGTGACCATGTGGTCCAGAGAAACATCAACATGGAGACTTAGCGTTAACCGTGTTGCGATTTCTACAGCGAATATGTGGATTGGCAGACATCGATGGGCAGACCTACATTATTATGCCACATGTGCTTTAGATCTGCACCAAAACAAGACCCGTTCTCACTGACCGTCCTTCAGGGGAGGACATGTGTCAGCGGTGATGTGATGGCAGCTCGTCAGCTGCGAGAACTAGTGGAGATGTTTAATGCGGAACTTTTTGAAGGCGGTTTATAGGGGACTATCTCATCGGGACAGCCCAGCGACGTGCGTACTCAGTGTCTCAAGCTAAAACCGGAGAATGGATTTTTGAGCCCGGTATGCACCCCAAGTCTGTCCGCATGCGCAGGACAGCAAAACTCATTTTCACCACCTTCCGTTTCCGCTCGATGTTGCGGAAATGTGCCAATTTTGAGACTTGTGATGGACAGGGAATGGCTACTCTGGCATGCCACAGGTGCGGGATATTGTATCACGACAAGTGTATTTCGCCAAGGGAACATACAATGCTAATGACATATGACACATTGAGTGTCTATGCTGCCAACCAGCCTTACCATTCATGAATCCACAGATACAACCAATGCCGAAACTGGCCGCAATGCACAAGTTACAAATACCAGCAACCACCACTGGCAACACGAAATTTTCCTGCAATGAACAACATATGCTACCAACACCTATCCTAGAGTTGTCACACCTCCCTGCGTGCTCAGCTCCACTGTTGCAATCGGCTGACATCCCAGAGACCAATGAATACTGGATGCCACCTACAACAACTGCGCGATACCGACCAACAGGTGTTTGGCATTTTTAACAACACCGGCTCATATCCAGGAACTGCCACATTATGACGGTACCACCAACAAAGATCCGGTGGGTTTTCTGAAGTCTTGTGAGAGTAGGCTGGGTAGGTACGGTGTCGACCCAGAAGACTGGCAGTTTTACTGGTTGGTAATTAATTTGTCAGAGCAGGACTTCATTGAGACAGTGATGTTACTCGACGCCAGAATTCAAGCTACGTCGCATTGCAAACATCAGCGCTGGGAAAATATGCAAATCCGAGCCCGGATACTACCAGGTGAAGAAGCTGCGCCTATGCCTAACAGTAAGAGAGCAATGAATCGTAGCCCTGCAGAGCAGGCGGGGAACACAACCTGCAACAATTTTCATGCCCCTGTTCCGCCACATTTTGCTAACAGGAACAGGCATCTTGCACACCCATGCAGATGGTGTGAAGTAGATCATTGGGACAATGACTGTCCACAACGAGCAGGCCATCAACAACGTGCATCACAGAGTAATACGTACCAGGGAATTGTTCGAATGGGGTAAAACTGCTGGACACCGCTTGTCCCTGTAAAGATGATAACACAGATTCAACTCAACTACATACATTTATCAGCCAAATTAGTAGTACTGCCACAATTTTATTAGGATTGCAGTAGAAATCAGTGGGCAGCGGTGCTGTGGTTTACTTGACAAAATTTGCGGGAAAAAGTGAAATTAAGCAAGTCCAACAAGTCATTCATTTAGCCACTTTACAGCATACCAGAGATATTCAGGGAGAAGTGAACATAATGGTCACAATAAACGACATTGAGAAATCAACTATGGCACTGGTGACAGACGACATTGAGGAGAACGCCCTCTTGGGAGCAACCTGGTATACCAAACACAGTGCCGCAGTCGAAAACCAGCTCGCCGATTACTTGTCTCGCTCGCCGGACGAGAAAAGAGGACAGGATGACGACGAGTGGGATGGAATTCTCCACCCCCCCCCTTCACCCACATGACACTTTAAGCCTGCCGGCTGTGCAGTGTACAAATATTATGGTTACTATCAACTGCCTTAACCGTGACCACTCTGCATAATGTACTAAGGAGAGAACAACAGGAATGCGAAATTGCAAGTAAGCGGAGAGAAGAGTGTTCATGGCAAACAGTTGAAATCTGCCGAATTGTGGATGGATGGATTGAGTCACAGCATAATGTAAACAATGACACGTAGTGTGTGTTTGTACCGGCCGCAGCACATGACGCCGTGTTACATCATTTCGACCCCAGCCACCTGTCTGGACATCCCGAAGCTGCACAGACCAGGTGCAATGTGTGCAAGTATTTATACTAGCAGGGAGTTGCACTACAGTTAAGAGCTTTTATGAGAGGATGTGTAACCTGTAACCAGTTCAAGAGTCGTCGGGGCGACGGGCTACAACAACAGCCGCGTGAGCACAGTGAACCATTTAAGACTGTTGTGCTCGATTTGATGGGACACTACCACTGCAAACCAAACAGGAAACAATTCATTCTAATAGTAACAGATATGCACAATTGGGATACATGATTAAAAAAATTAAGGATTAATATTAATCGTTAAAAAATTGTGTAATATTTAACTTATTAGTTAATTTTTTAAACTAATTGATTTTTAACATTTAATCGTTAAAATATATCATTAACGATTCAAACTAATGTTAGTGAACTTTCCATTCACCTGGAGGCCGAAGATGACAACGAAATACATGCGAATGCCATTAATATCTTGAGAAACTTCTTGAAAATGCATTACGTATTTGACGTCTGAAGAGTTGCACACCATGATTTAAAGATTGATACACTGATAAAATGTACCAAATCGAAGATTATTGTTAGTTACACGGAATGCGATTGCGAAGAAGGTGAGATGCCACTGTCGCGATCAATTGATACTATCTCTTGCTATGCAAAAATCACATTGCATAGTTGATGGTCCTCGTGCGGCATGCACATTTCGATTGTTTCAGTAGTTACTGCACTGGTCTCATTTCATGCAAAGATGCGCTATAAAATTTTCTTTTAGAAGTTTTATTTAAAATGGTTTTGTATAAGATTGTTAATTCTTCATTTTGTATAAGTAGGTCTATATGATTCGGCATCCAGCAACCATGTTGTAGTTTTTTTTTTTCCTGGGACTCTAAATTGTGATCTTTCTTTGGGTTTTAAATAAAAATTGACGAAAAAAATTTTAATGACTTAATTTTAACTATAAAGTTTATGTTGCTCTTTAAGATTTAACTTTAATCGGTTCATTTTGTTTTAACTTAAACTTTAATCAGTTAATTTTTATTGAATTTTAACTTCTAACTTTAGTCAGTTAACTTTTTCTTACTCTGAATTTAATTTTAATTAGTTATATTATTATGTTAACTTTCCCATGTATGCAGCCAACACTGTGGAGCGAAGAAATCAAGATATAAAAACACAATTATGCGTCCGTGTGGTAAAAAACTATGCGTCGTTGACAGAAAACCTCCCGGCAGCTTTGTTTACACTGTGAAGACGAGTGTCAACGCGACTACAGGAAAACCCCGGCTCACATTCTTCAAAGCCGAGACCATCCTCTCCCAGGCGAGTTCACCAGCAGCTTGAGGGGAGGCGCCGTGTGCCGAGAAGGTAAAGAGGAGGAAGAACCAAGGGAGAGTGTGATGCATGAGGCGAGGGAAAGTCAACACCGCTATACAGCCCAGCGGATACTGGAAACCTCCCCCCCCCCCCAACCCAGCCTGTTACCGGGTCAGCTTGTTTACATCAGAATCCACCCCCAGTCAGCTCACCAGTGAGGATTCTATGCAGGGTTCGCTGCGAAATGGAGCAACCCCCACCCAGTGATGTCGGTAAAGGGCAACACCTGCTACAAAGTAAGGTTAAGTTGCCGCTGCCATGCTGTATTCTACTGCAATGCACTATGGCTAGAAAACAACAGTGCCTCAACACCTGATTCTGCTGTAGACGAGGTACCTGCTACCCTACCCAGCGATGTATATTCCACGTTTGAAGCAATCAGAGGGCATGTCACACCATGTGCGACCTTGGCTGACACACCCGATGCCACAGCATCCACATGGAAATCAGCGAGGAACACCATGGAGAAAACCCCTTGCACTCCGGACATCATGCAGCTGCCTTCGGCGGCTATCCACGACATTAGAGAGGACGAGGTGGTTGGGCCACCTGAGCACGGCCTTGATCGTCAGGAGAGGGACCCACCCGAGGGCATCGTGATGTCGAGGAGACACCATTAGAGCATGGATACAAGGACAGCAGCATTAGGCATTGTTTAAAGAATTGGAGACGCCCAAGTTCCGAGCCTGCACCACGCACATAACCACAGCAGCAGTAGCATTGGCTAGTCAGTTGAGGGGGAACTTTCCTCACCTCCCCGCCAATCGAAGAGAGCACATGTCAACCGGCGTGTAGGTTGTACAGCCTGTGGGTGTGGAGGAGTGCCAAGCACAACTGTAAACACACGGCCAGCGAAACATAAGTAACAACAGGTATGCCCACTTTCACCGCAGCAAGCCAACAACCTGCATCCATGGGGCATGTTACGCCCGCCACAGCGGTGTTCCAGCAAAGAAGATTGATGACGTCGAGTGAACGGCCTCGAAATGAGGGGGCGTTTGACATGCACTGCATCCCCCAGACTTTATAGACTGTTCACCAGGCTGCCATCTGACAGCCGCCCAACCATCTCTGTGCCATGTGTGGGCATTGTAACCGAACCACCATCCCACATGTGCACACGAATGCTTCTAGTGTGGGGCAGTTCAGTGTAAACTGCTATGTTTAATTTTATTTTTATTTGGGGTAAATGTAATTCGTATTATTAAATTCAGTGAGTGCTTCGTGATCCCATCGCCCGTACAATCCAGCGCACGTGCCATTATTTATTTATTAGTGTTTATGTCTCAATGATATGTTTATTTCTTAGGGCAATGTTATCATTTATTATTAAAGTCTGAGAGTGTTTTGCCTGATATCGCCCATGTGATCCAGCGCATGTGCCATTACTTTGGTTGTAGTGTTATGTTTTGATCCAGGGTATTTGATTCCAGTTCATATGTCATGTTGTTTTTTAATATTATTTATTATTATTGTTTTCCTCTGTATCTAACACATATGTACTGAGGTAAACATTGTCTTATTTATTAACTTAAAGGGTCAAATTTGTGGTGTAATATGTATTTGTTTTGAAGCGTTAAATATGTCGTGTGCCATAATGGGTTATGCACTGAGCGCCCCCTCTATATTTAATATTTGGAAACGAACACATCTAAGAGATAACACAACATAGTAGTTAAGTGATAACATTATTTACAAATTTATGACATAAGAATTATGTGACTGAACATCAAGAGGACTAATGAGAAAACGCTAATCTTTAAAGACAGTATTAAAATACTGGCCAATACTGGCAACATTTAATGTTCGATACGCAGAGCCGACCGGTGAACATGGTGCACCAATCACGTGGCCAGTGATTTTTAAAATAGAACAAAGTTTGTTGTGTATGTTTCTGAGGGCAAGGAGTAGTTGTAAGATGATTTGTTGATAATATTTCATCTTACAAAAATACTAGTTGAGAGGGTGAAGAGCCACAGCTCTGATTTACTGCCTAAATACAGCCCCCCAAAAGTGAGGTTAGTTTACCATGTGTGTGGAGTGGTTGAACAGAGTTTTGTTTCTTGTTAATATTTTATAAGTAAGTTGTTGCTTATTATAGAAGAAAATTTTATGTTTTCATCTCATCAACCTCACACCTAATCATCCAAATTCATTTATAATTTCTGCTTTAAAACTACAAGACACATGACATGTTGCCAACATTTGCAGCCAATGTGAGGGCCTCGTGCTCAAACCTCAGTCTGAAATTTGGCTCCACTTGAGGTGTCTGCCGTGCTGCAAGGCTCCGGGCAATCCACTTTGTTTTCACCAATCATCTTTTAATGTCTGTCTAATAATGCTGGCATAACCGAAACAGATAGTTTGTTGCTCACCATGATTCAGCACCACCTCACAGCCCGGTCGTATTATACATGGCCAGGATTTTATTTCCTTAACTTCATGTAGGTCCTTGGCCTGTTCATACAGTGTCAGAGCTCACCTAGCTTTAAAGGCAAACCATTCATGTAAGTGCTCTGCATAGAGGAAAGCAATTAAATAAACCACATGACTGTTTAACCGGCATGATTATTTAATTCAGCTGCTTCTCGACTGTGAATGGTAACCTTAACCTAAGTTGACTACATAAATATTAATGGCTTTGGGAGGCCACAACAGCCCTCTTTTGAGTGTGTATTGTTGTATGGGGGAGGCCGACAGCACCTCACTAGACCAAGCACTATTGAATGTATCTTTTCAGAGATCATCGCCATCTTGGGGAGTAAGCATGGTAACCTTCGGGCCTATCAGCAGCATGGCTACCAGGAAGGCCACATGGGCCATCGGCCATCACGACCCCAACCTAGTCTCGTGCTCTCTAGCACTGGTGGCCAACCCCGGGATTATCACAGAACTCTTTAAATATTTTCCCCATAACCTTTCCTTGGAGCTCGTTGCCCAAAATTATTTTCTTGTTACTAGCTTGCACTGCACTGACTTTCATGTTTGAAAATGTTGTCTAGTGATTGGCAGGCATAATGCGACACAAGGCCGCCATCTTATACCATTCTGTTGTGTTCTAGCTGGTCCCATATACAATGTGGGTTCAATTTTTTATTGTATTTTCGAACTGTGCTTGTAGCCGGACTTTTACAGCCCGCCTGTTACTAAAGTGTAATGATTATATAAACATGAAGTTATCTTAATCATTTTATTTTAACAGAACACATGCACTTTGTTGCTAATGATAGATGGCAGTGCGTTTTAAAAACGAATAATCTGTTTTTGGTGACATCTTCCTTTAAATTTTAAAATAATTTAGTAGCAACATACATTTTGTATAGACAAAGTTTATGTAATGTGTTTCTAATATTTTTGTTGTGAATTATATCTTATAAAACAGGTTATTGTTTGTTGTACTCATGATAAACTATTCTTTTATTGCTTTATATAAAATAATTTGCTCAATATTCTGCTCAGAATGTAATGACATAATTTATATAGGCATTATTATTGAAGTTCTGAAAGTCACTCAAAATTAATTTTAATTCCTTGTTTGGTTATTCCTAGACTTTGTAGCCAACCCCAGGGAGTTCGGGTATAGGCTAGGGAAATAGGGATTTATTAACAATTTCTAGGGAAAATGAGTTGCTTCAGAGAAAAAACTAACATTCTCGTTTATGTTGTTAGATTTATGTACACACACAATGTAACTGTTAGTCATAGGTTTATTACTGTTGTTTGGTGAATCTGTGGGAGTTCCCAGGAATCGTCACTGTAGCCAGAGATTCCCCATTATGTGTGATTCTATATAAAAGCCCCTTGATTCTGTTGTTCGAGCTGGGAGTCCCCTCTGTCTGTGATTTGATTTGTACGCATCCCTATGCTGCTAGTGCTGTGTTCTAGGCCAGTTATGAAATAATCATCTCCTACTTTGGGTGTGATACGGTGGTGCGAGATAGTTATTGTGATAACATTGTGATAACAATAACCGTGTATGTAATATAAACATTCAAATTCACTAAACATAATCACATGAAAGATATTATTTTAGAAATTGCAATAATTAATTATACATTCAAGAGTTCATGTGAAAATTTTGCATGGGGTAAACTGTTTCACGATTTAAATGTGTAAAGTTGCCAGATTAGTAAAATATTTGTTTCAGTATTCGCTGCCTTTCGTTTAGTTGATTTTACATGGAAAATTCAATTTCAAATTTTAATGAAGCTCTTAGTTATAATGAAAAGTAAATAATAATAAGTTTTCAAAGCATATTACGAATTTTGCTTGTTGTTTAAGGTACTTTGATTGGTTGGCAGAATGCTATGAATTAAACTCATTAGTTTGTGGAAAGTGCAAAGCAAATTAAAATAATGGCACGGAAAATGTGTACATATGAGTTGTCTTTGGCAAAACGTTAGCAAAATTATTTTGTACACAAGATACTGTCTAATGGCTAACTTTTAAAGCTTAACTAGCTCATAATTTAGGCCTTGAGGAAGAATAACTTTACGTGGAAGATGCAAAATAATTGTTGAAATGTACACACATACGAATACAGGATTATAAACGTTCTTGTTACAATTATTAGACAAAAAACAGTTATTCTACCTATATCTGATATTGACAGATTTTGAGTTATTATTACTTTCCCTCAGGCTATGGAAAATGAGCAGCACTAGTGGCAATGAGACAACAGGAAAATATCCTATTCGACCAAAGAAAAAAACTCCTATGGTCAGAAATATTTTGTGTCTTGGGAGGATGATCCATATTTCAAAGACTGGTTAACAAGTAGTGCTAAGGGGCCAATGCTTTACCAGTGCAAAGCCTGCCAGATAGATGGAAAAGGTGGAAATTCGGAAATAGAAAAACACTCCAAAATCAACAAACACAGAAATTCTGTAAAATCGGTTCAGTCTCAGGTGAAAATTAACAAACTTCTGACTGCATCTAGTACTAGTCATGCTGATAAAGTAAAAAATACCGAGTTACTAATGACCGCATTCATAATAAAACATAATATTCCCTTCAGTATTTCCTCCCATTTATCAAAGTTTGTGCCTCAAATGTACCCTGAATCAGATATTTCAGAAGACATTGTATGTAGTCGTACAAAATCGACAGCTCTTGCCAAAAATATAATTGGTCGAAAATCATACGAAGACCTTTGTGCAAAATTGAAAGTTTAACAATTATTTCATTCTGGTGGATGAAGCTCCAGACAGTGTTGGATGGAAGCATCTTTGTGTAGTTGTTCGAAAAGTAGACAGTGACATCAAAGTGCATGAAGATTTTTTTCAATCTTTTTGAGTTATGCAGTGCCTCAGCTCAAGTACTCTTTGATGTTGTTCGGAAATAATTTCAAGAAGAAGGAATAGAATTGCAAGATAATCTATTGGGAATGGCTGGGGATGGAGCAAATTTAATAATGGGTGTAAATAATTCCATGTCTTCCTGCTTTAAAGAAGTGGTACATGGGTTCTTTGTAATGAAATGCATTTGTCATTCATTCCATTTCTGTGCTTCATTAAAATGCAAGCCAAAAGTTACCAAGTTTGGTTGAACACCTTACTCATGACACATACAGCTACTTCAGTTGCAGTCCTAAAAGAATTTTAACATTACGTAAATTCCGAAACTTTGTTGGAACAGAACCACACAAGACACTCCATCCTGCATAGACTAGATGGCTATCATTTCTCCCTATTGTTAAGAGAATGCAAGAGCAATACCAAACCCAATTTGGTTTTTCCAGGATGGTTCTCTATCAGACGGAATTCCAGCTGCTCAAAACATCCTAACCACTTTTAGAGATCCCACTTAAAAATTTGAATATTCAGTTTTTAGAGTTTTTCCTGCCATACTTCGAATATTTTAACAGTGAAATGCAGAGTGAAAAACCAATTGTTTCTGCTGTATGACAGAATTGCAGCAGTGTACCGGTGCATGCTCCAGTGTTACATTAAACAAGATTACTTGGGTCGTGACCTGTTGAAAGAAATTCAGTACAGAAACCCTTCGAATTATGTTTCCTTAAATGAAGTTTATCTAGGAGCCAAAGTGGTTGCAACATTTTCATCTGATTAAACACTAGGCAGTGCTGTAGATCTGCACCAGTTTAGACTCAAATGTCTTGAAATTTTCATAGAAGAAATTCATCAGATATATCAAAGATTCCCATTCAAGCATACGCACAATTAAAATAAATTATAATATTTAAATCCATAAAAGGTTTACAGTAAGTCCATTAATACCATTGTTGATGTTTTCCAACACTATCCCCATATTAGCTCTGAAAATGAGTCCCTTGATGTTGATAATCAATGGTGTCTACTGATGCAAACAGACCTTGATTTTGAACCGAATGTTTCTGTCGATGATTCCTGGCCAAAAATTAATAAAATTAAAAGGGGCGATCAAAGTCTTGTTTTCAACATTTTGACATAATTTGTTAAATAACTTCTGGCATTACCACACTCGAGCACAGCTGTTGAGAGAGTCCTCAGCTTTCAAGCTAATACTTTCGGATCACAGAAACCAGCTCAGCACAAATGGTATTAGTGGCTTGCTTCATGCAAAGAGATATATAAAAATATGCCATGAATTAAAAATTGTATAAGAGCATAAGGTCCTTTTTAATAAATCCATGTACGACTCTAAAGGAGACGAAGCTAAGGGGCATAGCAGCAGTGAAGACTAATAGTTTGGGCAAACTTGAAGAGAAAGAAAAATTTACTGACTGTGAGTGCAAATTATAACTAAAAATTGTTGTATCATACGCGTGCTTTCATAACTAATGTGTATAAACTATTGTTTCCAGGAATTTGGTATGAATTATCATACTATTAAGTTTTTTTTAGTGTTATATAAGTTAGGCGAAAACCATACCATACCTGAAACACATATTTTTACATTAATTTTAAGTGTACTTTCATGTAATATGCTTTTGTTACAACGACTTGAAGACAAGGAAACAAATCAGTGAGTAGTGTTTCATTATGCAAAAAAAAAAAAAAAAGGAAAAATTAATGAAACTATTGACTCATTTGATGGTAAAATATTGTCAAAAAATTATGAATACACGAGGACTACGAAAATAAGCAATAAGGGGAGTTGAATTGTTTTTATAAAAATTATTTTACATCACATTTGTAAGTGATAAGTTGTTTTTAGATGTTATGTTTCATTTTACAAAGTAAGAATTCCTCGGAAGCTGTTCTCATATTGCTTATTTGTAGTTTTCATAATCTAGGGATTTTTCTCAATCTGGGGGGAAAATATGTGACACATCCAGGGATTTTTCATCTCCCTGGGTTGGCAACACTGTTCCCAGAGGTGGTAACTATTCGGGGATGTTCCAGTTCATAAAAAACCTTTCTGTTTAACCTTTCATACACGATGCCTGATGTATTATTGACGTGTGCCCCCTCTCAGGAACAATGTAGGTAGCCCTGCCTCTTACCCAAGGCATCGGCGAGATAATGTGTTGCCCGGCGCCAACTCGATTGAGCAAATGTTGGGGTCGTGGGCCAACGGCCACGAGGATTCCTGGAGGTTGCCGTCATGCTGGTTGCTGTGTTCGTCGTGCACTTACTGGCACTGATGTTAAAATAGTGGTTTCTACCACTATACAAGCGTGAGGGTAAAGGCCCCCTTACATAGCTGTTGACAAACACTGACTCTACTCTGTCTATGGAGGGCACGACCCATAATACTCAACACAAAGCACTGAGATTAAACTTCTGCTGTAAGGATGCCGTGCCCTAAATTACCTAAGGTAAAATCAGTAAATGGCGGGAATTATTCACTCACTCTTTGATTGCATCTTACTTAATACAACTGACCTTATACTCTACAAAACTATATTATGTGGGCTCGTCACTGTGGTTTGCCGATAGCCGATGCTGCTTTCGAAACGTGCATACTGCGCACTTCAGTTCTTACTGTAAAATTAGCTTTCGGTCGTTCCCTCGGTATTAGAATAATGGCAAAAAGATTCTAGAAGTTACACTAAAGATAAATTAATGATTAAAGCCCAAAAGTTGCTATACCGAGAGGACGCACAGAAGAGCGCGGTTCCCGAGCAGTGTGCTGGCTGATGACGGAGGTCAGACTCTGAACAACGATCAGTTTCGCATGGGCGAAAGCTGAGGGTGTGTTCAGATTCGTGCTAGCTCATTATGCTTTTTTCCCTTACTCTTCACAAACGTTCTATAACACTTCCATATGCCCTCTTAGTTCCTATTAATTACATTATCCATATAGGCGACATCCCCATGGCTCTAAATGCTAAATTAACAGATTTTGTGATGACGTCATGGGAATGCACCCACCCTTACGAATGTTTTATATAAACATGAATATGAAGGATGAACACTGTGTGAAAAATGCGACATAAAGATGATTTAAAACCCTGTACATTTATTATCTTAAAAACTATGCCCAAATCTGGTACTGGCGAGAGTACTGCACTTTGTCGTTCACAGGGCGTCGGTTGCATAAAGTATGAACACGCATTTTCTTTCATGGCACACCTATGGTATTCATCTATGAGATGCAGCTGAATGCAAAAACGAGCTAAGTGTAGCTTCATTCTGAATGTCTACAAAGGAATGCATATTAACACTTGTGACCACATGAGCGGCGTCTTGACACAATGAATGGAGTATGTGAACTAACCTTTCGAAACACTTTATATCATCGCTACACTTATATTTCGGCCAACAGGCCTGCCGACATACGCCAAACTAAAGACACGTGTTATAATGTAGTACAAGCAACAATGGAGTTATGCTATTTGGGTCACTGGGAAAGTTACTCGCTATTTTCGGCGACTTACATCATTGTTCTCTGGGCTGTTCGACTCGCTCCTAGAGTGCACTAATGCGATAACTGACTACGGCGGCACAATTGGTCATAAGAGCACACGTGAGCGCTTTGCTCATGTCATTATATAGGTCTAAATATTTGTAATGTAAATGTGGGTTTATTAAAAAATAAAGGGTGGATATATACACATACACATAAGCAAATGCTTACCAACTGCTGTGATGCAACTGCAATTCCGTCTCTATTGTATGTGATAAGATATATCATGAAAGAAATGACATTCATATGCATGACATTCGTACACATGACTCATGACCTCCATACACATAACCCACACACAAAACTGCTGCTTGCACCATCATGGAAAAACCGTGATACACATTTAACACTAATATTCTGGTTGTCCAGTGATACATGGGATATTGTGATACATTGACATACACAGTAATGCATGGGACATAATACAAGGCATTCATTGAATGGAATTTTGGATCCAATTCAAACTGGTATCATATGGTTGTCTGTTGTCCACATTTAGTTGCTTAATATATATGTTTGATTATGTATTAAGGACATAATAATACATTTTTGTAATCTATATGGTTAGTATAATTGTGTTCTGCAAACAGTATATGCTGTAATTTCATTTGAATTATTTAAATCGGTCAAGTAGTTTAGTACTTATGAAATTTTGTAGTTTTGAGGTGGTACATAAAATCAAAGTAGGCGTCACATTGCATCACGTACTCCTAGTATTAACGAGTCGCGATGGGGAGTTCAGTCCCTATGTATAGCAGCCATATTGCCAGGTTGTTGCTTGTGAAATAAATGATATAATGACTTCCTTCACACTTGCAAAAATGAAAAAAAATACCTAACAAAAAAAAAGTGTGTTTCTTCTGGATACTATTTTTGATGTCTTACAGTTAGACGTGTATGGGGGTTAATTAAAAATACTTTCTCATGCATTGCTCATTATACAATTTAATGTAGTTGAAAATAACATGATATGCCAGAATTAGGTTCGTTTACATTTTCATCTTTCGGCTCATGGCGCCATCTTAATCCATTTGCATCCTGGCAGGATGTTTCATGTGTTCTCTCTAGAATAATTGTGGCATGCATTAAATCTTCAAGTGTCCCATTTAACATGGCAAATTAGGATGAAAGCATCTGACAAGTTTATTTTCATGTGTTATGAATGTTGTTAAAAGGCTCACCCACTTTTTGGCTTTCCAGAGTCAACCTGCTCTGGACTTGGACAAATGTGAACACTCCTCGAAACCTGCAGTGGAATACATGTCGAAACTCCTCCCACTGAAGTCAGTAGTGTTGAGCGAGACCCACTAATAGCGTGCATCTCCGGAGAGCTGCGCTCTGATGAAGCTTGCTCATTTATCGTGGCTGATGCCATAACTCGTGAGACAGGATACACAATCCTCCACAAAGGCTGCTGGATCTTCCGTTGTGGTTCCTGCAAACGTGGGCAATGACTGAAATTTTGATGGTGTCTTCGCCATGAACGGTCCTGGCGGATGTGAGGGTTGGGTGGGCTACGTGGTTCCGCTCCTGATTGCGTTTTCCATACTTACTGTTTATGGCATCATTGTTACGTACTGGATATTTGGAAAAGTGGGTTGATAGTTCGGCATTATTGGTGGAAACATGTGTGGCAGTGGCAGGAGAAAATGGTGAGTGCAGTTGGTACACATGCGGCGTGATTGTGTGGTTGGGTTCGGGAAGCTTGAGTTTCTTTCCATTGGCTATGTGCGTGGTTGTAGGATGCGACATCTCGGCTACACTGTGTTCTCCTCCACTACACTGTGGTCCTTCCCCTCCTTTGCCTTGTGCTGTTACACCTGACACATTGTTAGTGTCCTGTGCCACTGTTATCTGCGAAAAATTACTAGTCCCATTTACCTCCACGCCATTGTCCCACTGTCCCAGTAGGTCCAACACTTGATCACGTAGGGCATCTACAGTTTCGATTTGCAAGCTAACTACGCCCTGCCTGAATTGACTTGGTGTTGTGTAACATGATAGACAAATAAATGTGAGTCCTGAAATTGAATTCTGTTTGGTGACACTGAGGCATTCTGTGTGATATTTCATGTCACATTGTACACAATGGCGTATTATTGTACCCTATCTATTAAAAAATATATTATCACAGTAATTTTGAAACTGTTCGTGTTCAGACTTTTCTTGCTTTACTGGAATTGTACTGTCCTTGTTTCACTGCAACTGTCTTTGATTAAACTGTTGTCACTGGCAGGGGTGTTTTCTGTTGGGCTGGTCTTGCGACAGCATTCACAATTCGCACTGTTGAAATTTTCTGAATGTTCGTCAGTTACCATAGAGTGTAAGTATTCAGGACACCACAGTGCTGGCACACTGTTAGTCAACCTGCCAGCCATGGTTTGTTTGTCAACAAACACACTTGTGCGGGAAATGTGGCTGACCAGCATGGAAGCGTGGGTCGGGGAAGAGGGATCGCCCTCCCCTCTCAAATTGCGGCTGGCCTACCTGTGCAGGGTTGCTGACCCGATGCCACACCTGACATATTGCGCACATGGGGAGTCTGCTGGCGGTTGGAGGTGGAGAGTGAAGGGTGACGAGGGAGGGGTAGTCTCCACTCTGTCTCTTCTCTTTTGCTTCTGCCCACCCTCCAAGTAGTGTGGCATCACCTGCTGATTGCTGCCAATCTTTTACAAGCATCCCAAGCGTCCATGTGGCATCCCAAGGCATCCCGATGCTGCCGTTGTCCTTGTTGCCCCCTTGCTGTTTCCCTCACACTGTTGCAGGTCAGAAAAAGGCGGGGAAAATTGACATTTCATGAAAATTTAGGAAAATATGGGAAAACTGTAGAAATTTAAAGAAAATATTGGAAAAAGGTTTTGGCGGGAGAATTTGGCGGTAGGAGAATGGCCCCTCTTGGGCAAGCCATCTGACGCACAGCCGAAGCCGGCAAAGTTTGGAACGAGATATTTATGGAGCTCTGATGATAAAAGGAAAAGAATAAATAGACCCAGGGTGCTAGACGCCATCAGGCGATGTCAAAGATGCTGCTGCTCCTCGTAACCTTAGGGTTGCGGGCCATCGACCCGGGACCAATCTCCTCAACGTAGCTGCTGATTGTTGCAATCCACCTGTAGATTGTCGCTCCAGATGCAGGGTGTTTCCTAGATGATAGCCTGTCAGTCGGCTATACACCATTGTTGGTGTTGGCAGGAAAACATCCTACTCCTAACACTTGTGTACATGGGCTGTCATGTCCTCCCAGATGCCCATACAGGTCGGAAGAAAATAATTACACTGAAAAATGAAACTTATGTGCTGATTGAACTGGATTATTAGTGCCCATCCCCTGAAATGCTTGCACGGTGAATATACAACTGTCTTGCACAACAAGTTATTTATTATATTAACTCTACACTCCTTTTCTGAGGGAACTTTACAATAAACACTCTCAACTATTGTGACTGGCTATGTGGTGAAACAGAAAAATGTCTTATGTCAATTAAATGGTTACGTGCACATTACTCTACCTGGGGCGATGCCAATCCACCTGGGAGTGGAGGTGGCTTACCAGGCGACGAGATAAACAAATGCCCCAGTTGATGTAGAGTCAATTGAAAATTACATGTCCAGTTGCAAAAAGTTGATGGTCGTCCAGCATGCGCAGGGAACACTGGAGCCTAACACACACACTTGACTTCCGTGACTTGCTTCTAGCTGACTCTCTTCCCGCTCGGCAACATGGGCTCGCCGCAGCTTAGCCCCACTCCAAAATGGTACTACTTTATGGCATGACTTGCAAAAACTCAATTAGTGACTCGTTAACAAGAAATAATAGTCTCAAAAATTTTACAAATACACTTGCAACATAAACCCTTGATGTAATGATATGCACAAGCACTTGGTGATAAATGAAATAAGTTAATAAACATTATCTTGTAGAAATGGGATAAAACACTGAATACCAAATAATCATAAATTCTTTAATTAATGAACCATAACAATGTTTTTAGTTAGGCCTGATACATCCCAGTTCACTAGAGCTGGCCTAACTATCCTTCCACTGCGTCCTGCGTTGCTATGACAACCACCGGCTGCACTTACACCGACGTCCCCTGATCTTGTGCCATGCTCTGGTGACCGGGCGCACACTCCACACCCAGTAGATTGCACAACCCTGCTGCGGGCTGCACAGGTTACGGCCGGACAAACAGTCTTAGGCAGGGGGTCGCACACACATCACACTAATGCAGTGGAACGCATAAATGTTATTTTATTATTATTCTCAAACAGTGTTTGATGTGCAATTAATGGTTATGTTGGGTACACGATGGCTTGTGTATACGTGTGTTTGTTAATTTACCATTGTGCCCAAATCCTCACATGACATTACAGGTCAGTTGTCTTATAAAATGCTATGTTAGGTTTACGAGTGATTGTTTTATGTATCTATTATTAAAAGTGTCGATGTGTGCTCACGTGGTGTGTTGCACTCACACTGAGCACCCATTTGTTTGTGTTCTTGTGTTTATGTTTATGTTTGCCATAATGCATGGAGACCTGGAGTCTGGCTAGCACCATAGAATAAAACAACAAAGTGGCTACATTTTCCTCACATGACCTCACGTGTAGTTGGGAAAGATGGGGACCCCGAATCTTTCCAAGTGATGCCACAGATATCTAGTGATACTACAAGATGGCAATTGTGTAAACCACGTCGTAATTATTTTCCTAACGCTACTTGTACTTTTATTTATAATTATTTGGTGTATTTTGTTATAAATACCCAGAGTTTTATCAGGGTTAAATGTTTGTTTAGATATTAAGTTGTACTCGGGAACCATCCCCCTAATTCCTGGCTCACTTAATAGGTGCTCACCAATAGGAGGCTAAGTTCTGTGTGGCAACCCTTCATGCCACGAACAGAATAATTTATATATATTTTTGTGAAGGGGTTTGTGTTTTTAAAAAGCAATAATTAGCGTGTTCATTTCACTTGAATGGCTACAAGTCATTTCGGTTAATTATTTATTAAATTATTTTGTATGCTGATCACGGTCACATGATTCGAGGCGGGAGTACCAGCCAACCAGCGGGCTCTGCGCCATTACTCCATAGTAGTATCTTCCTAATTTTGCCGTGAGGTGGTCACATCGCCGTACCACTCTTGGCCTTCATCGTTTAATTCATCATTTTCATCATGTAATTCTGTTTAATTAATGTTAAGTACTGGTACCTTTGTTTTTCTATCCCGGAGCGAGCCTCACCCCACATCTATGGTCCATATGTTCATAGCCTGAACGTAATTATGCACTTGTTATTTCACACAGGCCATGTGCCTTCTTGTTATCTGTATCAGTGCTCGCCCACTTGAACAGCAAATAGTAAACTTAGCTGCCCAAGAATGGGATTTAAAGTAAATCAACCAAAGTGTGTTAAAATCTGCATTATTATTTATCTGTTGTCGCATCTCGTCCATTTAACCTTCAAGATGCACCGAAGAACGTAATTAACTATGGTGTGGGGAGGCCTACATCCCTTCGGGAGTGAGTGGCATTGGGGAGGCTGACAGCCCCACTAGACCAGGCATTTTACAGGAGATAGAGCAACAATATCTACAGCAGCAGTAATTCTGGAGGTGGAGGACATAGGGAGACAAGCCATATACCGTCGAACACACGACCCCTGCATCATCGTGCTCTCTCTGTGTTGGTGACTTATCCAGAAAATCTCATAGTACTCTTTATTGTACCTATCCAGTACCCTTCTTTCCCAATGGTCCAACCAAGAGTCGTCAATTGGCTGCCCGACATGTGCTGCTTTTTGAAGGATGCCGCTTGCCTGCTCAGCACACTTTATTATGCACATATCTCTTACGTACACAAAATTCACCTTAAACAAATCTAGGTTTATTATTTTTAAAGATTTTTTTCTTTGCTCTTCAATTTTTTTGCCGACTTGGGAGTAAAGGCAGGTAATTTAGCTTGCAAATGTTCATTAAAATTAACATCGGCAAAGCTACAGATGGCGTTTTGCCTGGCTTTGGTTGCTGTGTTATTTGGAAATTGAGTTTCGGTTTTAAATGACTTAGTTTCATTGCTGTGGTAGCAATGTAGTTTTATATAGTACTTTTTTTTTTGTGGTGTGTGTTTTTGTTGGTGTTTATTTGGCAAGTTACACCAACATTAAAATAGGATATTTTCTGTCTTCCTTCTATGGTGAGTAACACTCCAATTTTATAGTCGTTCTATTTTTGTGTACACCAACTATTTTGTTTTAATGACAGTGCTCATAGCGCACAACGCATCACTGAAATGACAGGCTAATCTTTACTGCAGCTCCCACAATAGTCTTTTCTGCACATGGCAGCCTAAGATTTACTGTACCAATCGGACTAACTTTTCTACATGTGCTGGCTAAATTTTCGTTTCATTATGGGAACTCTTCTGTATATCGCCACCAATCTGCTTGTTTGTGTTGACATAGTCAAGTTAACTTTCATTGTTCCTGTGGTTTCGACGGTCGTCATACAGCTTATATCTTATTTTATTAATTTTTATCACATGCATGTAATATCAAAATATTTTCCAAATCATTTCATTGTCTATTTTTTTTATTAATTTCCATTTGTGAACAACCTGTTTCACTTCATATTTTCTTATTTGTATTGAATATTACACACTGATCATGTACTGAGGAGACTGCGACCTGAGGGGAGGGTGCTTCCTCTCCTTCGCCGCATCGTACAGCCACGACTGAGGTCTCCCATGCCGCACACATGTTTTTTTTTACAAACAAAGTATAGCTGACATCATCGCCGACAGTACACTGGTGCTGTGGTGTCCTGAGTTCTTACTCCCTATGTCCTAGGATCTCATATTCATAAATGAGGGTGGAAACAACTATTTCCAATGCCATCGTCAGTCCAGCCCAACAAGCAGCTGCATCGTGATCAACCATGATAAAGAGACAGACAGTAACATTCAGCAAAACACAGTGAGCACAAAAGTGCAACCTAAAAATTAAAAATCAGAATTTACAAATTATAACCTCCCAAATTATTGTGGCAACTTACTATGAAGTGAACAGGGCATTATTATGCTGCAGTGTATGGAGTGCAAAATTAATTTCCACAGAGAGTGTTTGAATGCAAGGGAGTTGAATACTGCAGTGGGACGTTCATTCACCTGTCTGGGATGTAACACAACAATCAGAGAACAGGGCGCAAACCAAATGCAAGCCACATTCGTTGAGGAAGAACCATGGGTACATAAGGTGAATTTTTTGGATCAAAGGGATAATGACATGCAAGTCACCATCAACAATTATGGTTCAAATGTTATGGTTGCATGGAATAGAAATATCATAGCAAGTATTGTTATGACAAATTCTGGACTAGAATGGCAACAGTGTGCAGAGACAACACATCATGTGATGAAGCTACCACGCACTCTTTCGATGCACGTGGCTAATGTAAACAAAGCAACAATACCTACACCACCCGCACCAACCATAACCAACACACCTTTCCCGTTACAACTATTTACACAGTATTACCCACCAGTCCCAAATGTATTTCCCACACCCGTATATCCAACCATGCTACCAATAATGTCAACACCTTTTCAAAATTTCCTGCCAGTGACACCATGTCTACCCAACTACATGGGAGTGATGGCACTACATCAGATAGTGGCAGAGAGCATAGAATGTAGCAGAACCACAGGGTTCGACTCAACAAACACACCGCCAAGACCAACCACAGCGAAAATGCCAGCGAAGTTTCAACTTCTACCAACTTTCGTGGGGACTCCAATGGAGGACCCCACAGTATTTTTGGATGACTGTATTTCCCGCCTAACGAGGTACGGTGTCAGCAGGGAAGAATGGGCAATCTGTGTTGGAGACAACTCCACAGGGAAGCATGCTTTTAGTGGCTTTCTCTCAGTCACTACAACTCCAGTGGGAGGAGTTCCAGCGCTCGTTCCAATGCTGCTTCCGAGGGGTATTTACATCACTGTAGGCTCAAAGCAAGCTTACATTGATGGGACAACAACCAGATGAGTCACTCACAGCATTCATTATCAGGAGAAGCCACTTGTTTAAACGTTTTCATCTGCACTTGCTAGAGCAAAAGATTCTGAAGGTGATTGCCGAAAACACCAGACCTGAATTCAGGGCAGTTTTAATATCGCTTCTTAATGGTACCCTCGAATATGTAATGCATGCATCAATCATCCTGGAATGCACCCACAAGCAACCGTACCACGAACATGAGTGTCATATGATGGCGACACGAGCCATGGGATAGGACTGTGGACTGACAGACAACACAGTATAGCAGCAATCACATTTTTTTTTGGCTCACAATCAGTAAAAAAATGTTTAGACAGGATGAAAGTCTAATAGTGCATCGAGGTAGAGTGGTCAGAAATCATCTGCCAAGAGGACGATTGATAACAACGGCAGTGCAAATAGGATGTGGATTCCTAATTAAACCACCGCAACGACTGTGTCGGTATTGCCCCACTGAGCAATACCACATGCATTATCAATGCCACAGCAATCTACATCTGGACCGAGTCCACGAGGCTGCAGGCTGAAAGAAGTAAAGAAATGAACTGCAGAAGTAAAGGGGCCAAATGCATCAGACACCCAGCCCACACCGCAACAAACACCGGAATTGACTCCACAACAAACTCTCATTCAGCAGGTCAGTAGTTGTCAACCCCAATTCATATGCATTCTTGTTTCCATTAATGGTCATTGGTGCTATGTGCAGATAGATACCATGGCATAGCACAATTTTGTACAACCTATATTTGTAAATGAACGAGATATAATGCCTACAAATCACGTGATCAGATTAGCCTCAAATGAGCATTGCAGTACAGCCTTAGGGCAGGCAACAGTTTCAGTTAAAGTACGTGATATTGAGACTATCATTTTAGTTATTGTTACACCAGAAATTAGGTAAAATGCAATTTTAGATGTACCTTGGCTTTTAAGGAAAAACACAATAGTAGAGCCAGCTGCTCAGCGTATATATTTTGGCGCGAAGGAAAGAAGGACTGTATACAACCTGGACTGCAGTCTGACAGATAGCAGTTAGGGGACTTTTGACAACTAGGATCGGCCAGAACATCAGGTCACAATTAAGTGTATTCTAAACGAATGTAGAGACGTGTTTTAAAAGCATGACATATTAAATTTCACTACGGTTGCCGAGCACAAGATTCCACTGAGGCCTGGCCTATAAGCACTAATGCATAGGGATGCTTGCCACTTCAAACATGCATAATTAAAAGACAGATACAGAAAATGATAAATGACAGTGTTATAGCGCCATCTGACAGCCCATACAATTCGGCCATAACACTAGCTCGAAAAAAAGTTGGAACAAGGAGGTTTTGTGTATATTTCCGCCCCTTAAACTAAGTTACATGTAGTGTGCTTCCACCCTGCATTAGCGTAAAAGATGTGTTAAGCTCACTGGGCTCACTGGACATCCCTAAATTAAAAAAAGTGGATACTAGCAAGTACCCTTGAAGTTGGAGGATCGCAAGAAAACAGCATTCACGGCACTGGATGGCTGGCGATTGCAATTCTCTGCTATGCCATTCGGATTGAAATGTGCCCCCACTACCTACCAATCCATGATGGTACGAGTGTTAGATGGTATTATCGGAGAGTACATACTTGTGTATCTTGACAATATCATAATTTGGTCAAACAGCTGGGAAGAACACATATACCATCCAGCAGTTGTTTTGGAAAGGTAAGCGATAAACAGTCTGACATGTGCAATAGAAAAAGTCCCGTGGGAAAAACAAGTATTGAATTTTCAGGGCATGTGTTTGACCAAGAGGGAAATAAGCCTAACCCCGAACAATTAAAACTCATTAACAGCTAACCACAGCCAGGCACCAGAAAACATAACTTTGAAAATTCTTTGGGCTCGCAAATTGGTTATGTGAATATATTCAACATTTTGCATTTATTACCGCCCCATTAACAAATCTGTTCTCACAGCAAAAGAGGTTCCAATGGACCGAGGAAGCAGAAAAGGCTTTTGTTGACATGCAATTTGAATTTCAAGCATGCCCAACACTCGCGCATTATGACGCTCAAAAACACCTATACCTTCAGGTGGTTGCAAGCCAGCAGGGAATTGGCACAGTACTGTACCAGATCGACGACAACGAAGCGAACCATGTGATTGATTTCGCTTGTGCAAAGCTTGGGCAAACAGAGCGGCGCTATGACATCAATGAGCGAGAGTGCATAGTGGTCTTGTGGGCCATTAAGAAATATTGCGCCTACCTGGAATATCAGAGGTTTACACTGCGAACAGATAACATATGTCTACTTTGGTTCCATTGTATGAATGAGGCTAGGAGCAAGCTAATGAGATGGGCATTACATTTGCAAGCATACGACTTTGTGGTTGAGTATGTACCTGTTAGGGATAACAAGCTATCAGATGCATTATCACTTGCACCCAACAATGATGTGATCATACAAGACGATGCAGAGTGGGAGGATGTTTTACCGCCGGATGCATGTGATCCCGTGATGGAAGTTATGTGCAACAAATGGATGTAAACAGTAATGAAAATCTTATCGGTGACTTGTACGGTGAGGTAACACAGGCACAGAAAAATGGTCAGTTCATGCAGGCTAAAACGAGGCAATGTGCACAGCAGGAAGTTGAGGGGTGGCGCGTAGTCAACAGCAGGTGTTAGAGACAAGCTCAGCCCAACAGCCAGGTAAATGGAGAGTGTATGTCCCCATGTGTGCAAGAGATCAAGTACTCGCCTATTCGCACAGTGGCGGCATGGCGGAACACCCAGGTATTGAGCATACTGTCCGAAATGTAAGTGAGAATTTCTTTTGGCCAGACCTGAACCGAAACGTAAGACAGTACGTGCAAACGTGCCACTTGTGTAACCTGTTTAAAATGCTCAGGTCAGATGGGAAGCAACAGCAGAGGTCTTGTGTTCCATTTGCCATTCGAAACTGTGTGCATTGATTTGATGGGACCATATCCCACAACCAAAGGGAGGAAACACTTTCTCATTGTTGTCACAGACAATTTTTCGAAGTGGGTAGAGGCATACCCTGCAATCAGTGCGAGAGCAGGCAACGCCGCAAGGGTGTTAGAGGAGCAGTTCTTCCCGTGGTGGGGATTCCTGAAAAACATTCTCACTGATTATGGTACACAGTTTACCAGGAGGAAATGGAGGGAGTTGTGTACAAAGTGGGGAGTGCATCATGTAACCATGGCAATTTACCTTCACAGAGCGAACCCCACACAGTGCTGTTATCAAGAGATTAAGGCACAGCTATGTCTCTATTGTGGGGAAGCAACATACAGCATGGGCCAAACATCTGCCAGCCGCTGTATACACACTCCAAAGGCGAGCAAATGCAGCAACAGGGAAATCACTTGCAGACATTCTCCTCGGTCGCTACCTGTGACTACTGGGAGAGGTGAAGTGTCAATGCATTGAAGACAGAAGTGAGCTGTCAAATAGCAATGTGCAACGACAGCAGCACAGGAAGTGAATATGCGAGGTGAGAGAGCAGCACAGAAAGTATGCTACGAGATGGCTGCCGGTCACACAAAACCTCTGCTGAAACTGCAGGCAGTACAGGAGGTGTACGTCAGTATGCATCCACAATCGGTGGCATGTAAAGATTTTTGTACCGGCCTTGCCGCAACATGGAGTGGGATGCAACATGTACTTCCGAAACAAAGACCCACAACATATACAGTTCGTATGGACAGGAGGAAGGTTAGGGTGAATCGGGACGACATCCGGCTCACCCCAGGTGCCGTCAACGATGAGGTCGGTTCCGATGCCCCTCAACCACATGACAGTGATGGCCATGCCGAGCAGGAATTGGCACCTAAAGAGACGGGAGGTATCACAGCACCACAGGAGGAGGGGCCCGCAGAAGACCTGCATATGCAGGACGAGGGAGGTGATTCACCTGCGGTGACCCTCGATGGAGACACTACCGACGAGCTCCCTAGGGGAGGCAGCAAGCAATGGAGTGGACCGGCACTTCAAGAGGAGGCAACAGCAGCAGAAAAGAATAATCATGTGTTATCTGGCGTAACCTTGCCCAGCAGAGAGCTCTTGGAGGCTCGATTTGACAGCACGGACGGTGTGATGTCTACGACCAACCCTGCTCCTGCAACAGCGCAGACACCCATGCAAGCAGCTAACAGGGAAGGAACAGCGATGGTAGGCACATCAGCCAACTTCGTTATGCCAATAATAGCAAGGCAGAGAGGAGTACATGAGGAGGAGGAAACAGCAAGCAAGAGGAGTTTCACAAAGGCTGTTCAGCCGGGTCGTGCCTGGAGGCAGCAAATACAGCAGAAAAGCAGGAGCAGCAGTATGAGTTAAGACGGCACCAGTGAAGGCAGTGGGTCTGAGTGCTAGTTTCCCTGCAGCGATCACACCGGCGGACACGTCCGCAGCGGCAGTACTTCCAATGTAGGCAGACACAGTTGCCTAGCAGGGGGGAGGCAACATACTTCACAGCAAAAGACACAGTAAGCCACAGTGCACGATGGGAGGAGGTACAACCTGTGGTTATATGGGCTACAATGGACATGTAGCAGTTGTTAGAAACATCAGTCGACATACAAACATACACGCAGGGGAGGTGGGCATTTGAGGTGCACCACGTTCCCCTTCACTAAGACCATTTGTCCAGCCGAGCACTCATCTCCATCCCAGTTGGAATGTGCGCTCTGCATTCTGTTGTCTTTTGTACAGCTAGTGTTTTGTTATGATCTTTGCAAATATGTATTCACCATTTTTCATTCATATGCTGTATTAATGTACATTTCATAAGTGTTAAGCATATCTGTGCCATCCACGGTTTTTGTGTAATTAATATAACACATAGACACTAAGTTTAAGCAGGTAAGGCAGGAGATAGTATGTAAGTGCAGGGATTAGTTCAGTTCTCCACCTTGGCACTCGAGCCTGCTTTACCTGCTCTTGCGTTGGAGTGTGAGGTCAGTAAACGTCTAGCATCACCGAGTGTGGTTGCATGTGTTCGGAGCTCTGAATTTTCACGCACACTGGGCGGCATGGAGTTTTTTGGACTTATCATTTTGTTACACCCCTTTAGGGCATAGCAGGGCTAAAGGAAGGCAAGGAGAATGATGCACACCAATAAAAAAAATCAAGAAAGAATGGACACAAAAATTCCAAAATCAATACAAATATATTGAAGCCCATCTATACATTATCACCAAGAACAACAACTTTGCAACTTGATTTGAAAAATATAAATTTCATCTGTAAATTTTTGTTACTTGTTACCAATCGGTGAACTAGGGGAAGGAGAGAAGACACATGCACTGGAACAAACAAAAAAACAACAATATTAATATATCCTGATAAATCACCCAACCTGAATAAACACTTGTGAAATCCCATTTAAAAAGGTAAAATGACTCCCTGAGTAAAGTATGCCTGATGAAAAAGTACAACATGGAATACTAATTTCAAGAATACCATTGGGAAGGAGCAAAAGCCCTCAATACATGAGCATAAAGGCATGCAATAAAATATCCACTAAACTCCTTGGTATTAAAATTATTTTGGCAAATCGTAGTCCAGGAGTCCTTTCCCACAGTACGCAAAAAAAAAAAAAAAGAAAAATTCCACCTCTTACAAACATTCCCATAAAATACCACAGTCAAAATTCATACACTCAAAACAGTCAGAAACATTTCCCTACAAAAATCCATATACACAAAAATTGCAAAAAAAAAAAAAAGAAAAAAAAAGAGAAACTCTATCCCCAGCATAACAACAACTACGTTCATTTCAATACTTCACTTGAGTAGTACTCATATTATGTGAAAACACGTCCAGCATGGTGAAGCTCCGAAGTACGTAGTGGTGTAGACATGATCTATCGTCAGTCAGCCAGCGCAACTCGAAGAGGAACACTGGACACTTGCTCAGGCTGGGGACGAGCATTTATAAGCGAAAACTTCGCTCGGGAATGTTAAGGAGTTGGCGGGAATAGCGGAGAGGCATATGGAAGGTGCCAGAGTGTGCGAGGCTGAACTTGTTGCCAGTAGTAGTCACCACACAGCACTCGGCCGCACCAGGAGCGCCACGCGCCTCTCTTCAGTGTAGCATTGAGCTACGAAAAATAAATCGTTCAGGCATGACAGTCCTTGGCAGTACAGGAGTACTCACATCGAATTACTAATTTTTGCTCATTGACAAGCGTGTCAGACTTGAAGCAGGGCTCCAATCTCACTACAGTAGCATAATATTTTAGGAACTGTTTCGTTTTCGCCACCCGGTACACCAACCTCACTTGCCTGTGGTCTGCATTTCCCGGGGAAGCTTAAAGCACTGAAATTTCCATGTGAAAAGCGTAGGCCATTTTTAGCAGTGTAACCGCGATGACCGGTTAAGTTATCATCAAATATAAAGTGTCTTCCTGAGAGAAGTGGTAGTTCAAACTAAATAAATACTGTGATAACTAATCACCGAGAGTCATCGTGTTACATCATCATCCAGCATCATGGCGTCGCCACTTACGATGCCTGGCACCTAGTCGGGTAATTTCAACATTTCACAGACCTCACACTTCACTGCCCCAAAATTCCAACCCCACTCATTTCCAAGACACCACATGGCATCAATTGGCTTGCCCAAGCATGTGGCGAATTCCTACCGCCTTTCGACAATTGACAGCTGTTAAGGTTTCAAGGTTGATAATGCCCGGGAAAGTCAGCATGTCCAACCCTTGGTACTAATAAAGAAAAGATTCTGGTTAATGACTAACTATTGCTGATTAAAAGGGCTAAGGCCTAAATCATGCATACCAAGGATGGTCGTGGAACAGACCTCCCGCACTTCCATAGTCTTTGAGTGTAAAGCCAAAGATGCCATAGTGGCGGCGGCGGCAGCACCATGCGTCCGCACCTACATCAAGCTGCTATGTAAGTGATAGTAAAGTGCGTACCCTCTTAAATCTAAAGTTATACATGGTATGCCCTGAATTAATAATACATGCTGGTGACTTTCCACGAACAAACAAGTGTCTGTTTAGTGGGATCTTCTGCTGCTATTATAATGCACAGTCAAAAGGCATTACTTCTGCCACCATGGTGCTGCAAAACATCACTTCCGTTTCGCTAATGCCATGCTGGCTGACGTCATCTCTTATGAGTTTCTGTTGCATGTGAGAAATGGGACTAAGAGTTACTTAATTTAACGCAGTCTACAAAAGAAACTCTTAACCACTTCATTTTCTTACGGACGCAAATTGCATATAGGTGGGGCAATGCTATTCCCTGCCCATTTTGTTACACATATGGGCCATATAGCACTACAATTTAGCCAACAGGCCGGCCTACGTAGCACACATTGGATGAATGCATATAGCTGCTGTGCAGGCAGCCCACTTGTTCCCACCAATGTACGTTGTATCTGGCGGTCGTTGTTTCGTGAGGATGCCATGCCAAATCGTTAACTAATTTCCCCCAGAAGTTACCTCTTGGAATAAAATGATTAAATCAACCTTTGTGAGATATGCGATCCAGGTCCCCGAGAAAAGTGACTTGCTTGCTCTCAGCGACCTACAACCTACTCTTGGATGTTCTCGTCAACCCGGCGTGCTCTAAATGCGATGGCTAACTGTGTGGTGCAAATGGTCAGAGAGATGTTTATGAACTCTATGTTCATGTTAAGCTCTCCCCTCTTCGGTGACCATTTTATCGTGCAGTTCCCCATATGGTCCATCACGATGTCAGGCACAATACTTCGTCGGTCCCTCAGCAGATTACGAGGCCGTAGACTATAAGGCCCATGCTGCTACACCTTGTTTCTGTTGCATATTGCATGTGGTCATAGGCGATTAGGCCTACACTGCTACACATCGCCTTGTTGCCTCGCTGCACTCTCCTTCTAGGTCTGCGATGCTAGTCGATTTGCATCATGTGTGTGTAGGCGGCAGGTGTGCCCACCACAGCCAACTAATTCCTTGCTGGCCAAACGGTGCACCCGTTTGGACTGTCATGGGGGGCATCGAGTCTTTCCCTGCTGACCACTCATCCCTACTGCTGCTGTTGCTGCCGCTGGTTCATCGGCCATTGCCACTGCTACTGCTATCAGTGCTACTCATGTCGCTGATGACTTTCCCGATGCTGTCGCCAGAATTAGTTGCTGACGAGGGGGTAGGAGGTCATGGCCCAGACGATTGCTCATGCAAGCCGGTTCCACTCCCCCATCGCTTTGACCGTCGTCCCTCGATGCCTCCTCTTCCACTGCTGCTGGTGCTTCTTAAGATGCTATTGCTGAGTCAACTTCGGGGCTTCGCAATGGAGTGGCCACTCGCACTGGTGTCCGAGCTGACTTGCTTTTGGCAACAAGCTCAGTCCCTGCCATCACAACAGGTGTCGTAATAATGCCACAGTCGGTGCTTGCTTCCTCTCTAATGCCTTCTTGTGCATCCTCATGCTCAACTGACAGCTCAGGCACCCCTCTGGATGGTTCTTCTTCTGCCATGTCCCTGACGGGCGTTTAACGGTCCATTGCCATGGACGGAAATAACCACTGGCGTGTCCTTCCGTCACTTTTTGTATTTTGCACCTCCCCACTTTCTGTTTTTTTTCGGTGGGTCCTATAGGCTCTTGTATTTGCCTACTTCTGTGCATGCTCATCACTGTCTCCAGTACGTCGGTTGTGGGACCAGCTACTGCTAAGCGAAGGTCGTCTCCAGGTATTGCTTCTCTTCGCCTACTGCTTAAACTGATGAGGTATGTCGTGTACGCTAGAGATTTCACGACTTCATGTAGGCCACTTCACTTGGGGGCGAACTCAGTGCAGAACTTCTTCGCGCTATTCTACAATCGACACTCCTTTACGTATACCATTTGCCCCACTCTTAATCGGTGGGGTGCATGTGTGGTGGCTGGTACTCATTGAACCACATAATGTTCTTGCACTCTTCGGGCTTCCTCTAGCTCTGCATGCCCCCATTGCGCCTTGCGTCTATGTCTTCAGGCCATTCCACTCCCTCTTCTTGCCTGCTTGAGAATTATTCTGGGCTGTCAGCTCTCGCCCCTGCAATATGACAGCTGGTGTTTGCCCTGTTGCTAAATAGACTCGGCGCCTTATGGTAAATAGGGCTGCCGGTAGGTGCTCTGTCAATGCTCTGTGGTTATCCCCTACCCATAGACGAAACTTCGTTTTGAGATTCTGGTTACGCTTCTCGGTCGGATTCGCCCTCGGATGGTAAGTGGCGGTTGTCAGGTGCAACACTCGCCATCTCGTCCACAAGTCCCTCCATAGCCGACTAGTAAACTGGGACCAATTGTCGGTGAGGATATTCCTCGAATAAACCCAGCGAGGATAAAACTCAGTTTCCAGAGTTCGTGCTATTGTGCGTGCTCGTGCACTGGAAACCGGGTATGCCTCTGTCCACCTCGAAAACGTATCACTTACTACCAGGATGAATCGTTTACCTGTGGGCGTTTTTGGGTACGGTCCCATCAAGTCTAGGGAAACTGTCTCGAACGGTTTCTTGGGGACCCTAGGCTTCTGTTGCACAATGCCGCCTGTTCTTCGACTCTTAAATTGGTTCCATGCTATGCACTCCTTTTCATGCCGCCTTATATCTCGAGTTGCTCCTGGCCAGTATAATAACTAGAGTAGGTTCCTCGCGGTCTGTGCTGCTCTGGGGTGTCTGGCGAACTGATTGATGTGTGCAAATCGCAGTACCTGCTTGAGGGCTTGTCTCTGTACATAGAGGTGACACGGAGCATCTGGCTGCCGTGATCGACTCTCAATTCTGCCCTTCTCTATTCGCCACAGTTCGCTGTAGCCTTATGTGATTTATTCCCATTTCTGCTGCATTAAAGTGCATTTCTGTTGGCTCTTGTTCACCAAATTCTTTACTTCGTCAATGCGTAGCTCTGCCTCTATGACATTACACTTGACTAGGTTCTGCATGTTTGCCTTGACTTTTTCCTGAATTGGGGGCAATAAGTCATCCTATTGGACTTCATCCACTTCGATTGTTACTCGAGGTGTTCGTGACAATGAGCTGGTCTTCTGCCCCTGGTACATGCTGTACCTCAAAGGCGTAAGCTTGGAGCAACATAGCCCAACATGCCAGTTTGCTCCGAGCTTCCTTCATCTAATGTAGCCACACAGTAGGCACCTATTATCCATTCTCAATGTGAATCTTTGGTACTCCAGGTAGGCATAGTATCTCTTCACCACCCAAACCATGGCTAAGCATTTTCGCTCATTCACATCGTAGCGTGCTTCAGTTGGTCCAAACTTGATACTCCCAAATTCAATGGTCTGTTTTTCTTCATTGTCTCCCATTTGAAATAACACTACCCCTAACCCTTTTCGCTTGAATCCGCATGCAAGTAGGGGTGCTTGCCCGGATCGTGGCGGGTCAGTTTAGTGCAGTGCCAGAATTGCATTCCCTAAAATTCGCCTCATGCTCCACCATCCACACAAACTTGCGACTTGGAGACAGTAAGTGTATGAGGGGTGCTGTGATGGTTGCAAACCCTGGTATGTTGTTATGAAACCAGTTTACCAAACCAAAGATCTTGCGCTACTGCTTGTGTGAGCATGGAGGTTCATGGTAGACTATCAGTGCTAACTGTTTGGGTGTAGATGTACTACCCTCCTCGTCAACCAGGTGTCCTAGGAACTGGATCTGCTGCTTGCCACTGTGGCACTTACAATTTACTCTAGTCTATTTACTAATTGCCGAGCACTTCAGTACCAGTGAAAAGTGTTGGATATGCGGTACCTAGCCCTTAGCCCAGATGATCACGTCGTCGAGGTATGCGAGTGTAAAATCTCCCACATACCCATCGAGCACCCTGACCATCATGGCCTGGAATGTTTCTGGTACACACTTCAGTCCAAAGGGCATGACACAGAACTGGAACTTTCGCACGTCGGGAGCAGTAAATGCAGTTTTCTGACGATCCGTTTGCTTGATGGGCACCTGCCAGTACCCACTGCGCAAGTCGAGGGTGGTCATCACCTTTTCTCTTCCCAAAGTGTGTAAGACATTCTTTACACTGATGTATGGAGGTGGTGCGCTCTGTGTAATTAGGTCCAGGGATAGAAAATCGATGCAAAAGCGTCATGTGCCGTCCTTTTTAGGGGCCAACATTATGGAGCTGTTGTACTGGCTTTTGGTGGGCTCGATAACCCCATCCCCCAACATTTATCTGATCTGCTCCTTGATAGTTGCGCATTGGTGTGGTTGGTAACTGCATTGTCCTGCAAACAAAGGTTTATCGTGTTCCAGTGGTATTGCGTGCTCTGCTACTGTGGTCCTTTGTAACGGGTCGGTGGCTGCAAAAACGTCCCATAGTTCGTGGAGAATCTTCTGGACTGCTTCACGATATTTCTCTAGCACCTCGTGATCGAGTTCGTCGAGTTATACTGCCGCTACGCTGCTGTTCTTGCGTGCTTCCAATTCGTAGACGGTTCTCGTCTCCTTCTTGCCAAAGTGAATCCTGCGGGCCGCTGGCTCCACGATTATGTGTTGCTCGTTGAGCCAGGGAATGCCGAGGATTGCGTCTTTCATCAGGTCTGTACACACCAGGGCCGTAGTAGAAGTTGTTACGACGTCCGTTATCCGAGCAGTTCTGTTGCTTCTCCCACCGTTTGCCGTATTTTCTGATGTGTAGCAAGCTGTATCACCAATGCCGTTGGTCGAAGGTCTCTCTCGTCTACTGGTATGCGTATTATGCGATGTTCACTATTGCCTAACTGCTGCAAAATTATTTGTTGTGGTGTTTGCGAACTTTTCAAAATTATCTCACTTCAATTTTAACTGAATGTTTCATTTACCGTTAATTTTATTATGCTATGACTGCTTAACAAAGTGGAATATTTACAGCTTGTTTCGTTGCAGTCATTTGGCTCACCTCTGAATTAACGTGGGTAGCTTTGAACAACCTGCCTAATACGATTTCTGATGAAGAGCCGAAGATTCTGTGCACTTGTGTTATGCATAAGTAAAACTCTTAACTAAAAAGTTAAACATCAATGTGGCGGCTGAAGAGTCTTCATTTAAATGAATACGTGTAGTGAAAAATAATCCTGGATTGGCGCCAAGTTACCCCAACTACTGTTTATCAGACGACATTATTTCGAACATAGGCCTACAGAGGTCATGTCAGCTGTATTAGTACGAAGAATTTCATTACAACTGACTGAATAAGGTCGAAAACAGTGAGGTTACATAGAGAGCACAAATGCAAAATAAGATTTATCCATTTTTAACATCATATTAATATGAAGTGGCCAATTGTCGACAAAAGGGATTTTATGATTGATAGGTGAAGTATCAATAAAAAGCATTTCTTACGCTTTCTTAGGGAAGGTCTTTAAAAAACGATGTTTGGTGCCAACTAAGTTATACGTATAAATAAACATTTTTGCTTCATAATGAGTTACATCCAGAAGCTCTTTGTTTTCGATTATTGTGATCAGCGGTGAATGCGAGATGGACTTGTGAGCACTATGCTGTAACGTTGATCCGTTATTTAAGGCGAATGTCTCAACGCATCTTGCGTGCTGCTATTTAATACGGCAGTAGTAGTTCTGTGATTGAGCTGGTGACAGGATCTGTTAGAATCTTGAAGAACTAAACGATTATTAAAACGATATAACGACGAGACTGAATGAAGATATACCGGTTATAGTAAAACTAGCCGATTGTATCTGAAGAGTCTTGCGATGTTTCAGTTGCATAACAGATAGTAAGGAAGGGGGAGGGGAGAGTATGCATAGCCACTCTCGAATTAAAAGATAATCTTTCGAGTGAGGAGATTTAGGCGGCACTTAACAGTGGCGTCTTGAGAACCGATACTCTCGAGAGAGAGCACTCTTCCGTACAACCTGGCGAGAGCACTTCTCCGCTCTTTCTCTCTCTCACTCTGCGAAATTGAGACAACCACTCTCTCGTGTCTCTTCGTCGTCACGCAGAAGGATGATGCCAAAAGGCTCGAGATCATGTTAAGCTAAAATTGCTGTCATCGCTATTGTAAATAATTTATATATGTTCCAAATAATTCACAGACAATTATAGCACTACCGGAATAATTAGTAGCGAATAAAATAATATTATTTTAGTTTTTATATATAGCACCATGTTGCAGCAAAGTGAAGAAAAATACGATAATTTGTCAGAAATTCCCATCTATATTTAAAAAAATGGTGTTACTTACCTTATTCGTTGACTAAAACAGCTGGAATTATTCACTAATAGTTGAAATACGATTTGGTTTTGGCCTAAATAGCTACTATAACATTATTCAAAAACGGAGACAATGTAAACAAATATGGCGTGTGGCCAGAGAGGACGAGAGAGCGCCAGCGAGTATAGAATTTCCTGCACTCTCTCTCTCTCTCCGTGCTCTCGCTCTTTCGCGCTCTCTCGGACGAATTGAGACGACGAGAGAGCGTTCTCTCTGACGTAATAATGAGGTGGTTACGAGAAGGAGAGCAGGAGAGAGCGCTCTCTGCGCCAATTGAGACTCGGCCTGAATTTAGTGAAGTGCACCAAAATGAGGGAAAATGGGGACCCAAACTAGTTTATTCATCGATATGTATTGATTTTTATATACTGTACACTCCCTATTGAAATGTTATAATGTATGTTAGATACTTACAAACATATTCGCTTATGGGTTGTAAAATTTTCTCTTTATTTTATGCAGCGTGTAATTTTGGTTTTTATCGCAGCAAAATTAAATTTATAACAGGAGAAATTTATTTTAAGAGGTGCACTTAAGGGTTGGCTCCTCCTAATTTGGAAACGATGTTTTTTTTTTCCCACCACGACGATTGTACATGTGGTGATGTCAAAGGGTGAAAAGTAATGACTCGCAGGAGTAAACCTATACGCCTATTTGCTGTAATTTCAGGTTTTTTTTAAATTTCTGATTTATAAATGAAACTCAAGGCGGAAAGTAAACACGTGTGAGTATAGCTAGGCTTGTTTGTGCTATTCTATGTATTTTGCCCCATACGAATTTCAAAAGATACATCGTAGCCCTTGTATTGATACTTACAACTCTTTATTTTTGGGACAAGCGCAGGTATACCTTATTGATCTCCAACTGTAACACTATCAAAAGTTAAAAAAAAAAAAAAAAAAAAATCGGGCTGCGAAAGTAGAGGTAGCGAAGTGATAACGACGCCCAGCTGTCTTGAAAGCGCGAGTTTTGCAGTCACGAGGCGGGAAGTTGGCGAGATAACGTGCTTGGTGTGTGTGGCGAGTGATGAGAAGACGTCTTCCTGTAGTCAGCGAGTTACAAGAGATGGCGGTCCACTTCCCGCGCCAGTTAAAATATTCAGCCAAGAGATGTCTTGAGCCGGCGCCACCTGTGCACAATCCTGGGCGAGCGCGTACGTGTTAGGAGACCGTAACGGACAAAGAGAGAAACAAATACAAAATACAAAAAATCATATAACAATAACAACATTTTATTAATAGAATAACAAATTATAGTGACATGTGATTGATACACAAAAGCTTACAAATAACACAATTTTCTACAAAAAAAATTGTCATTTTGAACTGTCAATATCTATATACAAAAATAAACAATATTTAAAACGTAATTTTATTTTCAAAAAACTTGAAGACCTGACTTGGATGTTAGTATGTAAGCTAAATTCCAGAACTGCCCAGCGTGTTTACACATAGCGGCGTCCCAGTCAGCAGGGATCTGATCGCCTCATCGAAGGACGGCGTATTTGTGTAATGTACAGCATATCCTGACGCAGTAGTGTTCAACTACTACAGCGCCTGCAGGTACGACGACCAGTACAACTTCTGTGTACCACTTGTTGGATGTCGACAGGCGTCAACGACGCACTTTACACGCGCACGCAAACTGAACACTTGCTTTTCCAGCTATGGATTTGTGGACAATATATATTATAATTTTCTTCTCCTTTACCTCCAGTATGACCTGTAAACTTATAACAGTCCTGCTTATATCAATTGTAATTATGGTTCCTTATAATATTTTCAGCGAAATTGTTGACATGATTGAATGTGCTAATTTGTTGGATCAGCACTTAATAACTGAGTTATGTGTTCCATGCAATCTATAATATTAACAATATTTCAGTTACATTTTCATATATTTAAGATGTTCAAAATGCCTACCAAATGGTATATGAAGGCACTGTTACAGAACAAATGAAGGAAAAAACTACACATTTTACTACAAGAGACAGACATTTGAATATATTTTCGCCGAAGTTGTAATCAGACACAAATACTATAGCCAAAAGATCCACTAAGTTCTATATAAGTTGTTCAAAGAACTGCAGAAATCATAAAGAAAGTATACTGCAAATCTGTTCCTGAGACTGAGAGGGGCTCGGTGCTATTGGCCTGTCATCAAGCCACCATCGTTCAATGACATAGAAGATCATTATGAGATTTTGGATGTCAGGAACACATCAGTATGACAATAAACTATACGATTCAACTTAGCAATTTCAAACATTAAAGCATACGCCGATAATTATTTTGCATTTTGAATACAAAGATTTATCATTTTTCTGGATATGTGTGAAGAACACTGGAGCGAAGAGGTCCGGGCGTCAATTAACGTCGAGATCTTGAAAGCCGATGAGGGTGAAAAGAGGTGAGTATGGAGCAGCGCCAGCATGAAAGAAAGGAGAAAGGAGATCAGGCACGATTCTCAAGTTGGGAGTAACCTCCACTGGGAATCGTGCTCCAGCCACTATGATGATCGCGGCTTCTCTGTGATCAATCGAATACGTAAAGATTTATATTTCTGCAGTAAGAAACACTACGAGACGTTTACCCCAACATTTTATTACAGTTTCAGATTGTAAAAAATGGGGCGTGGCTGTGTTGGGGACACGGCCGTTTGTTCTGCGTGTTGGGGACACGGCCGTTTGTTCTGCGTGAATACGTCTACGTTGACGCGCTCGGACGACTTGATGTTTATTTTACGTTCCCGGCACCGCTTCACTCGATCGTATTGGGTTTTATGGGTATCGCTGGATTGCTTTTGAGATGCTCTTTCCAACCGTATACGATTTCTGTATTTCGACTTGGCTTTTTGCCGAGTATAGGCCGACATTGTGTTAAGTTTTCTCAATTTTTTATATTAAACGGATACAATTACACCACAGCCACGCCACACAACTGTGTTTATACACGCAATCGATTAATCTCGATGAGAGTTGTCGATTGAAACTTAAACGAGCGCCGTAGCTTCTCCTAGTCAAAAGTTACACTACGCGGAAGTTATGAGACGCGGCGAAACCACCTCAAAATTGCGGCGCGCCCCCACCCCTCCCCCTCCTGGCGCACGCGATGCTTCGCAATCCTCACTCAACGTAACTTATTCTTTGATCCTTTGGCAATCGAGTGGTGTAGTTGAATTTTGAATGTAGAAGATAGATTTGGAGCTGCAATGCCAAACTGTATCCCCCGATTTGTTATCATCGGATTTTCTGGATTGCCTCCTACTATGGTCGCAAATTTAAAGACGTATTCACGTCAAAAATGTTAAAGAAACTTTGCTTAGAGAGCTTTAAAAATCGAGTTTTCCTTTTAAATAATGAACAGCCTTTCTGGTAAAATTAATACATAGAAATTTATGGTGTTTAGAGTTTGGTAGTTCATCAGTTATTGAAAAAAAAAATGTCTTGTAGTACTCTAAAAATTTTAATTTACTCTGTATAGCAGTGAACATCTGTTAGTAATCAGGGTAGATATGCTATCATAATTACTGTAATATCTTAAAGGCATATATGAAAAAAATATATTATAAGACGCACAAAGCACTTCTGCGAGGAACACAAGAAGATATGTAAACTAAACAACGAAACATACCTTTATGTTTTTAAACAGAATCTCGTTTCTTTAATAACTGTATAATACGTGGCACATAATTCACTGAGATGAAATAGTGACAATTTATTTAAAATGAGTCGATGTCGGGAGTTGGTGAAGGCTTTGCTAATAGCAACACGTATGTACTGTTTCTTGTAATGAATGTTATTCATAACTAGTGTACGGAAATTCCTTCCGACATTGTAGGGTAAAGAAACAATGTGGCTTGTTTGCTTCGAGTAGACTCGGGAGTATTCGGTTGTCCTCGCTTTTCGCCAGATAGCAGAATGTGCATAAGGTTTATTTTACTCGTGTAGGGAAGTTCAATGTTAGTAATTTGGCTACTGAACATTTTCTACTCCAGGTAGCACTGGCATTACATGTATGCCGGATTTTTTCGTTTTACATGTAAACAAATTGGAATATTGCTATTTTTACACAGAATAAAGATGGTTTGTTAAAAAAAATTTCTTTTTCGTATAGTGTCATTACTCCGTAAAAAAAGGAACATTTTTGCGTGTCTAGCGTAGTCCATACACCATTACTTCCGAATTTTTTGCAGCCCTGATAAATTTTTTCCAGGATTTCCTCTGCTTCATGCAAATAAGTTCAACAAAGTATACAAAATCACTCCAAAGGAACAACGCATCGGATTCGTGCGCGTTAATTGTAGTATTAATATTAATAAGAACTATTTCTTACGAGGCTTTACTAACAGGACTAGTTTATCCCTGTTTTTATTTATATTAATAAAAAGTTACGTATTACAATTTAAAGAATAATAAGTGATAGTTTTATTTAACTACAAACAAGGTAATAGTATGTTAACACATTGATAAAAAGAATGTATAGGCTGTTCACGATAAAGTGAGCACTAATGTATATATTTCACCACCATCAAAATTTAATGTCTTAGGCTGCAATAAGATATATTTATTAGCGGTTAACGCCTGTTGCAAGGGCCTTAAAAAGTGCTCAGTTTATCGTGAACAGCCTATAATATGTGACATATTTGGAAAATAACCAAACGTGTCATACAATGAGTAATTTTTAAAGGCTTGGTTTCAAAAGTGCGAATAAACAGCGAAAAGATTATTCTCGCCCGGCATGACCGTCATTTTAATACACGGGCCATTCTGGTGTGAAAACTTGCCGTACTGTCATCTCCCCCCCCCCCCTCTTTTTTGTCGTCATTCAACAGAGAACCAAAAGCACCGGTTCCGCGACCTGGCTTGTTTTTTTTCTCTGCCTCGGGGTCGGTTGGAACGTGCACGTGTTTATCAGAGCACGCGATGGGATTGAGTTGCTCACGGGCCGTGTCTGTTCACAGAGGCTTTCTACCGCCCGACCGTGTTGCCAACTCCGGGTATTTCTCACCAGATCTAGTGGGATTAAACTCCTACATGGTGGACAAAAATTGTCGCAGTCCATTTACGCTTGTATGAAATGTTTAGTTATTTCTTAAATAGGCCCTGAATCACAGCAGTTTTATACTTGTGTTCATAAAAGTTACTTTTTTTTCCCTGTTAAATTGAAATGTTATTAATATCTTATTTATAAATTATAATGTTTCATTGATAAATAATTAGAACTAAAGACGGGAGAAAATAGGTATAATGGTAACGTCCAGCGAGAAACAGTTCTTATACAAAATATCATTACAACTGAGTGTGCACGAATGTGGTGCGTTGTCCCTCTGGTGTAATTCTCCAGACTAATTCTCCAGACTTGTTAAGCTTAGTTTGCACGAGGCGGAGGAATATCCTGGAAGTAGAACATCAGCAGGGCTTCATGACAGGCTGAAGTGACAATGCATGGATTATATATAGTGGCTACAAGGGAATTATTTTAATTATTGGTGTAATGTGAGGGACAGTTTGCTCTCTCTCTCTCTCTCTCTCTCTCTCTCTCTCTCTCTCTCTCTCTCTCTACACACACACAATACGTATGTTGTGCAGGATAGCAAAATGTTAATTAATGTCTCAAGAGGGGTCCCATATCAGGGAAAGCATGGTTTCGGAGCTGCAAGGCCTGTTCAGTGCCCACCACGATCACCAGATCTCACATATGACACCTCTCGACTGTTTTCTTTGGGTACTGCAATTTGTATGGTGTATGATATTCCTGTATTATCCGAGGAGGACGTCACAGCACGAATCCTCGAAGCGGCTTCTCAGCAAACTGCCACTGGTACGTCAAATTCTACACCGCCTATGTAGGACGTTGGAGATTCGAACACCTTTTGTAACTTAAAACACTATGTGATGCTATTGTGGGGTTGATGGTGGTATTGCGACACAATGGTGAACGTACACCCATCACCATATCCGACGAAACATTGTCAAACTTTGACACCCCACAGCGCCCAAACCATGTTTTTCCGGACTCGGGTCCCCTCTTGAAAAATGATTGGCTGGCCATAATCGATACCCGAAAGTATAACTTCAGCAGACCTTCATAAGAGTAACATTCATATTTCAATCAAAGAGTTTAACTCGCCAGTTGGGTTTATATTTATTGTTACGAAACAAATAATTGTTTAATTATTTCAATGAGCTAAATGAAAAGTATAATAATCGTTGTCGTTACTTGAAAGTTGAGAATGCATAGAAGTGTATGATGTAGTGGGTCCTAGGAGATCTTCACTTGTGGTCTAGTGGAAAGATGTAAGAGTTGGCAACACTGGAGGGACAGGGAGAGACTTCATGACGATGTAGCACGCGCAGATGGAGGAACGAGTTAGTCTCACTCCGTGAGGATAAACGGCAGGGCGGACAGCAGGTGGGATAATCATCACAGATAGTCACGCCAGAACAAAGTGGTTGTGGTTTTGACTGTGATCACTGGTCCATGGCTGGGACGTGTTGTTTGGCTTGCCTCAGGTCAAGGACTACGGCCGCCACGACGCACAGCCTTCTGAGGCTACATTCCCTTTTTTAACTACAGCGCTGATGTTACTGATCAGTAAGAAACCAATCAGGAACGCCATCAGCCAATTAGAGGTCTCATCAGCAGGACATTCGTCAGCGGTGCCAACGACAGAAATAATGGCGTCCACTTTGACCGACGAGTTCGTTGTAGTTTCATTAGCAATGGATGTGTTTCCCGGTGACATGGAGATCAGTTTGTAAAAATTATAGTATTGTTACAATTTCTCTCTCAAAATTCAGTGGGCTAAACCAAGTTAGTTAAGGAATGGAGGTATTAATTAAATAAAATAGTTAATTATAATTTCCTAGTTTTATTTACAATAACTACAAACAAAATTTTCTTGATTCAACATCTCACAATAAATTGATTTTACTTAATGTTTACAATTAATGACTTCAATTAATGCAATTAATAATTACCTCTAAGAAATCAATGAAATTATATAATTAATAATCAGTCCTAATAGACAGTGCAACAAAACCTATACAATTATTTTATAAATCATGTATCCATATTTGACAGTTCCAATATTTACAATAAAATCCAAATTACATGTCCATTAAGGCCCCCCCCCCCCCCCCCAGTTTAGTTCATGTCCTGCCAGTCCGCAATATTCCAGACTTCTTCGAGCGCCCTCACGCACAGTAGGCAATCACTCATCGGGTTTCACGCCCTTTCATCCATCCATACCAAAAGCACCTCGTCCGCTGGCGTCATATCGCGGCCCATACCTACCTGCGCTCCCGCACTCGGCCAGATGGCCTCCACAAAGACTCCTGGCCGCTTGACAGCTGTTAGTTTAATTTCGTTTATTTTCTTTTTTTCAGACATCATGGAGGTTTCAAAAGTGCAAAGTTCCCGGTGGACCCTAATGTTGTAAGAGCCGATTTAGCTTTTGCTTTTGTGGGGGTCAAATGTAATGGTTAGAAGGCAGCGTTCTAGGTATCACCTTTTAATAGGTATCGTCCACCTAGAGGGGAGGATGGAGATGTCAGCGTCTGCTCCACTGGGAACTTTTGCAGTATTTATAGGGTCGTAGGGCATCACCCAGAAGTTTCGCTAAATCCCGAGTGGCGCCGAGTGTCCTAACTCCCAGAATATTCTTGCGCCTCCTCTATGTTTATCGGGTCCTCAGCAGGGAGAGGAGGAAGGGCTGTGACGCCAGCTAGGAGACTGGGGAATGATGAGGGGCAAGGCGTGTCAACCCTCCTTCAGCGCCAGTCTGCACGTAACGGAATTTCGAGTGCGAGACGAGAAATCACGCACGTAACAATATGTATAATCAATTAAGGTAAAAATGATTCGATACTAAACCAACCTTATTCTCTTCGCATCCTCGACAGATAAAAGCAATACCGCAGTTTCTTGGTTATAATTACCTTTTACCAGCGCCATTTTCAATCGCTGAAGCAGACGGCAGTGGTGTCAACAAGAAGTGTAGCCTCCAACCCAGACGTCGTAACAGCTCTCGCCAGCGAAACATCAGCAGTATCAGTAAATAAATATTCATGAGTATAGTCTACTCGTGGGTTATTTACACTTTTAAAATTAAACCTTTCAAAAGTCACCCCATGTATTATTTGTTCGGCTGTTTCCCAAATACGTCATGCATAAAAATCATAATATCTCGTTTATAATTAATACGAACAAAACACAGAGAGAAAATAGATATGTTGGCAATGCCTAGTAAACAATAGAGTCTATGCAAAATATAATTACACTGAGTGCGCACGATTGAGGTCCGCAGTTCCTTTGGTGTAATTTTCTAGACTCGGTTAAGCTGTGTTTGTACGAGGCGGAGGGATATCCTGGAAGTAGAACTTAAGTAGGGCTTCGGAAAAGTTAGAAGTAACCGTGAATATGCTATAACTATCCATCGATCAATGCCATCATGTCGTTGTTGGGTCGAGTGAAGCGACTTCGGGAATGTAGGAAAATAGACGGGGCGCTCCACAAATGCAGCCGTGTTCACATAAAACCCACCGATGTGTTTCCAACACAGAAACAACACCAATTTTTAATATATATATATATCCTAATGTAAGTCCTTCATTTTCAGGTCAACGGAAATTAGATTCCTTTACCAATAACAATCTTTATTTCTGGGCCCAGTTGAATGTCATTCATTTAATAATTTACTATAGTTCCAGGCATAGTACGTCATACATCCGTCCGTCTCCCAGCCGAGCGAATTACAACCAAACTTAGCACGTCCGTCGTAAGTCCATTGCTACAAACGAATTAAAACAAAAACGTTCACAAATATAAAAAATGTTCTCCATAAAAAGCGAGCATCCGAGATGATATTGTGTTTTTAAGTACCCAAAACGCACATACACGGACATAACGGAAATTAATCGATGTAAACAAATTTATAAATTTCATATAAAGCATGATTTTGTTACTTTTACTATTTCACAAAACGAGCTCGTGTTTCCAAACGTAATTATCTGTCAATCTTCAGAAAAATATAACTTAATTTCATTTTACAGCTATACAAACAAACATGAAAACAAAAGTCAGCCCAAACAAAACATTACACACACTACAGAGTCTTGTAAATAACTCGGGATGAACGAGTAACAGAACGTGCAAATTTAGAAGGCTGTAATTTCATCTGTTCCTCCTTCAAAAGTTAAAGCTTGCCAAGGTTTTAACTGACGGACGGATAGAATTAATGGCCACCTCTAATTGGCTGTTGGTCATGTGATTGACGGAGAAATGACGGACGTGATGGGTTGTTGTAAACCCTGCCTTATGTTTGGGTTGTAAACAATTTACTAAGCACAAAGGAGATGCTGACGTGCGCCGAGCCACACAGCACTCAAAATGCCCTGGCCAGAGCATTGGAGGTGGACTCAGCGAAGCAGGAGCCGACGTTCCGGCATGAAGTACACCCCGTGCAATGCCGGCGAGGGAGATAGCATCTTGGACGTCTTGTTGGTCACAGTAACAGACATCGCTGCCAGAGTCTGTGCTAGGAAGTGCCGTGTTTGTCCACCTAAGCGTCGGCAACTTTGGGAGTGTAGCCGAACAGAAAACTTGAGAGTACATTGCACACAAAGGAAATGCAGAATCCGGCAGCGCCGTACGCGAGTTCGACCGAGGGTTGTTTGAGAATTCTGGAGACGGCGGTAGGCGAACTTCTGAACCACGTGGAGGCAGCTACACCCGCCCTTGTCGTCGGAGGCACAGAGATGTTGGAAATACGGAAAGGACGGACACCTAAGAATCCGATATCCAGGGGATTCCACCCGAGACTAGTCATCGAGGAATGGGCCAAAGGACAGCTTCACTAACAATTATATCTGGCAGTCAGAGTAACGACTAACAGACAAACGACCCCTTCAAAACTGCTGGCAATGCCATATCTGAGGAAACTAAGAAAGGTCGCTATAATGTTGGTAAGAAGAACAGGGATGCTGGATTCGCACCGCCTAAGAAGTCGCCCCTCACTTAAGGCAGGCGATACCACGAAAGAAGTCTAGTTAACGGATGAAGTTGCACACACATGTCTTCAAGGAGAGGGAGACCGCCAAGGGGGAAATGAGGGACATATCCCACTGTCTACTTGTATCAAGACTAACACTCGTTGTGTCTCTAAAATTGAAGGCAATGCATTCAGGGAAGGGTGGTCAATGTGACTCTACTTAAGAAAACACCTTGGCGGTAACACATCTCGGTGCCAAGGATGTTGGGAAGACACTTACAACATTTTAAAGCGAGTAAGTGATACCTCCTGCCAGATATGTCTTCGGGACTCCCTGGAGGGAAAGTCTAAGGTTGTCCACATCTACCGAGTGGCGCTCTATGAAGGTCCAGATGAAGGAGAGTCTGTTCAGGACGAACATACTTAAGGAGGGGGGGGGGGGGGAGAGTGTTACGAGCGGAGTCCCGCACTGGGCGCCGACTCCCTGCGCGGTCCATCGCAGGGGGGGGGGGGGGGAGTGGCCCATCTCGAACCTTCCTTCCCCGCAGGCAAACTTACTCACTATTCCATTACCCGACGGCCAGGGAATGATTGATGGATGAGCTGACCTGTCTGGCGTCACGGCCCCCTCCCCCTCGCCGGAGGAGCCGATGAATTTAGAGGACGAGCCAGAATATTCTTGTAATGTTGTTTGGCAGCGCAACGCGGAATTTGGAGAAATTTCCAGGCAATGACCGACGACACTATGAATACCACCGCAGCTGAAGGGTCGGAAGTCTTTTTGAGAGCCATTTGGCTGGAGTGCGGCAATCAGGCAAAGTCTGCTCCAGCGTGGGACATCAGCAGTGAAGACGGACGACAGCAGGTGTTGCGAGACGCCGGCAGACAAGCGTTTTGGACGGACGAGAGGGTGTGGTACTCAACGACGGGGACTCTAGAACATTCTGGACTAGTGGAATGTGGACTGAATTAAGGTGGCACTGTATGAGTGTGTGTTGCGGACTTTATTGCCAATATAGGAACTGTCAAACATAGACGCATCATTTGTAAAACAGTCCGATAGGTTTTGATACACTGATTATTGAGAATGAGTTTAGTTAATTGCCTGCACTTGTTTCCTTCAGGAGATTCTGAATCGTATTAAATACTGTATATTGTTTCATTGTAAATAACAGTGATAGCCATTTATCGTGACATTACTAAGCATTTTATTTGTAGTATTTCTAAATAAATTAGGGCACGAAAAACTGGGAATATATATATATATATATATATATATATATATATATATATATATATATATATATATATATATATATACACACACACACACACACACACCTGACCAACAGATAACACATAGAAAACAACACCGGCTAGAAACCTGCTTGTAGGACAACACTGACAACATAAGTAGGAACAAAATAGGACAACACAACAAATAAAACGCACCCAAACACAGCAGTTATACCAGGCACAACAGATGCAAGCCATGCATGCTGTAGTTAAGAATATATATGCATAAAGTCAGAAAATTCTATGAAGGAATCGAGCCAAACAAACCGGGAAGCAATCTGATGACATCTGCGCCACAATGGCGAATGTCCAAAAATTTCCATCCAGTCATTCACCCCCATTGCACTATTCATTCAAAGATTATAAATTAGGGCATTGTTATTAACTGTTTTATTTAATTAGGACATCCATCCCTTGAAGAACCTGATTAAGCCCACTGACTTATAGAAATTGTAAGAGTAATAAATTGACAATTATAAATGAAATTGTTTTTATACCTTGGAGATGCAGTGAATGTGGGTATATTTTTATAAATATTTGAATTTATAAATAAAAAGTTGTTCAGCAATATATCCCCTTGCGAAAATTAGAAAGAGAATATAAAACCCTACGTGTAATATGTGGTAGTTAATAACCCACTTCCCGCTGTAGTAATGTAAAGTAAAATAAAGTTCATTTCAACAAGTGCCCCGTTTTTTATATCTGATAATGATTATCCTACTTTAACGCCTCCCACAATTCCTTTCAAAATTACGTTGTATTTAGCAACACACGTTTGGGCACAGTAATTATAGGTTTGATTGCACTGGTTTTCTACCCGGGGGGAAGGAACATTTCGTTATGTGTGATTACTTCTATACGCCCGCCAGTGGTAAGCGTTGAACTTGACATTTGAATCCAGCTTCAAATAACACTTGAAAAAATGCAGAAGACAGGCTAACTCGAACCTACATTCTCTACATGTAAATATGGTGTCAGAATACACTTAGATTATTGTTTACACAGCTCTGGCTAATAAAAATTTTCTGGAGAGCAGCACGTTATTTTGAAACGGGCATTTAAAATGAGTTAAGCTTAAAAACTCTACGGCATTTATCCATTCACAATATGACCAAATTTTAAGTGTAACTCATGAATCCAACGTTAGATTTAAAAGTTGAAAACTGATATTCCACAGATCTTAATTTTGTTGTGTGCTTTTGGCCCTCGGCGGCTGTAAGGCATCCAGGACGTGGCATTTGGGAGTTCTTTGGTTCGATTCCAGCCGGGTGCAATAGCGTGCGTTAAGAGTGGGATAGAACCCCCCCCCCCCCTCGTACATGGTCAAGAAGCGAGGGAGCGATACGGGCGACACTAACACGCAAGCCTAGTGCCTCATCGCTCCTACGCGCAAGGCGTGCAGTGTTTCCGTTGTAACTCTGTATACTGTGCAAATTAGATACGTAACATTGGGACTCTATTACACACGATGAAAGACCACAGATTAAACTACACTCATGTGGTCGTACTTTTATCTTATCGCTTAAGGAAACTGCATAATCAAGATTGAATAAAACGCGACATTTGACCACTTTCAGGATTTTTTTCTCCTAGAATACACTTAATATTGTTACAATTTCTCTCTATAGAAATTAATTGGGCTATAACAAGTTCGTTAAGGGATGGAGGTCATAATCAAATAAAACAATTAATTATGATTTCCTTATTTTATTTACAATAACTACAGCAAAATTCTCTGAACTCAAACTCTCACAACAAATTGAAGTCACTTACTGTTCACAATTGACACCAATTAATAAAATTTATAATTACGACAACGGAATCAATGAAATTAAATAGTTAAAGATAATTCCCAATATACAGTGTATCAACCTATTCAATTATTAAGTTAGAATATATACAATAAAATCGGTATTACACTTTCATTCAGTCCCCCCTCAGTTCGGTCCATGTCCCGCCAGTCGCAATGTTCTAGAGTCCTCCAAGCGCCCTCACGCATAGTAAGTTTCACTCGTCGGATTCACACCCTCTCGTCCATTCAAGCCACGAACACCTCGCCCGCCGTCGTCCCACAATCTCCTGTCGTCGTTGATACTTCACTTCGCTCGCGCACACTCGGCCAGACGGCCTCCATCAAAGACTGCCGGCCGCTGGGTTGCGGCAGTATATTTAGTATCTTAGGCCGCCACCTAGAATCTTCCCCAACTCGTGTGATGCGTCGCGGAGGGCTGAGGCGCCAGCCAGTCTCACCAGAACATTCTTGCGTCGTCGCTAAACGTATCGGAAACTCTAGCAGGCGAGAGGAGGTCTGTGACGCCAGCAAGTCTCGCCGCTGTTGGCATTCACGGGATTCCCAGAAGGGGGGCGTTCAGGAAGCCACGAGCACATCGTTCCAGGAAGAGGGGAGGGCGATATGGGTCTCCGATTACGGCGCGAGGCAGCGTAGTCGGCGCCAGCTGTAGCACGTATAAATATGATAAAAGTAAAAAAAATTGGGACATAGATAACTGTTTTTTTTCTGGAAAAGGCCGTATCTGCAGAACATTTATGTATTGAGAAACGCGTATTCGCGTAAAAAACCATTTCACAAAAATGTGGAGGTCCATCGCACTCTTAAGTTTTTCCAATGTTTTCCAATGCGGTTTTCTAACCGAGTTACTGAAAAAATTCCGAAGCAGTTCCTTAATTATGGACCTTCGGAAATCCCTTCTCATTAACTTACGATGGTGTCAAGGCGCCGAGCGAGTCGGCGCAGTGCTAAACTACTGGACTCGCGTTCTTCTGGAAGACACGTGTTTGGTCTCCATCCCGGCTATCCTGATTTACATTTTCCAGGGGTTTCCGAAATCCCTCCAGGCGAATGATGCGATGTTTCCTTAAGGCCCCCGCCTACCTGCAGGTTTATCTGACGTCTGAGGTCGAGAATCGCGGGAACGATAAGGTCGACACGGCCATACACTGAGAGAAAAACCGAACAAAGTTTGTTTGTATAGGGCCAAATATATATTTAGTTGCCGTAACAAAATATGTTGATGAGCAAACAAAATTTGAATAGCAACAAAGTTACTTTCGATCGTCTAACAAAATACATGTTTGAATAAACAAAATATCTGTGTTGGGCCACAAAAAAAATTAAACTGTCAACTAAATATTTTGTTGATTCAACTGTATATACTAGTTTGGCCACTCATTTGACTGTCCTCGTGCATAAAGACAACTCGAGAGTTAGTATTTTTTGTGACAATTAGGACAGTAACCGTGTTTGTTAGTGCATCTATTGATGCTTAACAATCGTATAAACACATTAATAAAACAATGCAACAAGAAACTGACAAGGAAAGCTGTAAAATTTGAAATATTTATTTGCACACGTTGCCCCGTATATGCAGTACATCTGTTTAAAAGATTTCCGGTGACATCATTTGTTACATTAGCCGAAATGACTAAGGCGTAGCGCTCGGACGCAGGTGATCTGGACCTTTTCCTCAGTGCAGAGCGCTTAACCCCTTCCCCCCCCCCGCATCACTTTATAAATTCTGGTATTGCAAATCAGAAATACGCGCTTCGGTATCACAAACAACCAATAAACTGTAGGCTTTGTGCTGAGTGACCAGTGATATGAACCAGTCGCAACGTAAAGCAGGAGCGTGTTTTATGAATCATGTCTTCCTTGGAAAGCTTATTGGACACAGGACCTCGCACATTACAGCACTGGTCAAATGTACATTGTTAGTGGCTACAAAAACAGGCAGGTTGATGCTTTCCAAGGGGAAATTTCGTTGCTGGTAAAAAACAGATTGTGGTGTCCAATAACACGTAGATGTACTAGTGCGAAAGCTATTTAGTGCTCACTGGCATATTTGTTTGGTGAAAAAAAAGTTTGTTGGCTGCCACGAAATATTTAGTTGGTATCAACAGCCATGTAAAACATTTTGCTCCGACTGCAAAACTGCATCCGTTATATTCTGCGCGGGCACTCTGGCATGTTCGAAGTGGACACTTTTTCTCTCTGGCCACGACGCCATATTCGTCTGTGTTCGGTTCTTTGCATCAGCTTACGAACTAATTCATGAGGGACATTCTTAAGTATTTACGAACGGATTCCCTTTGTTCCAAGTAAGTAAATATTAGTCTAAATTATTCCAGAAATTTACTTTTCGTGAGGTGAAGTGTGCAAGGCTTGTCGTGTGTACCACTTATTAGCGTTATGTTTTATATATACTGAAGATACCACTTCAATGTCGATCGAGGAGGCGTAATTGTAACCTGCTGAGGTCGCAGTTGAGAGATCCGAGGCTCGAATCCCGCTCATGACGACTTTGAATGTAATGTTTGATTGTTGTTAGACCATACCTAACTATGGTGGCCCACAACCCCCGAGAGACCTTCGTGAACCTCACTAGCCATTATCCCTGCTATCATCGCAACATTTTCCCCGCGACTAACGAACACAGTATTGCCTACAAACACAGTGAATTTATTGGTGACCACAAACGTCAATTTGTAGTTTCCACTACATACTGGGATGACAAAAACATTTTTTTTGGCACCACAAAATGTTTTGTCATGTCTATTTCGATAAAAAAAATTTTGTGGTCGCCAACCAAATTTATTTGGCTCACCACAGAAATGTTTTGTCAGTATAGGTGTCGTGTGCAACATGTTGACGATTGGCTACACTGGGCATGAAAGGGCTGAGAGTACAGAGGTGAAACAGCCTCTCACCACGCGAACTGCACTGGCCAGCAACATGGCGGAGCACTGTTCGCCAATCAGCGCCTTGTAAGCTGATTCTCTAGCCGGCAGCCTAGCGAATAGGGAACCTTGCTGAGAACACAGTAGCCAATCAGACGCAAGGCACGTTTACCCAAAGTCTCATAGCCTATCGGTGAATGGACACGTCCATATCAAAGGAACCGGAATGCCATGCTGTTTCTGTGTAGATAAGGGCGACACTGGCACGCGCTTCAAGTGTGCCATCGCCGCTGACCTGATGTGCAGTGTCCTCGTCGGGCTGCGTGTATATGCTGTTCACTGTATAATGAGCACTTTTCGAAGCCCTGCTTAAGCTCTGATTGTATGCACGTTGTGTATTCTTCGGCCTTATATAAAATTAACATTGTCAAGAGCCTCATCACTTTATTAATGCGTCGATCAAGTGAAACTGTGAAATTATTAGAAAAGTAAATACTTCACAAACCTGCTAACCCTTACACTTCGATGCATTAATAAAAACGGAAAGCGAAAGAAATAATTTGAGTTATCACAAATGATTACCGAACACTTCTTTATTCGACGTTAAGGTACGGGACTACTTTCCCTTCCATCGTTTCCAACTTAACTGGGCGCACGTCACTGAGTGTGTCCGTTAAAATATACGCAGGCAAGAACAGTGACTTTTTTTTTAAGGTTGATGTAAAAAAAATCACTTTATCGTGAACAGCCTTGGTCTATGACACTTACAGCGGTGGCACTATCATTTAGTTGGTGGAAAGTCTGTAGGAAGGTTCAGCGAAGTGGCCACGATTACTTTTATACGTATATGACGCGCTTATTTTGAGATACGGTACTTTGAAAAAAAGCCGCGTGTAGCTACATTTGTCGGAGTACTCTGAAATGGCCTTTCCGATGTACGTGACGTCTTGAAAGAGCTCGACAGCCCTCGTCTAAAGTGCGTGTACCGTTCGTAGATGAACACCTTGGGCGCATGTTGAATAGTTCTGTGGGAAAAGAGTACTTCAAACACTCTGCGACGAACTTCGGACGTCGGGCAGACGAGAGCCAGCACATGTCTTGAACGATTCCTTCCTCGTTCCTGCACACCGAGAGTTCCCGTGATAAAACCTTGTCGCCGTTCGGGGATAATCTAAATAAGTAATACATACATATTGTTATCATTTCTCGCTCTGGAAATTAAGTGGGCTATACCAAGTTCGTTAAGGGATGGAGGTCTTAATCAAATAAAATAATTAATTATACTGTTATTCTTTAACTCACAATAACTACAGACAAATTCTCTGAACTCAAAAATCTCGAAATAAAGTGATATTACTTACTGTTCACAACTAATAACCCCAATTTAATACAATTTATAATTAGTGCAAAGAAATCAATAAAATAAAATAATTAAAGATCAGTCCCAATAAACACTGTAACAATCTGTTCAATTATTTTATAATATATGAGTCCATATTTGACAGTTCGAATATTTACAATAAAATCAGTATTACACACCTATTCAGTCCCACCTCAGTTCAGTCCATGTCCCGCCAGTTGCAATGTTCTAGAGTCCTCCAAGCGCCCTCGCACACAGTAGGCTTCACTCGTCGGGTATCACACCCCCTCGTCCATTCACACACGCAGCATCCTTCCAAATTCCAAATTCAAGCATAGAGTTCTAGTTTGAGGAGATCTGAGACTATTGTTATCAAGAGGTTACTTAATCAAACATAAAAACCGACACAGCATTAATCGTTATCATCGTTCAAAAATATTGGCAGGCAATTAAACTTTACAATACATAAATTTTAATTTTTTTTTTCGCTTTGTTATGATCACGTTGTAAATACTTGATATTACAACTAATCTTATAGGTGATCGAATCCATTAACTTGGTTTTACAAGTGTTATTTTGTATTAGAGTTTTACAGGTGTTATTTTGTATTAGAGTTTTACAAGTGTTATTTTGTATTAGAGTTTCACAAGTGCTATTTTGTATTAGAGTTTTTAGTACATTAAAATATAGAAATATACATAATACTGTTCTGTATATATGTACCGTACTCCTGTAACTTGTATTGTACTAATTAAGAACTCCTAGGATATTTGTTGTATGTTACTACAAGGCTAAATAAATCAAATCCAAACAAAGAATAGTTTTATGATTTCCCCTTATTACACAATTTTATCGGTAAAGCCCCTGTCACGCTGTCAAATTTTCGCATTCAACAAAATTTGACAACAAAATTTGAAGATAAAATACGGCCATCAAATTTTTCCTTCCAACAAATTTGATCAAATAATCTTGTATGTGTTTGAAAAAGGGTCACACTGTCAAATTTTTTTACTGAAAAATCTAGTTTAATTATTATTTAAAAATTGTTTTTATTGTGACATATTGCTTTTGTTTTGTTTTCATTTAATTCAGAAACGCAAGGAAAGTTGAAATTTATTTTTGATCTTTACTAAATACAGATTTTATTTATCAGAGATGTTTCCTGCACAATGCAAATTAATGCCTCTGAGTTCTTAATATTATGTGCAATATTCACTTAAAACATCATTCATGCCCAAACAGCCTCTACATAAATTAACTATCTTATTACATACTTCGTTTCGGGCAATTGTTCATTATTTTAAAGATTCTTGGCGTCCATTTTTGTCGTGCACGTTTCTGATTGGCTGAGACCGTCAAACATCAAATAAATTTTAGAACTAGTCCAATCTTGACATGTTTGATGGGAACTCAAGCCATCCAACTTTCTCAGACAAATATGGCGGCGATCTTGACTTTTAGATGACGTCATAACTGACCAAACTTATTGGAAGCAGCTTGACGGAAAAATTTGACAGTGTGACAGAGGCTTAAGTTCTCTTATTTTTTAACGACCACGCCAAGTAGTTAAACTGCAAAGCCCTTACGCTCTTCCCCAGGCCCGCCTCCCGACTGTTTGTAATATCATCACAATGCCGATTGCTTTTCCCCGCCATTTCCTGGGTACAGTTGTTCGAACACAAGCCGGCGCTCTTAAGAAATTATTCATAAATTGACCACATCAGTGTATACGTACATGAGAAGAATTATGCCGGACGATGCCGTCAGCGGGTTTTCTCGGGTATCTCCCGGTGCCTCCGCCCCTTCATTCCGGCGCTGCTCTACACTCACCTAGATCATCCTCATCGTCTTTCAAGACCTCGATGTTAAGAGCCGCTCAAATCTCTCCACTCGTACATGAGAAAGTTAGAATGGTTAATTATTTTCCCATACATCCATTCCTACATTTGCTCAGGAATGATTCAAATGCGTAAGGAAGCTCCCAGCTTTGTATGTTAGCAATGCTAAACATTCACATATCTTCAGCCTTATATGTGGTATAATTTCCATACAATTTATAGGTTAAAAACTTCCGTTACTGTTTAGAAATTTTACAAGAAATTTCTTTATAGTGAATGTAATATGTGGCAAATTATAGGACTAATTAATTAATTATTTTCCCCACATATGCACTGGCGGTTATAACAAGCGGGAAGCGAAGACGGGTGTTCCAAATCACGCAAACTTCACCACGAAGAGATGAAGAGAGTGTTAGGAACTATGGGCACTGGATGGATCTAGGGCTATGGACGAGGCTATGCGACAATGAATTCGAAACAGCGCTTTAGGGCAGCGTATCCTGATTATAGGCCGTTCACGGCACAGTGATCACTTTTTGAAACTGTTTTATCAGACATAATAACCAATAAATACATTTCATTGTGGCCTCGAACTTTTGGTTTTGAGTATGGTGAACGTGTACACTGTATTTGTTACTCACGTGGCAGGACTTACAATAACAAGTGGCGGAAGGATATAAATTGGTAGAAAGAAAAAACTAACTATAGCTTGTTAAGTTCTCACTTTACCGTGAATGGCTTATTAGCTTATGTACCATGAAACTTACCTTGCATTATCCCATGCAAGTTTGAATAGCAGCTGATATGGATCGTTTTATGGAAGATTTAGCTGGCCGTATTCATAGACGCTCTGCTAATTCGTCATGTGCAATTTCGAGTGGAAGGTTTCCTACAAGGCGAACATTACAACCAATCAGAAAGAGGGTGGAGGTAGAGCTCTCCTATGGATGACAGTTATAGTTTACGTTTATTGTGTTTTGAGAAACAACGACAAGGCCATTAAACAAAAGTTGTACATTAACGGATATAGCAGAAGCTGTGAATGATATCCGTCCTGGAACGTCAATTGCAAAAGTAAAGATGAAATAAAGGCACTCGCTTTTTCTTGTGTGGCAACAAGTATAGTGTGGCATGTATATTCCAAGATATTTTGATTTGTCGTGGAAATGTTGGACAGTGCGTTAGTTTTCAAAAATCCTGTGCACATGACTGCTACGTTAGGTTTCAATGTCCTGTGCACATGGCTGCTACGTTAGGTGTCCTGTGCACATGACTGCTACGTTAGGTTTCAATGTCCTGTGCACATGACTGCTACGTTAGGTTTCAATATCCTGTGCACATGACTGCTACGTTTGTTTCTTTGCTCGCAGCAGTACTATTACCTTGACACTGAACGTACATGATTCGCCTGCTAAAAACTGATCATGTGTCATCCACTCAAAAAAAGTCTCAGGAAACCATGTGTATGGAGACCACCTTGGCACGAAATATTGCCGCGAAAAATCGCCAACTCCAGTTATTCTGCAGGAACCTCCATACCTGCTTGCAAAAAGGCTCGGATAACGTGTCCAGTAGAAGCTTCCTTAGAAACTTGTATAGAATATTGTATCATATAGTCTATTTGCGGTTTCTTCACACATTCTGAATCAAACCTTTGAAAAATCGGCTCCTGAATTACATGTTTGGTTATTTCAAAAATGCTTTATAAAAAAAGCTTTTCATACTTCTGTTAACTTAAGTTTGTTCCATGGAAATTATACTTATATTTTATGTGTAAATTATAGTATTTCATTTATAATTAATACTAATAAAACAGTGAGAAAATATAAGGTTGGTGACACCTACTAAGAAATAGTTATCAAGTAAAACGATATTAAAGTGAGTGCCCTGGAATTAGGAGCGCAGTCCCTTTGGCGTAATTTTCTAGATGTAGCTAAGCTTTGTTTGCACGAGGCGGAGGAATATCCTGGAAGTAGAACTTCAGCAGAGCTTCAGAAAAGTTGTAAGTAACGGACTACAGAATACGGGCTTCAGAATTCAAGCACGAGTTTTTGGAAATTACATGTATATTTTTTCTTCCCCCGGCTGGCGTACGTGGTGTGTGTGTGTGTGCGCGCGTGGCGGTTGTCGTGTAACTTGGTGTCGCGTGGTAGTGACGTCACGGAGCGATGTGTGTCACCCCCCCCCCCCCCCACTACCCTCCACACTTCCGGCGCCTAGCCTCCGCATCGCAGCCAGGCGTCAGGTATGTGGGTTAGTGAAAACTTGCTCCCTCTACACTCGTCGTCTTCAGCCAGCATCTTCACACTTGCATCGCATCGCGTCGCGTCGCGTCGGCGGCACTCACGCACGCATCTGAGGCGCCTGCTGACCATATTCTTCTTCATATTTTATTCTTCTTTGATTTATTTTGTTAATACAGTTTCCGTAGACCCTGATATTGAGCCCAAAAAGCTCCTGGTATGGAATTCGTGTCAATACAGTAATATGTGAATACCACAAGTACACGTGAGTTACAAAATAATAACACAATAATACATATGAACCACTGCATAGTAGCCTTGCAAACATAATTTTCAGCAGACGTCCTTGTAGTACTATCAGTTACACTGTAAAGAAAATTTGTGTTCTGAGAAAAAATAACTGTGGGTAGTAAGTAGTAAATTTTTCAGAATTATGTTCACAAAATGAAACTCTGGCGATTGCAGTACTCGAAGCGTTACCGCGCTGTGTTGCTAGTCTAACGCCCTTCCCGAACGACCACTTTCTTTCACTAGGTTCCAAATACTTTTGACAGGTAGGTTATGTAAGGTAGTAAAATGGGCCACCACTTGTGAGAAATAGGGCTTAGAGATTTGGATAATCACTGCAATTCAGAATGACAGTAAATGTCTTCAGGAGGGCTGTACATTTCTTTTTTTTTTTCAGTTGAAGCATTGTAACTGCTGAATATATCGGCTTATGAATCTTTGCATCGGGACAATATTTACGAACTGAAAACGGAAATTAACGACAGAAAAAGTTACGTTATCTTTGGTACGAAGTAATATTTCTTTATTGTGAACAAAAGCAGTTCATATAATAATTTATTTCTTTGTTGTAAAGAAAGGCAATGGTGCCATAAAACTAAAACGCATGAATAAAACATTTATTATAGCATTGTATTGTATTGTAAAGGGCTTTTCAACGTCCCCCAGCTTTATGCTTGGAAGCTTAGCAGGGGACAGATTACAGACTTACTTATAACCTAACTGAAATAAACACCAGTGCCTTACCCAGGAGTCGAATCCAGAGCCTCCCGCACGCCACATCGATGTCGCACCAACAGATTGCACTACGGGAGGCCGGCATCAACAGCAAACCTATATTTCTGTAACCTTCTCTTTGAATTAAAGCAATATTGTTTTACTGCAGACAAAGCAACCTCAAAGAAATAGGGTTCTTTGCCGTGCAAAAAACGCCGAAAGAATTTTTTTTTTTTAGAGTGCAGCTCTAGGCCTTTTCTACAGGAGAGCACAAGGCAGGGAACTGGAAGGGTGAACCAGCACTAAGCCTGTATGACGTTGGGGTGGCAAAACCACTTTGGGAAGAAACAACCCTTAATGCAGCCAGCCGGGATCAAACACGCGCCCACAGAATGCAAGCCAGATACGCTACCGCATGGCCGAACGCACTCTGTTTTGTGTTCGTGATGAATTCTTTTATTTTCTTTGCCCTTGTTTACAGTTGCCTAGCCACAAATATCTACTTCCAACTTCGGGAATATATAATTTGAATTACCTTTGACTATTGTTTACTGAGCTGCGTTGGAAACAAAAATCTAGATCAGTTGGAACACTGATCTACAAGAACAGATATGGATATATATGTATGTATGTATATATATATATACATATATATATATATATATATATATATATATATATATATATATATATATATATATATATATATACATACACACACTTGTGGAATTTTGGGTAATCATCATTTTGTTTATCCTGTAACCCACGGCTTAGTAAACCCGGAATTTGAAATTTGATTTTTGGAAAAGTGAAAGTAGACGAAATTTTCAAAGTGGCTACACACCATTGGAATTATAATTGTTGATTGAAATTTGTATGTTGAAAATTGAGACTAAACAATTTTTCCCGCCCAGTATGTCAATGTGTTACTTGGCCTTGTGTATATAGATTGAAATTGTGACAAAATTTTACCCTCAGCCACGCCCGCCCAGGAATTTAGTTTGTTGCAATCCAGAAATATTTAATACAAAAGCTATGTAACAAAGGACACACGATAATGAAACAATGATGGGTGCAAAAAAAAAAAAAAACTAAATATATGTTATGCCCTAGACAAAAATGTGCGTTTTTGGCAAGAACTACAATTTATCTCAGAGAATTAGCCTAAATACTATTCACGTTATCATCACATTTTTTCAAACACACTTTTGAAAAATCACGTGTGACAGGTCTTGAAAACTTATTAGATGTATGGCAGATTTGGTTGTTTCCTGAATATGTTATATATCATCAGCATTATGTATATACTACCTTAACGTTAAAGCTTCATAAAGACAAAACAATTCATAAACACGCTTGTCTTTATATTTACCTTAATGAATTGGCACAAAATCTGGAAGGTTTTTATTCGCAGTAAACAAGAGAATTTATGATAGACATTTCTGTTTTCACTTTATTTCTAGTGCTATGAAACATAAGACTCCGAAATATATAATGTCCGTGCTGACTAACATAAATAGGTATTGCAAAGCTGCGGAAACCGACTGTGCAGAGAAACTGTATATGCTCAATGTTTTGGGTTCGGTTCAAAGTACACGCTTTAAAATTTAGAATTAATCAAATATTCGGGTAAAATTTTACCCTAGGTTGTCGTTTACTATAGTTAATATAGCTGTTAGAACATGCGTCTGTTATATTGGTATTCAGTGTAGACGAACATGACTTCTGGCTCTGCTTAAGCAAGTACGTTGGATCTACCTTCGACAATTAAATAGCATTCGGCTTTTCTGTTCCCGAGCTGTTGTGATTGGTAAATTTTCGTTATTTGTGCTTTAGTTCGTCCAGAACATTTGCAAATATTTTAATGATGTCAAAAAAATAAGTCTGAAAGTTCATTAAGTGCCACTATATTTTCATTAGATTGTCGACTTTTGTATGAAATATGTTCTCTGACGGGAAAAATTATGCTCTAAGATCTCTATAGAATATAATGTTCGTTCTACATACTGTCGTTTCCTTAACTTACATTTCATAGTTCCAAGCGGGTTGACATAGTTACGTAAGGTGGGCATTATCTGCCAATTTGAAACATTTTAAACTATTTCCCCATGGCTGAGATGAATTGATTTTAAGAGGCTGTATCACCTTTTATACAGAAATGATTTGTTTTGGTGTGATAACAGCTGTGTCAGGGTCATTACTGAAAATGCTTCGGTTTAGATTCATTACATTTCATATTTCAGTGCACATTTTTGAACCTGATTATTAATAGGCGTTCCCGGGTAGTCATTAAAACGTGAGAATTAATAAATTAAAGTTTGTATAACGTTAGTTTTTGCATGAATATACTTTAATAGTTCATTTTTTATGTTTGTAATGATGGGTAGTGTAATTATGCAAGCTTCTATTCTCACATGTCTCAATAAATCCCTCTAAACTTGACTCAGGAAGAAATAAATAAAACATTCAGTTTGGAAGAAAGTGCAGTGAGAACCATGTTTATTTCGTTATAAATCTATTATTTGTTATATCGACTTGTGTCTGATAAGTAGAGATTTTTACTGATGACTTACGAGTCTAAAAGCAAGCAATGGGCATTTACATAACTGCTTAGGCACGTTTCGGTATCGACCAAAACTTACACTCCTGTCATGAGACTTATTCACAGATCGGGAAGGTTTCTGTGTTTCCAACTTAAGGAGACGTGCTGCACTATAAAAATAAATTTTAATTTGCACATACAAATTTATGACAATTTTACGTTTTTGCGTGTAGTTTATAATAAACAATTACAGGGCGTGTAGTAACCAAATAATGGCCAAGTTTTGGTTGGAAATGTGGCTTTCTATTCATCAAGCAGTTTTTAAATTACACATTTATAAGTATGCGTAAAACATTCGCGAACTCACCGTACTGAACACATCTCTGCGTATATTCAGCGATATGACACAGACACTGTCGCGAAGTTACAACTATTTTATGGAAAAATAATATACAAAAGTTGCCGTTTACTTTATGCTACATAGTTATAGTAATTTAACACAAATCGTTCTATAATTAGTAGTGCAGATTATAAGTTATTTTAAATATTGTTATAATAAATTGACTTGAACGCAGAGTAAAAAGTTCTATACATTCGTTGGTGTAAGTTACACTAACCTCGGTGGAGATAATGCTGCCGCATATATTTGTGCAGTAGCCATCGGTGGGCAGAAAAGTGCAGCTAAACACAGAGCAATCAGCTGTTGTGTATGGTGGCAGACGCGGGAAAGTAGACAATTGCGCATCGCCCACGTGATTTCCTTTCTCCGAAAACAGCGAAGCTGGGAGAGCGACTTCTCCTGTAACTTCGTAGTAGGCTCGCTCGTATCCCCAGCTGGCTATCAGTAAGCAGGTCACGCTACATTTCTTCTTATGCTGCGTCAAGCATATGCAATACAGTGAAGTGTAATAACGTATAACAATACAGAAGTAGAAGGCTTATCAGCAGGAGTGGTCTAGGCTATAAATCAAACTTACATTTTTGCTAAGAGAAACTAGATTAAATCATTTTAGATTACAGCGTTATATGAAGTATGTATGTATTACGTAATGTTATAGTAATTGTTAAAAGTTATTATTAAATTTTTATTTATGAGCAATATATCTCGTTTTTATTTGAATGGTTGTGTTTTGTATTCCCATAATATTTAGAGCGAATTTATAGATTACATGGGTGGTTTTGAAAAGATACTTTATAAAATTAAATAGTAAGAATTTAGTGGCAAAACTAATTATTTTTAAAGTCTAGTTTTAGTAACATAGAAAACGGTTACATATTTTTGTTTTTGTAATTGTTTATGAACCTACGAACTTATGCAGTTTTTGCTGATTCAACCATCACATTTATGACAAACCGTGTTCTCCTTCGCCCTAAAACAGAGCACTTTCTTGTACAGAGGCGAAACAATGGTTTATACCGTGAACTACAGCTGCACACGCTGGCCAGCAAAATGGCGACACTGACCAACAACACGTCGAAGCGCCGTTCGCCAATCAGCACCTGGTAGCGCAGCCAGTAGGGAACCTTTTGTAAAATGCAGTAGCCAATCAGACATAAGGCACTTTACCAGAACATCGTGCAGCCAATCAGAGAATTGCTACGCCCACATAAAAAAAACCACCTCGCCATTCTGCTTCTGTATAGTTACCTACTCTGTGCCTACACACTTACAAAGTAGTTGGGTATGGTGTTTCAAAGGAAATTTATTTTTAGTGTGTGAGGATATTGTACTGTAAATTTTGTGACGTGGCATCACTTATAAATTATCAATAACACAAATAATTAAAACAAATACATTTAATTTTTTTTTTGCGTAAATATGCGAATTTTAACTTAAAATCTTGAAATGTAGTAACTTCATAAAATTATCTTAACACAAAGTTTGATATTCGCAGGAGCGCTACAATTTATATGAAATACAATGCTTGCAAATATCCAAGCATAGATTCTTAACAATATCCTGGTTTTTGACGAAGCTATTAAATTTGCTTCTAGTAGTTTACCTTCGAAAAGACATTATGGTTTAAAAACATGTATCAATCTTTCTAGTTTTGATTAATAAGCAGTCTACCTCATCTTTACTCTATGGTTGCAGGTATTCTCGGGTAGTCGTATACATACACACACACACACACACACACACACACACACACACACACACACACACACACACACACATATATATATATATATATATATATATATATATATATATATATATATATATATATATATATATATAGGGATGTATTTCAATAACTCTATAAATCCTGGGCGAAGTGATGGTGGGCTCCTAGTACGAAATAAAATTCCAATCGTACGTTTAATATCTTTTTGAAAAGTAATTTCCTTCGATTGTCATTTTCTTTTAGACTATTTCATGCAAATAAGAATAAATATGAAAAATATTAGGAATTTAGAAAATAATTTTATACTATTGAAAGTTCTTAATATACGGTTGCCGTGGTATATATAGTTTATTCACAGTTTCTTAAGACACTTTTTGAATCAAACTTTTGAAAAACCACAACGTATATGATGTGTTTGGTTGTTTCTTAAATAGTCCATGTTTCACACGTGTTTTATACTTGTGTTCATAAAAGAACTTTATTTTTCGTTAAGTGAAATTTTATTAATTTTTTTTCGGTATAGATTATGATAATATATTTTATTTATAATTAATATGAACAAAACCATGAGAAAATAGATATTTTGGTAATGCCTAGTAATAAATATAGTCCATACACAAAATATTATTACACTGAGTGCGCACGAATGTTAAAAACTTAGTTAAAGCTTTGTTTGCGTGAGGTGGAGGAATATTCTGGAAGTAGAACTATAGCAGGGCTTCAGTAAAGTGTGATGTGGAGGAATATTCTGGAAGTAGAACTATAGCAGGGCTTCAGAAAAGTGTGAGGTGGAGGAATATTCTGGAAGTAGAACTATAGCAGGGCTTCAGAAAAGTATGATGTAACCATGAATGGGTTAAATCTGAATTAGTGATTTGAAAGAGTAGAAATATTTTTCTGAATCTTAAGTTAATGAACTGTTATCTACTGGCAAATGAGTGGAACACACTGAGGATTTACTGCTAAGCCAGTGCAATTAACTAGGAATGAGTAGAAAACACTACTTAATCAGTGAATAGCAGCAATTAAATTGAGCCGTAGAATTGTAATGTAATGACTTGGAGTAACATTAACTGTTTCAATTTTAGAGTGTACCGAGCTTGATCACTACCATCTTGAATATATTGATTTTTCTCTGAAGCCATAGCAGTAAAGATTATTTATCACGTTTCTTTTTGTGCCGACGGCAGGATGTGGGTTATAGTTTAGCACACTTATTGAGTTCTAACTTTATTGTTTAGCTGATGTTACTGCCAACACTTACGAAGTAACCCACATAAAATAATCACTTGCTTCCTCTCTGCTGTAACAATTTTTCCGACGAGTTTTTGTTTTCATTGTGTGGAGTCAAATGCCAATGCCTGAGCAAGTAACATCAATCATTTAAATAACTGAAAGTCAGTTAAGGAAATGTTACTGTAACAGTATTAACTCGAGCTACAGTGTTAATCGGTAAGCCTTCACACATTTCCTCTGGAGCCCTTTTAATAGCTTTCTCTGATTTGTAGTTATATCGCCTGCTTTAATTTTAGAGTCTAGTCTTCTTAATCACCCACACATATACAACACACACATCTGTTGAACATTATGACGTGAAACTTCGATCAAATATGTTTGGTTGACTGCGGTATCTATCAATAAGTTCGGCAACAACTGCCGTAGGATGAACCAGTAGACAAGGATCAATTCGTTCACTTTTGTTTAATATTTTACATATTTACAACTCATACGAAGGGCGAACAGGTTAGTCACGTAGAACATCGTACGTTAAGTCGTAGTATTATAAAAGTTGCTGTGTGATTGTAATATTGCCCAAGTGGTTACACCTTGCAATTTTTGAGAATACATATTTCTGCATGGTCTTATAAGTAATTAGGGCCCAATTCGTTATATATATATATAAGGTAAATAGTTAGTATCTGACTAAGTATGGTAAAAAATAGTGCGAAGTGATTTCTTTGTGAAAAATATAATACAAACCGAATACGACTTACAGCCTCAAATTACTGTCGAGGGAAACATGTACCCTTAATGAACGAGGTTTGGAAGTGCGTTTAGTTTATGACACTACATGAGATTAAAAGCGAATCCCAGAACAGGGTCCTGCTAAACAACGTATTTAAATGTATCCTGTTTAGTTACGCCATCATTGTCAACTTGATCCTCTTGACAGCTTATTAATAACTATGTTTATATTAGCAAAAAAGGTCACCATCGTGTAAACCTATCAGGCTAACAGTTCTTAATGAAACAACAGACTTGACTTATAACTCAGACTCCAAATGTAACTTGAGAAAGTAAGGCCCACCTATTAGGTTACACACTGCACCAGGTGTTGAACTGGACATTGTCCTAGCGCAATGACGGATGGAGAGCTGTGAGCAGGCCGCAGTGGGCTTGTCGCTCCAGCAGCATGCTTTATTTCTCACACACGCCAACTTTAATTGATTGGATAATAATAAACACAGATATCTGCATGCACAAGTCAACACCAGGGAGACCCATATTCAGAGGGACCTGAGTTCGATTCTCGACTTGTTTGGTCGAATTATTATATTTTTTTAAAATCACTCCAAGTGAATGTTGGGACGGTTTCTTGGCCGAATCTTCGCTTGTTCCCATTTTGCATAGCAACACGCTCCATCTCAGAAGTATATAAGCATTCCTTTTTCTAAATTATATTGTTAGCTTGCTTGTCTCATAGAAAATGTAAACTCACACTACTATTTTATGAGAATCGAGCAGGCAGACATGAATAAAAATACTCATATCTGTTCATTATAAGAAGACGGGGTATTGCACCATTTCTCTCTCATCGAATCCCCAACATCGGGGATTCATAATCACGAGTCACCCTCATTTAGAAGACTACGAACTTTATATATATATATATATAATACATAAAGCTGTAGTTTGTAATGCAGGCAAATATGTACATATTAATTCTGGAAAAATAAATAAATAAATAAATAAATAATCGCTACGTTGAACACACAGATTTTTTGGTATGAGCAATTCCTTGCATTTTTCAGGCATACCGAGATACCATTCTGCATTTTACAGTCATTTAAAGCTACTAGTTGGCACCCGATTCATTGTTGGTCAGTCTGACGGTCGGAATATATACAGAATCAGGCAATTTTTATTCTCTTCGTAACCCAACGAACAAGTCATTTAATCTGCTGATGCATATACTTAGAAAAATATTTTAACGCCCTCTTAACCAGTGGTCAATATTAGTTTTAAACCGTTGGTGGTGGGGGGGGGGGGGGGTTAATCCAACAGAATATTCAACCCGCTCACTTACACAAATACGAGTGTATACCTCCTTTCTTGAATAAAAGATACAACCCCTGTTGAGTCGGGAAAATCCAAGGAATTTTTGCACACACACACACACACACGCACACACACACATATATATATACACACACGCATGAAAATCAAATTAAAGTAAGAGAGAAACGGCCACCATATACCGAAATAGGTAAATTAATTTACCATTAACTATCTTAAGATAATGCACTTCCTGGCTCAAACAGTACTACATATTTTCATTTCCGAATCGACGCGATATTCCGAGGTGAAAAAAAGGTAAGTATTTTAAATTGTATTAATCTTGCACCTTTAGATGGAGCGTCTATGTATAAACACAAAGGACCTGACGACTGAAAAATAATTAACTACCAGTCTCCTAATATTATTTATTTAAAATTACATACTATGCAATGTAGTATCATAGCTAAATACTGATTCTAAAATAATCCCCAGTTCATTATGAACCTGCAGAGATTCATACACAGCTCAGGCATGTCAGTGTATCATAGACATAACGATACATTTTCGAAAGGCCTGAAGCGAGAGCTAAATCATCCATTAACGGTGTTCATTTTTTCGACAAACTGCGTGTGCCACCAGCATGGCCAGAAAGAGTTCTGATGCTTGCTACCATACTTGGGCTCTATCAGCCCCTTGTGATGCCATGAAGATACAACATCTCGTATTATGCTAGCACATAAGTTATAAATTCGCAAAGGAAATTCTAAACATACTCATGTTTACGCACATGAGGTTTACAACCCATCCAAAATTAAAGAAGATCGGGCTGCAGGAGAGATTACTCAGGTCAGAAGGTCTGCTGTAATCTGCGAAACTATGAACATTTGGACACATAAGTTGAGGATCCCCATCGAAAACAGCACCCCAGGCAATGCTGACTTCTTCCACGATGTCGCGTAAGAGCGGGGCTGCAGCGACGCAGCGTCTAGAGCACGCATTTCCCATCACAAGTACGCGCACAGCATCCCTTCTTTTGCACACACGTTTTCGCAATTGAGGTCCACATCAAAAGCAGCCCATTATTCACTCGGCCACTCCGCCCCAACACGACGAGACAGCTTCAATTCCTGGCAGCGTCGCTCAAAGATTTTCACCCTCTCATTCCTAAAATTCATTCCCCATTCCTAGAAACATTCTTTAAAACCATTCCTCATTCCTAGAAACATTTCTCAAGAACATTCCTCTTTACTAAAAGTATTCCTCAAAACATTCCAAATTCCTAAAAATATCCCTAAAAACATTCCTTATTCCTCAAAAATATTCCTCATTCCTCTAAAGTATTCCTCATTTCTCAAAACCATTCCTCATTCCCCAAAAACATGCCTCATTCCTAGAAACATTTCTCAAGGACATTCCTTCTCTAGTTCGTTTGTTTGTCAATCAAAACTCAGGCGACTGAAACAGCCTGAGAAAGAAATTATACTTCGGACATAACCATATTTCCCTCTTAGCGTTCGTTCTCACGCAATTTTTACTTAAAACAGACTCTTGCATTTCGTTTTACACACAAATGATATAAATTTTCAGAAAAGTAGTAGAGTAAGGTTCAAGAAATTAAAAGCGCACAACTAACGGCACATAAATATGTTATCCCACTTTTTTCAATACATTCAATGTTTGCAGTTCTCTCAGGTTTGCAGATGATGTATAGTACACAATGGTTTCATTCATGTAGCCCCTTTCCCTAAGTTCACCGACGATTGAAGATATCTACTTACTGTGCAAATTCAATCAAATGTCTGAGTCTATCAAAAAGTTCATTGGGATCTTCAAGAAATATGTAGTCGGCATTCCATTCGTCTTCTGCATTATTCGAAACACTTTTTTTTCAGCAAAGACGGAGATGTGAGAGGCAGTCGAAAAAACCGCCACTTTTTTCACTGTCAACGCTGTCTTCATTAAAGTATTCATGACCCTTTCCTTTTTCTGCAGATGCATTACCCACGTCTTCGTCAGCACAAACATCAATGAGTATCCTTTCCTTTGAAGGAGGAGCATCGTTGGGAACATTAGTCTTCGCAGCTATTGGTGCTTCTTCATGTTTTCGAAGTTCGATGAGTTCACATGTCAGTTTAGAGCGTGTATATTTGTTTAGAACAGATTGTACGGCACACTGTTCGTTGTTTGTATTGACCACAGTTCCCTCGCCTTCTGTGAACATATAATGCAGCGTATTGTTAGCAGGAAGAAGCGAAGTCTATACATAATGTTTCTCGGTAGGAGAAGGAATGCTATATTTACAGACCTTGTCATGTATTATCAAGTTATCACCTCGTGTGAACTGCCTACGACAGTTTTTGCAAGCTAAAAATCACACGAGATGAGTTCTTCGGGCATCCACTCTTCTCATGTCGCCGCGCATTGTAGTCGAACGAATAAACTTTTGGATCCACTTCTTTGAGTGAAGTGGTCGACTTTAAGCATCGTACGTCGAGATTTGCGTTGAAGGGTTGTTTCGACTCCATTCATCATTTGCAAGTCGTACGGCGATATCTCGTACAAGAGAGTGTACTTCAATATCATGTTGAAATCACGCGTGAGGACTCATGAGCGCTACTACTTCATTATTCTATATAATCGCGATCTTACTAGTGAATTAAAAAATATATATCATAACAGATGGCAAAAAAAAAAAAAAAAAAAAAAACTCTGGGACTTTTCAAATTGATACCAACATTACCAAAGCTCGCTAACTTCCGATATTATTACCCCCAGCCCCCTGGAACCCTTCTCACCCCTAGATTATTTGCTTTTTTTTCTCCAATAGGGCAGATACTGTCGCCTATGCACTAACATATATTTGTATTAAGGTCTAATAGGCATTAGGCATATATTTTTATATTATAGGCTATTCACGGTAAAGTGAGCGCTTATGAAAGCCCTCTCATTTGGAATAATCGCCAATAAATATATTTTATTTTAGCTTTAGACGTAAATTTCCTAGTGCAGTGGAATATATACACTGTGTTTATTACTTACACGATAATACTTATTTTAATAAATGGTTAAAGGATAAGAAATGGCCGAAAGAAAAAAGTAACTAGGGCCTCATAAGTGCTTAATTTACCGTGAAAAGCATATATAATACGTTTATAGTTATATAATCTATGCATTATAATACATAAAAATATTGTACAAAATAAATGTATAAATATTTATATCTATATAGATTCCTATTACATATATATATGTATATATATATATATACACACACATATATATATATATATATATATATATATATATATTTTTTTTCCTTGGGATGTTCAACAGTACAGATGTCGTCACACACACACACACACACACACACACACACACACATATATATATATATATATATATATATATATATATATATATATATATATATATATATATATATATATATATATGTGTGTGTGTGTGTGTGTGTGTGTGTGTGTGTGACGACATCTGTACTGTTGAACATCCCAAGGAAAAAAAATAATTTGCATCCCAACCGCAGCAGGCAGGGTGAAGCCCTAAGCGTGAATCCGTGATTACCTAGATGTGCTAGTTAAGTTAAGAACATTAGACGAGCCACAAGATTCATGGGTTCCTCAATATATATATATATATATATATGTGTGTGTGTGTGTGTGTGTGTGTGTGTGTGTGTGTGTGTGTTTGTGTGTGGTTAATTCTTTTAAACAAGAAAGCAGGCGTAGAAGTCGTATTAGTGGAGGTGAGTGAATAGAATATTATGTTAGATTTCTCTCCCCCCCCCCCCAACCCAGTGGATGAAAGGACATGGTCGTTGGGTTACGAAGAGAACAATAATGACCTGATTCTGTATATATTCATAGAATTATCAGACTAACCAACAACGGATCGGGTGCAACATGGTTGCTTTAAATACCTGTAAAATGCAAAATGTAATCTTGGTATTCTTGAATAATTCAAGTTGTTCAAGATGTCAATAGTGCATAGTACTTTCTGTTTGTGTGACTGGCTGTCACTGTGGCCATTGTTTATGTTTTGATTCAGTTCGAACTACCATGGTTGAACATTTCTTGTTCCTAGCGGCCCGGATTAGTGTAATCGGTACGTGTAATATGCATAATTGCACGCGACGCGATTTACATAATGATGTATGACACCCCTGACGGCTTCTGACACTAGTGCCGGTAGAGTTGGCTAACGAGATAGCCTATAAGTGAAAGGTCGAAGTAGACTTGTGTACGGGAAATACCTGCAGTGTATAAGTACCTGCTTTAAATTGTGCGGTTTGGTAAACCACGGGAGCGCAAATAATTTGATTATACAGTCCACTTTCAGAGTTAAAACGGTCAACGACGTGGCACAAAATGGCGGCAAAAACACCACCATTACAACATGTGACTTTTAGTTTCCTTTTGTCACAAGCTGAAGGGGCAAGGGAATTATGTGAAGCAATAGAAGAAGATACCTCAAAAATCGAGGACTTTGAGATTGTGGTTGAAGAGGTTATAAGCAAGAGAAATGAAGTGGTCGCCAATTTTTGTGCTTTCTTGCAGCTTGCTGAGTCAAACGAAGGGATTATTACAAATTTTGCTCTCGGATTCCAAAAGTACAGTTGCTGCAGTATCTTCATGGTCGATTCTAACAGTGAAAAATCTTTTCCTGCGAATATGATAGTACCATGGGCCTTCTCTTTGTAATTGTAATTATTGTAAATTACCATACTTGCATTCCATATCCTAGTATTTAATAACTCGATAATCCTTGAAATCTTTTGATTGTCTGTTTTAAAATTCAGTGTTATCATGTCCAATTTTAATTCTCTTATAATGCTGTCTTGCAGACATTCGACTCCATTAGTTACGGTAACGATGATTTTCATTTCACGAAAGTAATCGGCACATAATTTTTCAATTTCTTGTGACTCCCCCACCAACGATGGCATCGATATAGAAGAAGCGAAACAGCAATTTGTTGCTTACGAACTAGTGTTTCGGGACTTACGTAAAGTATACAACAGAGTCAAACGACAATTGTCAAACTCGTCGGGAAGCGAGTGCATTGCAACGAGTGCATAGCTAACTTTACCATTGCCCCTGTGTTCACTGGATATCGAGCCGAGTGGACAGGGTTTCCTGAACTATTTAACACAATGGTTGGGCAAATTCCTAGCACAAGTAAAGTGCGAAAACTCCACTACTTATTGAGCTGTTTGAAGGGAGAACCATGGGGCCTGGTAAGCAACATCCCCAATATTGTTAAGAATTATAATGTGGTATGGGATTTATTAGAGGAAAGGTACAAAAGTGCACGGCTTACGGCTACCATTCATGTGCAAAAAATCCTGCATCTTCCACCCATAAGTAGTAAGAATGATGCATCATATTCAGATTTTCTGTGCACAGTTGAAGAAAAATATTAATTCACTAAAGGCTTTAAATATTCCAATTCACAAGTGAGATTTTTTGTTGCTGATTATATTCGTGGAGAATCTTGATGAACCCTTGAGACAGGCATTCGAAATGTCACAGGGTGATGAAATTCCGTCATACATACGGCTGTTGCAATTTTTGCAACACAAATCACTTGCTGCGAAACATGCACAGTTGTTGACTCCCTCTGAACCAACACCTAACTCATTTAAGACTGTTCTGAGTAATAAGATGTCGAGTACATGGCCTAACAAGATAAGGTCATTACGTGCAGGTATGCAGCCTGGCCTGGGCAACCCTTCAAAGACCACGCTAGTATCAGTCGGTGATAAGGCATCTGAAAAGCAAAAGTGCGATGTGTGTGATGTATCACATACACTGACACGATGCGATTCATTCTTATCGTTTAAACCTGTCCACCTCAGAGGTGGTCATATAGCAGTGCAGTGTGGATCAAGATTTCGATGTCAACGTTGTGGGAAATCACACCGCACTTTGCTTCACATAGCAGACAATGGAGGGGAAGTAGAGCCAATACCAGTTACAGATAATGACGATGCAGCTACTTGTCAAGGTAGTCCAGTGGTGATGTGCTCCACTCAAGGTGCAACTTCATTTCCAAGGAGAGTACTTTGTAGGTACACAAACTGGAGATGATACAGGAAGGTATGTATTATGTCTTTCATTTACAAATGATGACTGTGATACTGTATTGGGGAATTCATGTGGGGTGGCTCTCAGACGACTACATAGCCAGGAGCGAAGTTAGGGAAGGTTGTCAAGTGTGCACTCTGAATATAGACATTTCATAGAGGAATACGAACAATTAGGCCATATGACATGTGTAGGTACCCTGAAATCTGATGAATATTGTGAGATGGAAGTGACATCTTTATCACATGAAAAACCTGCTTACATCATCCCCCATCAAATTGTTGTGAAGGAAGACAGGGTGTTCTCGAAAGTTAGAGTTGTGTTCGATGCATCGGCACCGACAGTTAATGGATCATCCCTTAATGACGTGCTCTTGTGTGGTACCAAGCTCCAGAAGGATATTTGTGATATTGTACTGAACTTCAGAACATCAACTGTAGCACTTACAGCTGATGTGCGTAAGAGGTACAGGCAGAGAGGTATTGATCAACGAGACTAGAAGTATCAATGTGTATTGTGGCGACCAACCCCAGACTCAACAGTCAAACTGTATGAATTAAATACTGCGACTTACGAGTTAGCACCCTCACCCTACCAAGCACTGCGTATAATTAAGTACATGTTTTACTGCAGGATGTCTTTGTCGACGACATTGTCACAGGAACATCTACCATAACTGAAACTAAAAAGTTAAAGAACAGTTTATTAGATTATTGGATGCTGGGAGATTTCAACTACATAAATGATGTTCTAATAGTCAGGAGTTGATAGATGATGGAAGTGTATTATCTGAGTTTAGAACCATGGACTGCAGTGAATCTGTGAAGGTGTTGGGACTGTGCTGGGATCCAGGCCACGACTGCTTCATATACAGGGTACAGGTATATGATGCACCAAACACCAAGCAAGGTATTCTTTCAACCACTGTCCACTTGTACGACCTTGTGGATGGTTGGCCCCAGTGATCGCAACTAGCAAGATCTTGCTTCAGTTATTATGGACCCAAGGTCTTGGATGGGATGAACGTATTGGACAGGATGTACTTTATTCCATTTCAAAGGGCCGAGGTGCTGTTTCGTGGATTCTGCAATACCAGTGAAAGGGCCTATGCTGCAGTCATCTATGTCTGTTGTGTGATGAGGGACGGGAATGTTCAAGTCAGTCTTCTCTATTCAAAGTTGAAGGTGGCCCCAATGAAGACACTCACTGCGACCAAACTTGAGTTGTGTGCAGCATTGTTATTGAGTAGGCTGTGGCAGCACATGCACAGGCTTTTTCTTTGCAAGATCAAAGAGTTTGAAGTTCATACTTGGACATATTAAAGTGTAGTATTGGCATGGTTACATCTGTCACCACACCAGTTGAAGACATTTGTAGCTAACAGAGTAGCAGATATTCAGGCCATCGTACCCCCCCCCCCCAGTACATGGAAGCACGTCCCATCTGAGGAGAACCCAGCAGACGTGGCATCACGCGGTGCTCTTCCTGAGCAGCTTCTCAGGCATTAAGGTGATTCACAGGCCCACCATGGCTGAAGCTTTCGTAGGATCACTGGCCAGATACAGGCCATTATACCCAAGAGTCCGTGCCAGAATTGAGGCCACCTGCAGCTGTTGTCTTGGTGGCAAACCAGATGGAATGTAACGACCTTGAAGATCTGTTTGTTTTAATTGACAAGTCATCTTCGCTGGTCAAGTTGACACACATCACAGCATGGATATTGCGGGCAAGAGCAGCATTCAAGAAAACAAGACATTCTGTGATGGTACTACCGTCACAGGTTATGATTGTAAGTTTTTCATATGAAAGTTGGTAACAACTTGGTAGTGTAAACAGGTGTTTGTATTTTAAACCTTGTAAACAGACCGGTCTGTTGTGTTGTTATATTATAAAGTTCTATTAATGATATGGTTATTTATATAACATTGCATTATGTTTTAAATATGGTTTGCATTGGAACATATATTCGCTTTTAGTTGTATACTAACGTAATTGCTAGGTGTAATTACGCTTGCAGCGCTACAGTTGTTTAGGCGGTCGCCGCTAGGTGCGTTGCATGTGGCGAGCGTGTGACGTCGTCTGTGTGTGACGCGAACTGTAGGTTGTGCGCAGGCGTGAGGCCGAGGCAAACGGAGTCCGAGCTCCGTGACGGAGAGAGTGTCTCGAGCCGATGGTCGAGCAGCTTGCATCGCGTGATAATTAAGTCGGCGGTTAGGGTGAAATGCGGCTAGCTTGTTGTGCCGAGATGGTGCCGTATCGTACACGTCTGCTTAATAAGTTTCTTTTGTCGTAGTTATGTGTTACGTATCAGTGTGCAACTATTCATCAGTACGGCTACTCAAATGTTTTCGCTGCCGTTTCTGTTTGTCAATGCAGAAGTGTTTTCACCCGGGAAACGATGCTAGTTTTGAGCTATGCTGCATGGAGTGTGATTACGGCAGCTGCTAATTGCAACATTAACTTTCCGTGTGTGGGAAATCCTGACTAAACGTCGCTTAATCATAAGTGTGTGAGGAGACTCGCCGATTCTTCATCGTTGACTGAGGTGGGCCTAACAGTCATCTGGGGCACGAGTTCGTCTGGTACGTTTTGTATGCTGCTTCGAAGGTGTGAGGGCGATGTGTGTCCCGCACGCCACAGAATCATCGGGTACATCAATCTGCAGGTATGAGAGAAGCGCATTTGAATGCCCGTTTGGTGTCGGGGCGAAATCTTTGAAAATATGACTTTCGCTGCGGTCTTGAAGTTTCAGAAAATCTACATTGTGCGTCAAACTATGGATAAATGAACATTGTTTGCAACAAGGAATTTGGTGTCACGTTGTTGGTTCATGAGTGTAGTCTCCCAGTAAAATTATTTAACATAATTTTTGCTTTGATATAAATATTGGATGTGCGTAACTTAAAAGTATTATGGTTCATGTTAAAAATGCCCCGCTTCACTATACTCTTTTTTCATGTGTTTGCTTTCTACTCCAGTTGGTAATGAATATATGTTGGTGTTGTTTGGAAATACTGTGTTGAATGAGGTAGTAGTGAGAACCCCGACGCCCTTGGAAGTAGAGGGCGACTCAATTCAAAGAGTAATTTCCTGACACTGGAGGAGTTGAGAAATGTTACCGTGACATTGGTCAAACATGTACAGTTGTGTAGCTTCAAGGAAGAATTGTTTGCTCTTCAAAAGGGGAGCAGGTGCCCCAGCGGTACACAGCCACTGATGCCATTTCTCGATTCAAATGGAGTTATCAGGGTGGGCAGACGGCTTCACCATTCTTCACTACCAGATACTGCAAAACACACCATTTTACTTCTAAAGCAAAGTCACTTGTCCAGACTCATTATTATCCATTGTCATGCCATCAATTTACACCCAGGGTCATCCACGACCTTGTATATATTCCGCCGAGAGTACTGGATAATTTATGCACGTTCTGTAGAGCGAAATGTAATTCATAAGTGCATACAGTGTTTTATGGCCAGACCAGTCGCTCACAATTCAGTAATGGGCACTCTGCCAAAAGCACTGTTTTCGCAGGTTCGAGCATTTAGGTCCATTGGGGTACATTTTTGAGGACCTTTCCATGCCACACCAGTACGAACAAGGAAGAAGGCAACCTTCATGTTATACATGTGTCTGTTTGTTTGTATGGCCACTAAGGCAGTACACTTGGAACTGCCCACAGACTTGTCAACTGCAGCTTTTCTGGCTGCATTCAAGCGATTTGTGTCAATAAGAGGAATCCCTACTGATGTGTACTCCGATAATGGCACCAACTTTGTGGGAGCACATAAACAACTCAAGGAGGTGTATGCAACATTACTTTCAAAGGATAATGAGGAAGGGATTGCAGCTAAGGTGAACCTGGGAGGGTCGAAGTGGAACTTCAACCCTCCAGCAAGTCCAAACTGTGGAGGTCTGTGGGAAGCAGCAATCAAGAGCACCAAGTAGCATCTATACAGAGTTGTAGGTACTCAGTTACTGACCTTCGAAGAACTCTCAACGCTGTTTGCACAGGTTTCAGCTGTGTTGAATTCGAGACCTATATGTGCCCTCCCAACAGATCCTCGGGAGTATGATGCCCTGACACCAGGCCTTTACTTGTAGGCGAGCCATTGGTAGCTGTACCTGATCACAATCTGTGTGATATTCTTTTGAACCGTCTTGATCTCTGGCAAATGATCACGCAGTTTCACCAACAATTATGGAAGAGATGGAGTGTGAAGTACCTACACAACCTCCAGCAAAGGGGAAGATGGACACAGCCAGTTTCTGACACGTGCATCGTTCAGTTAGTGCTGCTGTAAGACTCCATGCTGCCACCACTAAAGTGGAAGACTGCTAGAGTGTCAGCAGTACATCCAGGCCAAGATGGTGTAATTCGTGTGGTAACCTTAAGAACTCCACAGGGGGAGTTCGTACAACCTGTCAACAAGATCTGTCCGCTTCCTGTGGATTAACATCAGTGATAGTAGACTTACCCATTTCATATTTATTGTATAGTTTTTTTATGTGAACTTGAATATAATCATTTTCGGTGGGCGGTATGTTCACGATGCTGATAGTACATATACTCTCTGCGTGTGTGACTGGCTGTTTTGTTGGCCATACTGGGGCCATTGCTTTTGTTTTGACTCATTGCGAACTATCATGGCGGCGGGTGATGGTTTGTATTCGTTCGTGCTCAACACGAGTATTTACTGATATCAAATAAAGCTTTGTGCTCACTATAGCGAATTTTCAAAAGTTAATAATTACATATTTTCCTCCTGTACATGTTACGATTTTATATAATTATTATTAAGTTTGTAGTACTCAAAAAGAGGATAATTAGCGATTCTGAAAGGCCGACAAATGCCGGGGTTTCGATACGAGAGAAAAAGTTGCAACTCCTTTCCTCTTTTAATGAAAATATGTACAGGCTGTTCACGGTAAAATGAGCACTTTTGAAAGCTTGGCTTAAGCTATACTTATATACACGTTGCGTATTCTTCCACCTTATGTAAAATTAACATTGCCATTGGCCTCATCACTTTTTTCATGTATCGGTCAAATGAAACTGTGAAATTATTAAGAAAGTAAATACTTTACAAATCTGTTAATTTTTACACTTCGATGCATTAAATAAAAGATTGCGAAAGAAATAATTTTAAGTTATCACAAATGTGTTACCTAACACTTTTTATTCGACGATAAGATATGGAACTACTTTCCATCCACCGTTACCAACATTACTGGGAGATGTCACTCTGCGCGACCATTTAAAATTTATGCACGTAGGAGCACTGGCATTCTAAGGTTCATTTTTAAAGTGCTCGCGTTATCGTGAACAGCCGTTAAAGAATTTTTTATTCGTGTCTGAATACCCGATTCTCATTAAATAGTAGCGTGAGCTTACAATTTCCAGGCGACGTGCAAGCTAATAAGAAAAAAAAGAAGGTTACGTCATTTTGAGACAGAGTGAGTTGCTAGGGCGAACGGGAACAAGCAAGGACTCGGCCAAGAAATCATCCCGGCATTCACACGAAGTGACTTAAAAAATATATATATATTCGGCCGAACGAGTCAAGAATCAAACTCGGGTCCCCTTGAATACGGGTCTCTGACTTGCGAGTGCAGGTTGTTGTGTTTATTATCCAATGAATTAAAGTTGGCGTGTGTGAGAAATAAAGCATGCTGCTGGAGCGACAAGCCCACTGCGGCCTGCCAACAGCTCTCCATCCGTCAGTGCACTAGGGTAAAGTCTAGAGTTCAACACCTGGTGCAGCCTGGCTGGACGTGTGCGTGAGCTCAGGCCACGACCGTGCGTGTCTCTAGTTTACTTCTGTAATGGGTCTCTTGTCCACTTCTTTAAGTATGCTATTGTCTAAATAGTCTTACGCTGTGAACATGAAAGAGGCGGGTAGTCCCGGACTAGGTACAGTAATCAATAAGAACTAGTAAAATTACCCATTTAGCAGTCAAGTGCAACCTGAAAAGAGACACAATTAAGTACATTTTGATTAACAGTGATCGCAGTGATACAATGGACCAGTTTCATCAACACTAGCACATTCTTCAGGTAGAGGTGCTGGGAAGGGGGACACTCCACAAATATTAGTTTTTTAAATACATTTTTAATTACAATTTTTTAAAAATGATTTTTAATAATACATTTAAATTTTTGTTTATATATTCATTTACTAATAATTTTTTCGATAGTGTTTTAAATAAACTTTTAAATAATTTTTGGAATTTGTTGTATTTTCAATGTCGAAGGTCACTGGGATCAAGGCCAAAGGTCTAGGTCAAGGTCACCGATATCCTATATGGTGGACCAGATGGCCGCCGGGGGACCGGAATGACAGCATGAAGAGCTCCGTGCTCCGACGCCAGATGCCGTAGCACCCGACTTTGCATTTTCTACTACTCCGGACACCACCATTACGGCATCCGTCTCTTATTGACATGGAAAAACTTATATTGGTATCTTCTCACAATGCTCATCTTATATTGGTATCTTCTCACAATGCTCATCTTATATTGGTATCTTCTCACGATGCTCATCTTATATTAGTATCTTCTCACAATGCTCATCTTATATTGGCATCTTCTCACAATGCTCATCTTATATTGGTATCTTCTCACAATGCTCATCTTATATTGGTATCTTCTCACAAAGCTCATCTTATATTGGTATCTTCTCACAATGCTCATCTTATATTGGTATCTTCTCACAATGCTCATCTTATATTGGTATCTTCTCACAATGCTCATCTTATATTCAAACAATTTTTTTATATTCATTTATCTACCTCTTACATTTTCCTCTAATAATAGTAAGTGTATAACTTCAAGTTTAATTTAATTTGTAAAAAAAAAATATGTGATTTATATTTTGAGTAGCACACTGGTCTCCTAGCTGACTGTTGGATGATGAAAACGTATAAGCTGTCGCATGATGATGACAGCCCGAGGAAATGTACCGCGATTTGTGTGAGAGGAAAAGCGTGCTCATTCATGTAACGGTAGAGACAGGGAATATTCTCGAATTAATTAAATAAGAGATCTATTTATTCAACGGCCGCTGCCTCTGAAATAGCCAATTATTCCGTGACGCTAAGGTCTCTCCCTGGCCCACTGTCTTACAGAATCCGTCAAATAAAGAGGGGTCAAGATAAAAGTGAAACAAACTATTTAGCCTCTTGCCAGAGGCATATTTTTTGGTATCTGTTAATTGATTGGTATTGGTTTGATACCCACGTCTGTAAAGTAACGAGTTTACTATTACAACGTTACTATACTATTACAACGTTACTATACCAAGGACGCGCATGACGAAAGTTACATATTTTAGAAAAAAATTTCCAGTTTGGTGACCGTCTGCTGTCACGTCATACGAAGAAGTGTATAGGCTATTCCCGGTAAAATGAGCAGTTTTGAGAGCCCTGCTTATGATCTACTTGCATGCACGTTGTATATTCTTCTGCCTCGTGTAAGATTAACGTTATCATGGGCCTCACCACTTCATTCTTGTATCGGGCAAGTGAAACAGTGAAATTATTGGGAAAGCAAACATTAACAAATCTTCTCATTTTGACACTTAAATGCATTAAAAAAAAAAACAGGAAGCGAAAGAAATGATTTAAGTTACATCATATCGTTACCTTACACTTTTTTATTCGACGTACGATACGGAACTACTTCCCACCTATCGTTACCAACTTTACTGGGCGCATGTCACTTAGGGCGTCCATTATAATATATGCAGATAGAAGCAGTAAGTTTTTTTTAAAGATGATTTCAAAAATGCTCACTTTATCGTGAACAACCTTTAGTAAGTAATGTTATAGTCTATTCGCAATATCTCCACACTTTTTTAATAAAACTTGAGAAAACTCACCCCATGTATGACGCGTGTGGTTGTTTCCTAAATATGACATGTTTCACAAACGTTTTATACTTGTGGTAACATGACAGTAAATTATATTTAGTTAAATTGAATTTTTACGTATACTTTTTTTCATTTATAACTAATATGGATAAAGACAGAGAGAAAATAGGTGGGTTGGTAATGCCCAGTAAGAAGTATTTATTTTGGAATATAATATTTCACTGAGTGCGCACGAATGCGGTGCGTTGGCTCTCTGGTGTAAATTTATAAGCTTTGCTTGCATGAGGCGGAGGGATATCCCGAATATACAAATTTATCAGGGTTTCAGAATAGTTCAAGTAACCGTGAATAGACCATATATTCGGAATCCAGCAATAAACGGTGCTACTCAAATGACGAACACGAACTGCTCTACATCACGAATACATCTTCAAGACAATTAATAAATTGATGTTTGTGCACAACCACGTAGTGATGCATAATACATTTAGTAATGTTGTGGTCAACCTCATTTACGAGAAACACAAGAGTAAAACTGTGCCTTGAAACAAATTCAGGGTTTGGAATAATGACTTCTGTAAATGTCACTCTCATTAAATATATACTAATAAATAAAATAGAAGTGTCCGTCTGTTATAGAAAATTGATATCAATATCTAAGAGTAATATGCTATTCAAACAATGCTGAAGCATATATAATTGTTTTTAAAAACTTTATCTGTCTGTCTGGATGTTTGTCCAGAATAGGCTCCTAAACGGCTGAATCGATTTTGATAAAACTTTCAGATATCATAGAGTTTATTTATATTTAAAATCTGCTCTTTATTTCATCTCGATATCTCAAATGGTCACCAAGCAAATTCATTCTTTCATATAATTATATAATTTTCTTTATGTTTCATATCTTATTTCTTTGCAAAAGGATTATTGTGAAAAACCATTGTTGAAATAATAATAATTCTTTTTTGTTTAACTATTCATTTATATAATACGCATCATAGAAAAGTTACCTTAGTTTTTGGGAAAACATAGTAAAATAACACTTATCAAAAAACCGACACTAACATGACGACAAAACTATTTCCTATAATAAAGTAACAATCTTAGGCATGTGTTTCATTAACTCCATAAAACGTGGGCGAAGCAATGGCGGGCTGTATTTCGGTAACTTCATGAATCCTAAGCGAAGCAAAATTTCTATTTCAAACATATATAAGCAAATCCTTAGGTCCACGCGAACGAAGTCGCAGGCACTGCATTCATTTCCATCTAGACATGAAATCTATTTTTATGTTTCGATTATAGAAATTATTATGTATAAATTTCGATTGACACTATTCACGCCTTATTGCACTTTTCTATTTCTATTTTAAAAATATGTAAACTAATCCTAAAGTCCACACGAATGAAGTCGAGGGAACAGATATTATGGAATATCTTCGTGAGACAATGTGACGTGATTAGTTGACGTCTGCCAGTTCGCAGTAATGACCTACTATACGAATGTGATATAAGAGTGAAATTAAAATTCTGTTGAACTTTTGTGTTAGACGACTATCTCGAAGATGCAGATAGTGGAGTAATTTAATCGTTCCAAGGAACCATGTTTGTGCAGTTCATTTTATTATAATGCCGGCCACTAATTTTTTATCTCTACAGAAATAATCTATATAACACGCAAGGTGTATTTAATATTACTGTAATTCTTATTGTTGTTTATTTATAGTTTTCAGAACCACGAGGTGCCACCAAGAGCAATGTAAAGCGTAGTCCTGTATACAAATGGACGGCACTATCAGTAACCACATATTTCCAACTCAGAGCACGGTTAGACAAAAATAAACATGAGCGAAATTACGTTTTGATGTCTTGGAACGTCAGCTTTTAGGGTCGTACATTTTCTTGCGGTGAGCGAAAGCATTTTCGACAGAGAAAAAGTGAAGAAATTGATGTTCTGATAAATGTGCGCTCTGGTTCTAGATGACGTGACAAATCGGTTTCAGCAGCTCGAAGGAAGGAGAATTTGCTATTCCTGCAGTCGAGGAATCAGCTCGTCAGCTGCAGATGAATATTACCGTTAGGAGACCTAACGTTTGTTCGTAATGTAACAGAAGTTTATTTACTTCGATTGCTATATATATAAATTTAAACTTTTAAAATCATAAAAATTTCATGAAATGTTTAACATAGTTTGTACAATTTCAGTAATCGTATGTTTCGTTTCCACCACTTGCCTAGCGAAACTAGAAACGGAGCATTTACATAAGTCAAAAAAAGTGGCCGAAATACGGTCACAAGGAATTGAAAAATTATGTGCCGATTACTTTCGTGAAATGAAAATCATCGTTACCGTAACTAATGGAGTCGAATGTCTGCAAGACAGCATTATAAGAGAATTAAAATTGGACATGATAACACTGAATTTTAAAACAGACAATCAAAAGATTTCAAGGATTATCGAGTTATTAAATACTAGGATATGGAATGCAAGTATGGTAATTTACAATAATTACAATTACAAAGAGAAGGCCCATGGTACTATCATATTCGCAGGAAAAGATTTTTCACTGTTAGAATCGACCATGAAGATACTGCAGCAACTGTACTTTTGGAATCCGAGAGCAAAATTTGTAATAATCCCTTCGTTTGACTCAGCAAGCTGCAAGAAAATCACCGTACGTGAAATTCTGGGTCGTTTCTGGGGTGAAAGAATGCTACACGTTGTGCTAGTGTGCTGGGATGAGAAGACTTTGTCGCCAGATGCATTTTTCATCAATCCGTTCGAAGGGAACAAGGTCGTGAATGCCCTTAACGTCGTGAAGAATGGAATGAACTTGGCCGAGCAGATGGACGTGTTGACGAGGGATGTGCATGGGTTCAGGATCAAGATAGCGATGTTCGCATTCCCAAGCAAGGCGGAAGTGAAGAGGCTGCTGCCAGACAGGCAGGCACAACTGACCGGAAGTGACGGGGAGATGGCGACTGCCGTGCTCAGTCGCATGAACTCCACCCCATTCGTCACTTTCACAGAGACGAGCTACATGTTCGGGTTCAAGCTGCCGAATGGTACGTGGACGGGCGTAACGGGAGATATGTACTACGGCAGGTCTGAGGCCTCCTTCAACGGGAGGTGGGCAGCATTCGTCAGCTTCGATGTCTTGGAGCTGTCCTATCCGCACTATCAGGACGATGTGTGTGTCATCGTGCCCAAGGCAGAGCGCTTACCCCTCTACAGGCACATATTCCTGCCCTTCTCCTGCTGGGTCTGGCTCGCCCTGATGCTCTCTCTCCTGACCTACACCACGCTTTGGATAGTCCTCAGGAAGCTCTCCGCAAAGGAACAAGAGGACACGCCAAAGACCGTCTTGGAGATTTTCAGGACGTTCATACTGGGTTGTGTGATGATCCACCCGCTCACGACCCAAGAAAGTTTCGTCCTGGGATTCTGGCTCATGTTCAGCATAGTAATGACCAACGCGTTCCAAGGTTCCTTGACCAGTTACCTCGCCGTCCCTCAATTCCTGCCTGACATTGACACACTTCATCAGTTGGACAAATTGGGATTGCCCATCGTCGTCTTATCCGGAGCAAGGTTCGACATCAGCGTCGATGATCCCGTCGTAGAAAACATATTTCGCAAGCTGCAGCAGTGGTACAATTTCGGAATCGTGCCAGAGAAGATCGCTAGGAGGGAATTTGCGGCTGTGGTCAACAAACACTCTGCGCGCCTGCTTGTTCGTCGAGCAGAGTACATGGCTGACGGCTACCCTTGTCTTCACCTCTCTGAAGAATGTTTGATGCCAGGTCATGTACACTATGCGGTGAGGAAAGGCTCACCTTTCCTACCCAGATTTAACATCATCATCAGACGACTGGTAGAAGCAGGCTTCTTAGGATTGTGGGACAGTCACCTTGTACATATGCACAGTATTATGGGATTAATTGTCCCCATAGACTCAACTGAAACAAAGGCACACGTACTGGGGCTATCGCATCTGCAAACAGCTTTCTATATCTGGGTTTTCGGCGTTTGTTCTTCAGTTATTGCTTTCGTGACAGAAATCAAACGAATCTGTTAACAGTTTTGAATTAATTTTATTTTGGACTGTCTTTAATTGCGTTTTTACCCACACTGAATGCAGCAATATGTCAGTTTCCCACGAGTGGTGTAATATAACTATAAGATGCGTACAAAAAAGTAACAAATGAAGGAGATCTTTTACGATATGACATTCCTACAAACTATTTGCTTTCATTTTTCTTGCAAAGTTTGCACCGCGATAGATGCTATAAATGCAAATATGTTACATAAAACACATGTTTATATAAGTATAATTTATGTATAAATATAGCGTGTGTGTTAGAGAAATCCTAGTGCTGCGTGAGTTTAAAATCTGTCTTATTACTATTAAAAAATTTAAACTATTAATTTAATCATTAATGATGCTTAACTCGCTTGCTGTTTAACTTAACATGTACATTTCTTATAGTACCGCTTAAAATTATATTACATAAAAAAAAAAAAACTATTTTCACTGAAGAAATTCAGAATACCTAACGAATCCCAAATCATTTGTCAAAACACTTGAAAAATATATATTTTACATACAATCTTTGCGAATTCAGTCCTTGCTGACGTAGGAGCTGATTCGCCCATGAGTGCACGGCAATTTGCTCTGCGAAAGCTGCTAAGTATCGAGGAACGAGTGTATTATTTTCTCCCTTCTGCTTCGTCGAGCAAGGTCGAGCCATTTCTCACGCTGGAGCCCGCGGTCAGCTTCTCTCTCTCTCTCTCTCTCTCTCCATCTCTCTCTCTCTCGCTCTCCCACTCTCGACGTACTCCTCGTGGCAACGTGAAGCCAGGAGAAAGTACTTTCTTTCCGCCGAGATGCGCGGGTCGGTCCCCCGCCCGTGTGCTCGGGTTGCGACGGTGAAAGCTGATGTGGGCAGTCCACTGCTGGCGACTCGAGGAGGGGACAGTCGCTTCCAGGAGTCTGCCAGACATCCAACACCAGGTCTCGTCGACGACCGCGCTACCTCGCAGCAGCCAAGGTTTATTCCACTCAGGTTGGCAAGTTTAACGCTTTTAGTTTGGAAACTACAAATTTACGCCACTAGGTAAGCGCTAGCATCGCATGTGTACCGGATTTTCTCTATTATCTACGTAAAAAAAATTGCAATAGTCGTAAATATAATATAACTGCTTAACGAAGTAAAATACTTCTCTTTTATTATTCACGCAGATTAAAATCTTAGTAAAAAGTAACCTCTTTGGAGCACTGCGCACCTAGTGGCGGAAGTCACCCCTAGCCAAACTCTCCCATAAGACAACTCGTTTAGTTCCTAACCTGAGTTGAAGCAACCTGACCGCAGCTCCCAGAAGCAAGACAGATTGTGCCGTCGACGTCCAGGGATGACATCCTCGCGACGAACCTCGCCTCTGGACCTCGACGTGGAGCTCATATGAACTCCTGCTGCTCGCGCATCTTCCCTCACACGACCCTCAGGACTTGCCTCGACGAGTGAGAGAGACAGCGAAGTGTGCTGCGCGCGGGAAGGAACAGATCGACGTAGCTACGACCCCATGCGACAGCTGCCGCGTGGCTCGCGTTGTGTTGGTACGACATGCTCGCGCGATGGCTGACTTTCAGTGCTTGCGTGTTGGTAGCAGTGCCCGGAGAGAAGCTCCAGCATCACTTGGAGGTAAGACGCATGTCCCTGGAGCCATGTGCATGACACTGACCAGTCGTGCTAGGTGGAATAAGCTTAAGGCTTAGTTTTAAATGAAAATCCTAGAACCTTTTTCTAACTAGCAGTTTTTTTTTATAAACAGTCGTTAAAATTTACTCTTGCTATCATTGTAATTTTCAATGCATTATTCCAATATTCAAACGTCAAAATGCGATATTCAAACACGTTTATAATTTTGTTATTAGAATTAAATTTGCAAAGAAAGTTCGTTCTGGTAAATATATATATATTTTTAAATTTCAGCTTCGTATATTTCTATTTTAGTTGTTAATATAGTTTTGTTTAAACATACGTAGTTCTTCGTGTATCACTAAAGTTAAAACACCATAGGTCATCAATTATTAGAATTGCAAAATTATTTAAACTTTATACAAACATACGAATGAGTGTTTGAAATGTCCCATCCTTGCATGTTTAAGTCTACGAACTGCCTTATCGCTACTTCAATATCGCAAGATAGGAGTAAACGCAGATGACGTATCGTACTGCTGGAGAAACCTGCAACAGTGTTCAATGTTACAGTTGTCTCTACAGTGAATGTTTGGAATATTTTCGGGTTGTATGTTTTCAGTGGACGGAAAGTTTGTATTTATAAAGATATTTTAAGACCCCGCAGTACTGTTTACAGTACGCAGTTTGTATTGAAAATTGCCTTCTCATTTATTTTGAGGAGAGGACTCGTTCATAACAAAACAATAACTATGCACTCCGTAGTTACTTTCTAAAACTCGCATTAATTTACCAGGTCGTAGGGCGTCTTATAGTGTTCGCGTCGGCTATTGCCGGTTGAAAAATATTTTGGTAATTTGTGTTAAGGGCGATCCTGTATATACTAGCCATCAAGAATACTATTGCATAGATTTACGTGATACGGAAATTTATTATTTTTTAAAATTCCATTAAAGTCTGTAGTTGAAATTCAAATTAACTTTCCAGAAATTAATCGCACATTATAATTTATTGACTATAACAATAAAAAAAAGGTTTTCGTAGAATTTAATTGAGTAGTATTCAGTAAACGCCTTTAGCTTGTAGGGCCCTTTAATAAACACCACTGTAGTTCTGAAATCCCATTTTAAATACCGTAAATTATTTATGAACGATGAAAAATGAGTACAAACGAGGCGTGTTTGTTTGGATAACTCGTAGAGAATCTCAATAAGGAATCACGAATCAATAGTTGATGACGATTCCCAGGCGGCATACAGCTAGACGATGCCCAAGCGAATATAATGTATATCAGTTTCTGTTTAATGATACGGCTGCAAGTTTTGTGCAACTCCCGATAGAAGCTCCTCACACGGTCAACTCACATTTTCGGAGTGTTTGTCCGTCAGAGGAAAGTTATAGGACTAACATTGGCAAGCGGACTGAAGGCATCCTTACGTTTGACTCTTCAGCGCCGAGCACTCAGAGATATATTCGTACCACGATTTGAATAGTAATTTTCTGTTACTTCATTACCGAAGAAAACTAACTTGAGGGTGTAATAATTTTTCACATTTTTTTGGGCAGTTTAACGTTTATAAATACTTTGGCCTTTGAGTAAACATTTAACGACTGTAGGTATAAAAACATGACACTGAGATAACAATCTTCTCTGGCTGTATTGGTTCTTGATTATATCGTACCCAACAACATTGTGTTGAAATAAAAAATAATAATTGTAAAAATATTTAAAAAATTTTGAAGATTTTGATTTGATGTCTTACATAAAATATTCTTCACGTTTTAGAAACTGTGATTAGTTCCTGTTTGACGTCTTTATCTGTGACTGTAAACGTACGGTTTACTGTACTGAAGTCTTCTATGCCGTTAGTTCAAATAAGTGCTAAATAATAATGCCAAGTGCTAAATAAGTAGTTTCAACAGTTCCCAACTGGCGAGATTAGACAATCACAGCTACAAGAATGACTTTGTCCTCTTTAGTTTTTGATGAAATTAAAATAGAAATCTCACTTTGCAAACAATGCATGGGTAACAATTTATTCAAACACGCCAGGAACACACGATATCATTTCCTTGTTTTATGGTTAAAGAAAAGATACATCACACTTCTCTGAAGGGGCTACGTTCAAAAGAAAGTGCACTTGAGATAACGTTGAGTATGCAGTAATGCAAACCTTTCAATCGAAATTTGTTTAAACCTGAAATTTTAATATTCCTCAAAACTAAATAGCGTCTCCATAGAGTTTTGTCTAGTTTTTTTTTTTTTTTTTTTCAGTAAATTAAATATGCTGTAGTCCACAACTAGAAGAGATGTTTTTAAGATGCAAATAAAGAGTTTTACCAATCCAAAAAGCTGGAATGGGTTTCTTTTAAAATAATAGACTGCAATGTAGAACTTTTACTTATTCAGGGGCGTGTACCATAAGCGATTTCAGACGTGTAATGGGCATATCAAAACCAATTGGGTTCTTGTATTACAAGTTTACCTACATTATATGAAAATAGTAACAGGTCACTACTTATCGAACAATATTTAAATCATTCTTGCAAGCACTTATATGTGTGTATTGGCTATTTATTTTTAGTTGCTGGTCAACATCCGCCTGTCAATTATTTGAAGAACTGGGAGGGACACACATTACGTTCTAAGCCTGCACCAACACTCAGTGCATATAGTTCGATATCTAACCCGGGAATCTAACCCAGGAGCCCTCACACCGTAGACAACCTTTCCAACCGTGGAATGAACATGGGGTAGAGTGCGTATTCAGAATGTGCGTGTACCAACATTGGGCGTGTGTTTGGCCATTGTAAGTGTGAGAACCACCGTGTGGTCTGGACCAAGGTTAGCGCATTGTTTATATAGTATTAATGCCTTGGAAAGATTCTAACACAACATTGGGCGTATGTTTGGCCATTGTAAGTGTGAGAACCACCGTGTGGCCTGGACCAAGGTTAGCGCATTGTTTATATAGTATTAATGCCTTGGAAAGATTCTAACACAACATACGTGCAATCAATGCAAGTACAATAACATTTTCCTATAAACTATCAGAGCTGTTGGGAAACTAAATGTAAACAAACTTAACGTTGCCTCTCATATGATTTTGACAGAAATGTTGACAAAAGTCGGAAAATCTGAATTAAAAAAAAAATGTACTCGATTTAATGGTAGACGATTCGTATTAAGCTTTGCTAAATTTTCAAAATGACACTTTTGAGTACATCATGACCTCTATATTTACAATGTCTCCAAACACATATCTGAGATATTATGAAAAAAGTGGCGACTATAAGCGTCTTGTATTTGTTTGGGGCCACATCTAGAATCGCAACCTGGACTTCTTTCTTTCGCATTAATACCAACCAATAATTTCGTGAGCGACCCTAATAAGTAGTTTTCCCTGCCAGTCAATAGGCCGCTTTCGGTAACTACCTATCTCATGGACTACGTGAAACCGTTTAGTTTGCTTTTTAATGAAAACATCTTCCGAAACTCATTTCCATAACGACTCTATTAAGACCTTATATGATAGATAATCTTTTTATACATGAGCGTAATAAGAAACTATCACATATTAGTCATAATTTACTATAAACGTGTACTGATTACAAATTAGGTAACATACAGATTTTATACACACAAAAAAAAAAGGTTTTCTTGAATCAAACAAAATTTGTGTGGCCCAATCAAATTAATGGTTTTTGTAAAGGGCATGAAATTATTATTTAGTGAAAACCAATTATTTAGTTGTTATCTGGATGTCCCAAACTAAGATTAAGTTGTTGCAACTTAAGATTTCTTCTGCTCTATGTACGTACAATATTTTCGTTTAATATAAACCAAAAGGAAGACTGACCAAGGTTCGAACGTATACAATTCGCGTTAGAGGGCTGCGCTCGAGCAACCCCAGCTAAAATGAGGATCTGTTGTAATTGGGAGCACTTTTAAAATAATACATTTTGAATACTGGTCAACGTGCACAGATATATTTTTCGAATTTTACATCTTTACATTTCAATTTCCTGCTGAGCTTGTTTTGCTAGGATGTTTATAAAATGACTAGCGACCACCCCCGGCCTCGCTCGGGTACGATTTGCAAATACGGCGTTGTTTATGTTTACAAGTATATACACTAAATGCTTAAGGTAACTGAATTAGTATTAATACTGTGTTGTTCACAATGTCTTCGTAAGTGAACCCCTATTTTCAATAAAATTCTAAAAGACAAAAATTGTAACTATGTGTCATCCTTAAAAGATAAACATATGCTGCCGCGTACTTCACTGTAAACCTTTTTGAGATCTACATTTCGGTAGTACATTAATCTGGTGCATCTGTCATGGTTTAGTCAGCGTAAGCCATGCAAGCGCTCGTAAAGCGACTTTTTACAACTTTATTATAAAACGTCGGCATTTATATACCTAATATCTATATATTAAATATTAATGTATTATATTCGTAAGCCTTTCTCAATAAATTATCTAAATGATGATGAAAACCGTACCAAAATCAATAAAGTAGTTTAGAAGTCTTAGCCCAATACACATACACACGCGGCAGGGTGAATTTGTTTTATACCTTGAATATTCACTAACAAACACACTAACTAACCTTATTACCACAAAAAAAAATACAAACTTTCGAACTGTGTTTTTGAACGAAGGTAGTTAAATGAGTAGCAAAATAAATATGTATAGTTGATTCAACCATAGTTTCTATTTTATTTTGGTCCAACACAAAGGTATTTTTTATTCAAGCGTGCATTTTATTAGACGAACAATATTAATTTAATCGCTTTCCAAGTTTTATTCATTAAAATATTTTGTCGGGACAAATAAGTATACTTGAGGCGCTGTACAAACAAGTGCTTCGTAGGCTTAACACACACACACACACACACACACACACACACACACACACACACACACACACACACACACACACACACACACACACATATATATATATCATTTCTCTCAGTGACCTCGGTTTCTACGCCCATGCCCATCAGAAAGCAAATGAGGCCTTCGTTTCCAAGCTGTCATTTCAGACGTATTGCATTTTATTGTTAGGAGACACTGCATAATTATATTAATCTCCTCTATCTTCTCATGATCGCAGCATCCCGAACGCATACCTTAAAATATGTTCCATATAGAAGTAAAGATTAATGCGGAGTGGCGCGGGGAGATATAGGTGGATCCTAACATCAGGGTCTTGAGAGCCGATGAGGGTGAAGCAAGGTGAGTATGGAGCAGCGCCGTAATGCAAGTGCGGGGGAAACGGAAGATCCCGAGAAAACCCGCAGTCCAAAGGAATCGTCCGGCACGATTCCCACTTGTGAAAATCCGGGAGCGACCCAACCGAGAATCGAACCCAGTTGCCTAGTTCGGAGGATAGTAGTCTGGCCACTACATCGCCGTGGCCCCGTAAAGGTCAATGTATGAAGTGAGCCCAAGTGCGTTTACAAGAGATGCTACGTAATTTACAGTAAGCAAGGAACTCCAGTGTAAATGAAACACGGGGGTCCATGGTGATAATTGGCATTCCAGTGGAGATCCTTATAACGGCAATATGGATCGGGCTAGCTAGAAATTCATGCATCGCTATGTTTGTGTTCGGCGACGAACTGTGGAAGTCTAGGCGATCTCCCGCAGATGTCACTAGCAAGTACAGTAACGCTGCAGTAATTATCGGGTTTTCTCTCTCCCACTACTTCTAGGGCTCGTATCACGTTGCTTCCGTATTTTACACTCGTGTTCCCACTCCCCTGCAAAGTGCGCAGTATCTTCGCGATAATCGTCCCTTAACCATTTCAGCGGCAATAACGCGAGTTACAGCAGCAAGGATTTTTGAATTCGAATTTTAGTAGGATCGCCATTACCTAGATTAGGTTAGATTATATTAGGTTAGGTTAGAGTAGGTTCGGTGGGGTAAACTGTTCTGGTCTTCAAAGGTTGACTAATTACTAAAACTCCACAAACCCAACATAACATGTGTAAAAACGTCAGTATATTATATCATTCAGATTAATCATTTAAGGTTACATTTCCAAGAACAGCTGTCATTAATCATAGTAACCATTGTAGGCATTGCAGATCCTGTGAAAGCTCGAATTCAGTTCCACGACACCATTGACATTAAACTCCCTGCATGCATGTATTTTAACGGGCGCACTGAGTGACATGCGTCCAGTAAAGTTGGTAATGATGAATGGAAAGTAGTTCCATATCTTAACGTCGAATAAGAAGTGTCAGGTAACCATTTGTGAAAATTTAAATTATTTCTTTCACTTTCTGTTTTATTTAATGCATCGAAGTGTAAAAAATTGGGCAGATTTGCGAAAAATTTGCATTAGTAATAATTTCACAGTTGCACTAGACCAACGCATGAATAAAGTGACGAGGGACATGGCAATGTTAATTTCGCATAAGGCGAAAGAATGCACAGTGTGCATACAAGTAGATCTTAATCAGGGCTTTCAAATGTGCTGATTTTACCGTGAATAGCCTATAGTAAAAATTGTTTCACTGAACCAATTTCAACAAATACAGGGGCAACGGGTGGTGTAGTGGTCAGACTATTAAGGCTCTTACACTATAGAAAACTTTAGCATTTTACTTTACGTTGCCTTTCCTCTGACGAAACCACCAATACACAATACAGTTTTAAAGTCAGAGTTCAGACAATTGAACATCGGTTCTGCGAGCTTCGTAAGAATGTGTATCGTATGTAAATAATTATGATAATATCCAGGAATGCATTTTACATACATTTTTAAAAAATAGGCTTAAAATTTATTTTAAACGATAATTTGAAAACAAAACCTAATATGTTTACTTTATTAAAATATGTAAATTCATATATTTCCTCTTCACAATATATTTGTTCGCCATTTATTTAATTTAAGACAGCTTTGTTTAATATACCGGGATTAAAATCGCCCTGCAATGAAATAACGCACTTCTCGCATAGCCTCTGTTAGATTCTCGGCAAAATGGCTGCTTGATTTTGACTTTAAATTTCAACTTTTCTAAATCGTAAAGTCAAGAGTGCTTGACTGTACCTTTGACAGTTCCATCGTGTCAAGCTCCATAAGAAACAACATGTCGGAAAGCAAACGTTAAGTCAAATGTTAAAATTTTTCATTTGTGTAAGGGCCTTTTAGGCTACCATTCCCGCCTAGGTAAGGGGGGGGGGGGGTGGCATCTATTTATATAAATGTGGTAGACATGGCGGACGTTGCCCCGTTGGCTGGCGGTGGTTTCCTCGGAGCGCTCCCGTTTCCCACCTGCCTCGCATTCTGCCGCTGCTCCATCTCCGCCTCATTCCACCTTGCTGCTGTCAATGGACCCTCCTGCCTAGCGCCTGAACTGCGGCGCAGAGGGTGTGAAACATGCACGTGTTTCTCCACGAAACATGCGTCCAATGTGCTTATGTACTGAAAGAACACGCTCTTCAGACGAGGCGTGTCGACTGCTTTCAGGACGTTAACGGCGCATTAGGAACCCCACTCCAGAGTACTCCAGGATGGCTTAAGCTTATGCATACGCTGTTCACGGTAAAATGAGCACTTTTGAAAACCCTGATTAAGATCTGTTTGTAAACACGCTGTGTGCTCCTCCGCCTTATGTAAGTTTAGCATTGTCATGGGCCTCATCACTTTATTCATGCATCGGGAAAATGAAATCGTGAAATTATTAAGAAAGTAAATACTTTACATATCTACTCATTTTTACATTCAGGTGAATTAAAAAAGCAGCAAGCGGAAGAACTTTTTTTAAGTTATCACATATGGTTACCTAACTATTTGTATTCGACGTTAAGATATGGAACTACTTTCCAACCCATCGTTACCAACTTGACTGGGCGCACCCGTTAAAATATACGCAGACAGCGGCAGTTACGTTTCTCTGGGGTTGATTTCAAAAGCGCTCACTTTATCGGTAACCGCCTTTACACAACTACTCAAGGCTCCTGATTTCAACCTTCCTACAGACTTTCCAACAATAGAATTATAGGGTTGACGCAAATGTGCAATAGTTAGGCGTAGTACTAAGCGAAGGCTGGAAGCAAGTTCAGAGCCTTGCTCATAGCGGCGATGGCGCACTTGACGCGCGTGGCAATGCCGTCCTTATAGCTCCCGCATTTCTCGGCCACAGGCAAGCAAAAGACGCTGCAGGTAGGCAAAACTCCTCAACTCAAAAAACACCAAACCGGAATTCGAAGGAAAAAATTGGGTCTGGCTGTGTTGGGGACACGGCCGTTAGTTTTGCGTGAATACGTCTACGTTGACGCGTTCGGGCTCCTTGATGTTTATTTTACGTTCCCGGCACCGCTTCACTCCATCATATGGGGTTTTATGGGTATCACAGGATTGCTCTTGCGATGATATTTCAAACCCTATACGATTTCTGTATTTCGTCTTGGCTTTTTGACGAGTGTAGGTCAAAATTGTGTTACGTTTTCTTAATTTTTTTTTTTTACATTGAACGCATACAGTTTCACCATAACCACGCCTGACAAATGTTTTTACACACGCAATCGATTGATCTTAGCGGGAGCTGTCGTTTGAAACTCAAAAGAGCGTCGTGGTTTCTCCTAGTCAAAAGTTATACTGCGCGGAAGTTATGAGACGCGGCGAAAAGAACTCAAAACTGCCCCCCCTCCCCCCTTTTTAGCGTGATGCTTCGCAGTCCTCACTCAACGTAACATATTCTTTGATCCTTTGGCAATCGAGTGGTGTAGTTGAATTTTGAATGTAGACGATATATTCGGAGCTGCAATGCCAAACTCTATCCCCAGATTTTGTTTATCATCGGATTTTCTGGGTTTCCTCCCGCTATGGTTGCAATTCGTATTCACGTCAAAATCTTACCTGCGGGACGTATCATGCGCCTAATCACACAAGTATAGTCCATGCACGGTTATTTAACACCACATTCCTGAAGGCCTGGTAAAATTCTGCTTCCAGGATATTCCTCCGCCTCGTGGAAGCAACGCTTAACTGAATACAGAAAATCACACCAAAGGGACATCGCTTCATATTCGTGGGCGGCCTGTGTAAGAATAGTTTGCATAAGAACTATTTCTTAGGGGCGGTTCACGATTAAGTGAGCAATTTTTGAATTCAACCTTAGAAAAAAGTCACCGCCCTGCCTGCATGTATCTAATTGGGCACACTGAGTGACATACGCCCAGTAAAGTTGGTAACGATAGGTGAAAAACAGTTTCATATTTAAACGTCGGAAAAAAAAATGTCAGGTAAACATTTATGAAAATTTAAATTATTTCCTTCGTGTTATGTTTTTTTTGTATGCATCGATGTATAAAATGAGAAAAATCGTAAAATATTTAATTTTGTAATAATTTCACAGTGTCGCTTGACCGATGCATGAATAAAGTGATAAGGCCCATGGCAATGTTAATTTTATTTAAGGTGCAAGAATACACAACGTGTACACAATTATATCTTAAGAAGGGCTTTCAATAGTGCTCATTTTGCCGTGAACAGCCTATACTAGGAATTGCCAACACCCCTATTTTCTCACTAGTTTTATACATATTAATTATAAATGAAATGTTATAAATTATTGATAAAATAGAAATAACATTTCAATTCGACCAGAAAATAAGGTACTTTTACGAACGGGAGTCTAACACTCTTGTGACACATCTCACATTTAGGAAACAACCTAACACGTCATTCATGGGGTAATTTCTCAAACGTTTGATTAAAAAAGTGTGGAGATACCGCGAATAGACTACAACAGGAATCTACAGCATGCAAGCCAACCCCTTACCTTAAGATATGCGCCAAGTTTTCGTTTCGAGAATTGCAAAAGAAGACATTTTTGGTGAGTGCAGTACTTACGAATTTCTTATAGCAAAATACACTTTGGAACCTATGGAACTGGTTTTAGTAGCTCCAGAACGCAATAAGCAACCAGTTATATCATAGTTGGTGCGCGGGCAGTAACACACAGCATTATCCACGGAAAGGCGATGTCTGCATTGCCTCTCTGGAGCTGCTCAGCCCCGACCTAGATTTCACCTGTTCTGCAGTGTCAGACGTGAACAAGTGTATGCTATAAATCTGAATCGGTGAGAATTCTACTGTTTCAATCATTCAAACGTATCTGACTGATTGAAACAGTCACTTAAAGTGAATTTAACTGACGAATAAGTGAAAAAAATGCCAGATTTTCTTCATTTATTGGTTCAGTGAGATTCTCCACCGATTCATCAGTCATTTTTTTCACTGTTTACTGAATGGTTTATCTTTGACTGATGGATCATTTTAACAGCGTGTAGAAATGACAGTCAAACAACGTTTAAAAATGGCCGTTAAACAGCGCGTATCGAGTGAAATAACAACACATAAACTAATAAAGCCAACACAAAATACTTTCTAAAGCGTGTTTCATCTTTCAAAACGCCATTTTATGAGGTAATATGAACACTCAGACATTAATTCCGTTTTTACATCTTTCATTTCGTTTCCATGTAGGTGAACGTCACAGCGGTCTGTTTGAAGGATTAAACTGCATATTATGTAGCGTAGAGAGAGCATTCATACGCACCATTCGTTTTGACAAACCTAACGGCAGCAATTAAACCAGAAACGAAAAGTAAGAGCATACAATTGAAATGTTCACGATTTCGCGGTGAAAGTATAAGACATATATTTTACTCTCAATGTTTCAAGTTGGCGTGGTAGCGCAGATGGTTGGGTAACGGCCAGGGATGTGGAAGGGAAAGGGTGTGGAGTTCAATTATTCCGGCCCCATGGGAAACTTTTCTTTCATTTTTAAATTACGGTAAATAGCGCAATATAAATAGTAAGCTGTCGTAAATATGTTCATTTAACGTAATTATTTGTCTACATTCAATAAATGAAACATTTAATTCGCTGCTGTAGTTGGCCGTCACTTATTCAATCAGTGCAATTTCTTCAGTAAAACAATCCAAGGTTTTCCACTGATTATAATTGGAGCCATTTTTACTGATTCGAGCAGTTGAATTTCACTGCGAATCAATGGGAAACCACTGATTCGCATTTAGAGTACACAATATATAGTTATGGGCTGAGCCCACTCATAATAAGAACATGAAAAGGAATGATAGTATTTCATATAAGAACATGAAAAGGAATGATAGTATTTCATATAAGAACATGAAAAGGAATGATAGTATTTCATATAAGAACATGAAAAGGAATGATAGTATTTCATATAAGAACATGAAAAGGAATGATAGTATTTCATATAAGGGCAATCTAAGAAGAAAATGACTTATATAAGGAGTAAGTAAAGAATTTAACTTTCATCCCCAGCAGTTATAAAATTGTTATATATAATTTAAGACATGAGGCCAACGGAAGAAAGGATGGCAAAGAAGGTTAATTAGGTTATAGAGAGGGAGAGAGCATGATAAAGAAGGAGCTCACTCGGTCTCACACTCTGGCCTCGCCGCACCAGGTCTAGCAGCTGACCTCGCCCCCCGACTGCCCCGATGACAAACCTCGCAGGCTAGTTCACTCCACGCGCCCCTCCACGTGTGTGGATTGACGTAATGCATTGTGATTGGCTCTCGTAGTGCACTGGGGGCGGAGTCTGCTTGCAGTTTGTTATAATTATCCAGGAATGTCCTGAGGTTTGCTGGACCCACATTTTCTGCTGTTCTTTGCACATTGCTCCGGGTTGATCTTATGGTTTCTTACACTGTAACTCTGAATCAGTGAGAATTTCGCTGTTTCAATCAGTCAAACGTTCCTAACTGATTCAACCGTCACTTCAGTGAATTTAACTGATGTATCAATGAAAAAATGCTAGATTTCTTTCAGTTATTGATTCCGTGACATTTTTCAGTGATAAATCGGTCATTCTTTTCACTTTTCAGTGGTTTATTTTTGACTGAAGGATTAGATAAACAGCGTGTAAAAATGGCCGTTAAATAATGCGTATCAAGTGAAATAACAACGAATAAACTAATAAACCCAATACAAAATACTTTCTAAAATGTGTTTCGTCTTTCAAAACGCCATTTTATGAGGTAATATGAAACCTAGCCTTTCATTCCGTTTTTACGTCTTTCATTTCGTTTTCATGTAATCGTCACAGCGCTATGTTTGAAAGTTAAAACTGCGTATAATGTGATGAAGACATGGCTCTCATATATAGGCACTATTCGTTTTAATAATCATAACGGTGCCAATTAAACCAGAAACGAAAATTAAAAGCATACAATTTAAATCTTTACGATTTCATGGCGAAACTATAATACATATATTTTCTTTGCTTTATTAGAATTTGGCGTGTTAGCGAGAATGGTAAGGTAACAAAACAGCCCCGACACATACGAAAATGTTTCATCAGCCAATCAGGAGCAAGGTCACCCTGACAAACGCAGCCCTGACAAAAGTAGATTCTATTTCTACTTTCGTCGGGCGTCGGACCAACTGGCCTCACTTGCCAGTACAAAAAAAAAAACATAAACATAACTTTACAAAACAAAATGCTGTGCGGATTTCACTACCATGGTAATTTTCACATTAAACATGTGTTTTATACGTGTACATCCTTGTTTTATTGTAACGGAAAACTAATGAATTGACGAAAATAAATGCCATGGAAAAATAACTGCTTCAAAATCAAAAAATACTTCGTTTAAAAATGTTTTAAAACAAAATAGTGTACAATGATCTGCGATTTCTTCACATTCCATAGCAAGTTACTGGCCGTTCTAGGATTTTGCCGGAAGCCACGCAACACTTGTCGGAAGGGAACTGTCGGGGTATTGTAAACATTGAACTGATTTTGGTGGCGAAAATGGTCGGGCTGTAACGTCGTGTCTGACTGTCGGGAAGGCCTCGTCGTTGCAGTGTAAATCTAGCAAGAGTGCGCGGCGTCGCTGCGGCGTCGCTAGAAAAAGGCAGCGGGACGCCATCTGAGATTTCTGTCGACGAACAATTTCACGTTTCCGAATGGAAAACGTCACAGCGCGCTACGCACGCTCTTACGCGGATTTCTCCTCACTTCATCATCATACAAACTGCAGCGATCGCATGGGAGAGTTAACTTAAGGACTGCTTTTCGAAATCGCAGTTTCCCGTTTCGATGAACAAACCAGGACCTGCAAAACTTAATCACCTTTGAATACGTAATGTATAGAAATTAATAATTGTGACTATTTATTTGCTATTTTGCTATAAATATTTAGCCATTAACAGTCCCCTTAATAGTCTTTTTTTAGTATGCATAACACCTGTCCTTCGTTTCTTTGCAGAGAATGCAATTGCAAAACACTCATTAGAAGGTAGCCGATTTTCAGAATTTCGAAAGCTGATGAAACATAAAATGACCGAAATTCCAAAATGTTGCTTTTAGGAGCGACTAATGTTAAAATGTTCTACTTTGGACGTCACAAAATTTCCCTTTGAGGAATTGGCATACATAGAAATGATAAATTCATATCCGACAACCTATACTCCGGAATCGAACTATTAATTAGCCTAATATCTGCAAGCATCCCAACAATAATATAAATCAATACTCTAGTAAATATGAGAAAATTTTATTATTTTTGATGGAGAGTTGGCCACACCATTAGAAAAACTCCGGTATAAAACAAAGCTTTTTCTACGATATAAATATTTTTTGACGTATACATTACTTCTAGAGGAAAGGTCATATTGTTTGTGGGTTGGAGTCACATAGCCCCGACAAGCACGACACGACAGCCCTGACACAACACTTAAAACTAAACAGCCATTGAAATACAGGATAGATCTGACGTAAGCCCGACAAATTCTGTCGTCCGACCAGTATTTTTGATTAGAAATGATTTCTATTTTCGTCGTTTCGTGCAACACAACACACAGAGTGAACAACCTTGCAAAATGAACTTGTATGGCAAGCTTTCCTTACAATGGCAAATACGCTGCTTAAAAGAAGAAAAAAAAGTACAATTACTGTTTTGTTTTGTAACTTTTAAAAATACATTTTTTTCCTTTGTATGCATTAGCGGCAACACTTTGTCACCATCGTGTATACCAAATTTCCCGTCTGCCCACCGCCTTTGAAACTAGCGTAGTTAATCAGCGCCTTCTAAATTATTCAAAAAAATTCTACTCTTCGTGACGCGTCAGTAAACTGCCGGGCTGTAAATTCGAGCAGTCACATTGAAAATATCAATGTTTTGTGACGGTTGGAGTTTTTGTCGTGTCGTGTGCTGTGTTTGTCGGGGCTGTGTGACTCCCGTATAATGCGTACACTATGCAGTGTCTTGCAAGAAGCGGTTTTGTGAAGCTCTTAGGTAAATTGCAGGAAGCACTTTGTCAGCTGATAGTCGGATAACGGATTGCTAGACGTCGCTTGTCTCACTCACTCTGCATGTCTTCCGTCCATAAATCAAACGTCCACGTGACTTGAGCGTTTTGTCTCGAGGGACAGAAATAAGTGCATTTTAATCGCGCCTTATCAGAGAATTTTCGCGAGGACCTAATATCGGCAAAGACATATTGTCGGTTAATACAAAGCATTTGTAATATTGTAGGAATAAAATATTTTGAACTTATATATCTTTCACGTTATTAATTATATCTACTTTAATTAAAGGAAACATATTTTAAAAAGAAAACTCTAACAGCCAATCATAAAAACTGAGTACTTTTATTTAACAATGGAAATTTGTGTACAATCTGATAAACAGATTTTGTATTGGAAACGCTTATAATGCTTAAAATTGATTACTTGTGGTTAAAAATATATTTTTTAATAAACAGTAATTTCGGATTCACAGATACAAGTATGTTATCATTGTTTCATTCTTATATCGCTCAAAAACATATTTAGAATACTTTGTACCCCGCTGGGATTGTTACACTTTTCTCTTCACACGAACGCATATATTAGTGTTGATGCGTGTATGTGGGACTCGTGCGTGTCTGGTCTCGTGAAAAGTCCACCTTGGCACGGATGCTGCACTTTCACGTTGAGGTGTTAGTTAGGTGGGTCACGAAAAGGAAAAGCTTTTTACTGTCAAACCAGTTCCGAAACTTCACTTTCCCAAGACTAAATACTATTGCAGAGCGTTCTGTTTAATTCTATAATACGGGCTTCCTTACAATGATGGTTCAAAAGTGACTTTAAGACAGAGATCGATTATCCAGGCTTAGAAACATGCTAATCGTCATTTACATTTTTATTCAGTATATATTAATCTCGCTGGCTTGAAACCTTAGTACTACAAAAATCTGCGATCAAATTGAACGTTAAATGCCGAGCTGGATATCAAAGTCTTATGAAGTATCTTTAAAATTATTGATATAATGTCCCTTACTAATTGCGTCGAAAAAAATGGCTCTTACAACTTAGTTGCATGACTCAGCTATCAGGCATTGCACTTGCCCAAAATTATGATGCTATTAATTTTATATACGTAAACAATACGCATGATTTATTTTATGTTATAAAGTTTCCCTGTTATGCCAAAACTTATTACAAAACACAGTTTCCCTAGTAAGTAAACCAAAATTACGAGGTGAGTGTGTAAGTTAATATTCAAACAACACATGGTGAGAAATAACGTGGCCTACATAGTGGCAACCGAATCAATTGTCCGGATAGGGACAACGAAATATTTTGTTTTTGAAACCAAATTATTTGGTTGCTATTTTGCTGTCCCAAACTGTAAGATTTGGTTGGTGCGACTAAAGATTTGTTTGGTTCTACGCAAGTTGGATAGTTTCTGTTATTATAAAAGAAGTGAAGGCCCGAACTATATTCGAAACCAGGTCGTTTGCTCCCTAGATAAAGTGGCTACTGATAGAGTAAGAATGTTCTGAAATACATGCATTGAAAGTACTGGACAACGAACGTAAATAAATATTTTAAGTTTTACAGCCAAAATATTCGCAAAATAACAGAACTTTTGTTGCAAGAGGACAACACGTCAGTATGTCTCCTCGTGAATACCCTTGGTAGCACCTAGCACATCTAGTCGATATGTCCGTACATTAGCCAACATCACAGGAGCGTGGAGGCCAAGCTGTCGGGCCATCACGACAGGAATCCATCGTCCAGGAAATGTCGTATCAAGATAGGCACAAACCTCCGAACCCCAAAGAGGCGCTGCACCGTCTTGTTGAAAAATAACATCTGGAGTATACTCAGGCAACTAAGGAACAGCAAACAATTGCAACATGTCCAGATACACTGGAGATATGATGGTGCTCTCAGAAAAAATTGATGGTCCGATAATACTGCCATGGAAAAGCGCGCACCAAACATTCACAACTTTGATCTGCCTCTGGTACATTCTGACACCTCACCTCACCAGGGGATGTGAAATACAAATACGCTTGTTATGCCGGTTCACTACACCAATAATAAAAAAATATCGCCTCTCCAGGAAAAGCAATACGTTTGAGATATCCATTATCACCCTCAATACGTAATAATATTTAGATTGCAAAGTCTTACCGACTCGTAGCGTCATTGGGCAAGACAATATAAACAATTTGCACTTTGTATGCACGAAACAATAAACGCTTGTGTAAGAAATAATGAAGATAATTTTTTGGCATCTGTAATTCACGTGAGGCTATAAGCGTGTAGTGAGTTTTTTTTTTACAGGGTAAACAATTTCTACTAACAAACACAACTTCTAACTTTGCATACCCTCCACATGTATTTACCAAATTATAATAACTATCATTAATTATTTCATCGAACACTTCCATCCACTTTCCAAGGAAAAATGTAGGACTAGAGGACGCAAACAGAACGACTGCTTATCCTGCTGAAGGAACATGGTCGAGCGTGTGGCGTGTTGTTTCTTGCGAGTTAGATTCATCGCTAGTCGCTCCCGTTTGCGGAAATAAATACTAGATAGCAGCACTATGCATGTACAGTACGGGAGTTACGTACTGCTTCTTGAATCGGAAATGGGAAACTCAGAATTAAACGTGTTTAAAGATACGGCGAAAACTATAAAAGATCAGACATTTCCGATATGTATATGGTAAGCATTGCTTACCTCGCGTCTATGGAATAAACGCCACTGCGTGAGGATCTGCGCACTGTTTTTTTGTAACATCTCACAAAAGACTGTCTCACTGCTTCCACCCCTTCAGCTGAGTTTGATGGTCGGGGAGTTCTCGGTAAGTCAGCAACAGATCCTGTGTCCTTGAACTTACCATACAATGACTTAATGCTCTTGACATGGGGCGGCATCTTACCATACGTTGGCATTGCAGCTCCGAATCTATCGTCTACATTAAAAATTCAATTACACCACTAGATTGCCAAAGGATCAAAGAATATTTTACGTTGCGTGAGGACTGCGAAGCAGCGCGAGAGGAGAGTGCTGAGGACAATGAGGAATGGAGGGAGGGTGAAGGGGAAAGGCGCCGAAATTCTGAGTTCGTTTCGCCGCGTCTCATAACTTCCACGTAGTATAACTTTTGACTAGGAGAAGCTACGACGCTCGTTTAAGTTTCAATCGACAGCTCTCGTCAAGATCAATCGATTGCGAGTACAAAACCATTTTTGTGGTGTGGTTATAGTGGAATTGTATCCGTTTAATGTAAAAACTTAAGAAAATTTAACACAATGTCGGCCTATACTCGTCAAAAAGCCAAGTCGAAATACAGAGATCTTATACGGTTGGAAAGCGCATCTCAAAAGCAATCCAGTGATATACTCATAAAACCCCATATGATCGAGTGAAGCGGTGCCGGGAACGTAAAATAAACACCAAGGCGTCCGAGCGCGTCAACGTACACGTATTCACGCAGAACAAACGGGCGTGTGTCCAACGCAGCCAAACCCAATTTTTTGAAACCCTGCTCGAGTTATACTTCCAGGATATTCTTTCGCCTTATGCAAGCGAAGCTTAATTCACGTCTAGAAAATTCCACTAAAAGGGACAACGAACGTAATCTCTGCGCATTCAGTTTATTAATATTTTGCATAGGAACTATTTCTTACTAGGCGCTACCCACGCACATATTTTCTTCCAGTTTTTATTCACATTAATTATAAATGAAACCGTATATTTAGTAGGTAAAATATAAGTGAAAGTTCAAGTTAACCACGAATGATAGAACTTTATGTTAAAAGTATGAATTTCTTGTGATACGTGACGCATTTAAGAAACCACAAAACACTCACACGAGGGTTTTTTTTCGGATGTTTGGCAGCGGTTACACGGTATGCAGATCTACTTCTCTAAAACAAGTTCAGCTATTGAAGATATTACATTACCTTCGAACGAGTCCGATCGGAGTTGTTTCTCGTTATTTTCGTAAGTAGTTTCAAACGACTTATCTTCTCTGCTGCACTCCTATTGGCTGCTTCGAAGTAAACAAGCACCGTAATAAATATTGCTGAATATGGCGCTGTTTCCTGCACTTGATGAATTAAATTAAGTTTCAGGTTTAATGTACTAATACCCACCACATTATGCCATTACAGTAAAAGTGTAGGTCTCATAATAATTAAAAAGCTCAATAGTGATAAGTTTTGGAGGCTATTATAGTTAAGATACACTTTAAGTTCCATGTTTGTTGAGGTTAGAATTTCCATCGATTTCATTCTGCTGTGGGTGTGTAACGAGAAAAAAAAACACGTTCTGTATTTAAACTTGTTCAGACATGGCTATTGAATGTTTTTAGCTGAACGTGTTTAACAGCACTCGTGTAACCGCGGCCTTTGATTTATAAAGTGTGAAGTTACCATGATTATACTCCAATTGCTTTAAGCATTATGTATTATTTTTACGAACTGCCGTGGACACCTTTTTCTCAACGTGTTTCACGATGTACCTGTGAGTGAGGCCACGGGCAGAAATATAAACATCGAATAAAAAAAAACATCCAACCAGTGACATAAGCTAAAACAGCAAAAAGGTAGAATGAGAGTATGCAAATGTGTAACATAATTGCCAACACGCTGTGAAGCCATCTTTAATATTGGTAGAATTTATAATAATGTGTAGTGATGAAATTGCAAGGACAAAATATGAGTAAATATTTCCACTTATGATTGTCTTCTGTAATGATTATGTCAATAAGATTATACGTGTGGACAGCATAAGAACAATTAATATATAACAACATACTTTTGAATATCCATTGTCATCAGATGTGAAAATAAACCTTTGTTTTAAAAATTTTGGATAACTTCAGGATGATAATATTCAGAAAATAAAATTAATCAAGCGGATTTTACTATCACGTCAGATTAAGCACACATGATTCACGAAAAAAAAAAACCATTAAAAATCATTGAAAACAAATACTTATACTAGAACATTTAGAAAGCTGCTGTCAGATATTATGATATTACTATGTGGAATTTTAATATTTGAAAAGCAAACATTTTTATATCACAAATACTATATATGTTACACAGCAGTGAAGATTTTCATAGTGTTTTTAAGTATGATACTCAAATTAGTCTCTTGTGATTCAAACAGCTACGTTGCTCCAGGCTAGCTTTCAAATCGGTCGTTCAAGAAATTCCTTGCACATGGGACCACTGAGTTGTGATGATAATTAGATGAGAAAAGATCCTCTGAACATTTTGTTAGTGACTTTTGAAAATGATAGAAGTCCGATGGATTTTTCAATATTAATTTTAAATCGTGTAGAGTTTCAAGTTAAAAGTTTTTGGTGTTTGAATCAAATTAATTCAATCACTGACATCTGGCAAAGGAAAGTCTCGACAAAACAACTGACAGCAGGACTAACTGGCATAAAGCTGATCTTACTTGGAGACAATATGTAGGTGGCGATGGCCACTAGAATTCGACGACCTGGAAGCAGTGAAGTCCTCACTTAATTAGGAACCTGTTTTCCCAATTCTGCATCCTCCAGTAGTGGATTGTCGGACCGCGCCTCTGCGACACCGGATCAGGCCTCCTGTCGATCCTGGGGCGGTGTAAGCTGTCCCTCGCGACGTCACTGCATCGCAGAGGTCATCGCAGAGGTCCTCCTTCCAAGACCTCATCCTCCAGTAGTGGATTGTCGGACCGCGTCTCTGCGACACCGGATCAGGCCTCCTGTCGATCCTGGGGCGGTGTAAGCTATCCCTCGCGACGTCACTGCATCGCAGAGGTCCTCCTTCCAAGACCTCATCCTCCAGTAGTGGATTGTCGGAACGCGCCTCTGCGACACCGGATCAGGCCTCCTGTCGATCCTGGGGCGGTGTAAGCTGTCCCTCGCGACGTCACTGCATCGCAGAGGTCCTCCTTCCAAGACCTCATCCTCCAGTAGTGGATTGTCGGACAGCGCCTCTGCGACACCGGATCAGGCCTCCTGTCGATCCTGGGGCGATGGAAGCTGTCCCTCGCGACGTCACTGCATCGCAGAGGTCCTCCTCCCAAGACCTTATCCTCCAGTAGTGGATTGTCGGACCGCGCCTCTGCGACACCGGACCAGGCCTCCTGTCGATCCTGGGGCGATGGAAGCTGTCCCTCGCGACGTCACTGCACCGCAGAGGTCCTCCTCCCAAGACCTCATCCTCCAGTAGTGGATTGTCGGACCGCGCCTCTGCGACACCGGATCAGGCCTCCTGTCGATCCTGGGGCGATGGAAGCTGTCCCTCGCGACGTCACTGCATCGCAGAGGTCCTCCTTCCAAGACCTCATCCTCCAGTAGTGGATTGTCGGACCGCGCCTCTGCGACACCGGATCAGGCCTCCTGTCGATCCTGGGGCGGTGTAAGCTGTCCCTCGCGACGTCACTGCATCGCAGAGGTCCTCCTCCCAAGACCTTATCCTCCAGTAGTGGATTGTCGGACGCGCGCCTCTGCGACACCGGACCAGGCCTCCTGTCGATCCTGGGGCGATGGAAGCTGTCCCTCGCGACGTCACTGCATCTCAGAGGCCCTCCTTCCAAGACCTCATTCGAACGACTTCCTCCTCGAACATTCTCTAGCCTTCTTGCGAGAAATATTCGCTTTCAACAGAAACTCTTTAACGCATTGATCTGGCTTTCCAAATAAACAAAGCTTCTAAGATAAAACTTGTCTTCTTTGCCTGAATATTATAGTTGTGTATCACACTTCTGCACTAACTTGCGCAATGTACGTGAATAACTGTTTGTTTCACTTTAAATTTAAAAAATATTAATTTTACTTTTAACACATATGGAAATATTATGATTGGGAAATATCATACGACAACATTGATAAATCGTCCAAAGTAATTTTAGTATTAAATTAAGAAATGCAATTTTAAATCAATATTCGGTAACCTCTGGCAAGGCAACTGCTTACAACAGGCACAACAATTCGTCGAATCACGAAGAAATGTGGATCAAGTATGCATCACGACATTCGCAAAGAGCTCAGCATTCCGAGACCCAGCTCTGCCTCTAGTACACAACGGGAGCCAGCGAGAACTGAAATGTAACAGCTGAGAAGTGGCGCTATAAGAGTGTACAGGTCTCCGGACCAATGTGAGCGCAGCCCTCGGAGTGACGGCTCTTCCTAGCTTTCGTATATACATTGTAGAAGCTACAAATATAGCGTTATACTTCCAGTAGAAGATCGAAGGCACTGTGGAGAGGAGAAAAAGTGTACGTACAAAACTTAAGTAACGTTCACGCAAAAATTAATGTGTCCCGCTCGTATACAGGATTTTCGGAAACTAAACTCCCAAACTGCGGGAGGTGATTCATTATGAAAAATCAAGTCGAAAATATACAAGGACATCATATGCCTAAACAGAATATTAAAGCAGATATGACCCTATGAAAATTGGGTTTTGAAAACGTATTTCCGCTTGTGGTATTATAAAATGCTGTGAACAGTCCAGTGAGTCTTCATCGTACACGACCGTTTTAAATTTCTCCTCGCGCTTCCTGCACAATACTTCCATTTACTTACGAGGAAGCCGCGACTATCATTTGCGGTCTCTGTCGGCATTTCGCATCTTCTGAAAAAACCACAGCTTTGAAAGCTTCCATCATTTATTTCTTAACCTAATGTCACGGTACGAAAAAAACGCTAATAACTTGCGGTTTTTAGGGGTTATTTCTTCAGCTTATCGGTGCACGAATAAACCACGGACGTCAAACTTGTGTGAACTCTGCTTGACCGAGGTGAGCTGTCGTAAAATTACAATGTATCTACCTTGAATTTGTAACATTTTCAAACACACCAATATTAATTTTTTTTTCTTTGCGTAGCAAGATTGTAAGAAAACACTGGAATTCAGTTCTCGTACCATTTTTAATGAATATGTTCGATACGTAAAGCAAACTTTCAACGTCTACCATATTACTTTCTATGTGAAATCATAATCCATAACGGGTTTCCATGAAAGTTTATACAGCGTGTTCGTGGTAACGTACAACTTTCTGAAGCCTCTTGCTGAAGATCTACTTTCAGACTAATCATGACGTATCCTTCCGCCACTTGGGAAAATATGTACACACGTCTAGAAAAATATGTATACACATCTAGGAGAAAATTACACAGGGTAAAATAACGCACCGTATTTGCCACGAAAAAAAAATGTATTTGTTAGTGGCTACAAAAACTGTTTGGTTAATGCTTTCAATGGCGAAATTTTGTTGTTGGTAAAAAAAAACAAATACTGGTGCCCAATACCTTGTAGTTTAACTAGTTCGAAAACTATTTAGTGCTCACCGACATATTTGTTTATTGAAAAAACGTTTATTGTTTGCGCTGCGATTAACGAACACATTATTGGTTACAAACACACGCTGAATTTATTGGCGACCACAAACGTCATTTTGTAGTTTCCACTAAACACTGTATTGACAAAAAAATTTTGTTGGCACCACAAAGTCGTTTGTCATGTCTATATTTACAAAGGAATTTTCTGGTCACCAACAAAATGATTTTGGTAACCACAAAACTGTTTACTAGGTTTACCTAGAAATATAAATATATCGTTAAGAGGCACTTACTTTAGTACAAATAAGTTACCAAAACCTGATTATATAATATTTTATAAAGAACTGTTTCTCAATGGCCATTAGGTCCTACATATGTTCTTTATTTGTTTTTTGTAATTTTTTATTTAAGATTAAATTGAGTACGTAATATAATTCATGCACAAAAAATAACTTACTTATCTTTTAACCAAAATAAAAGGAACTTTGGTGTTAACGGGAGGTTAAAACGTTTTTGATATATTTTTTACTTGAAAGATAACTATAAAAGTTACACATAAGGTGATTTTTGAAACGTTTGATTCCAAAAAGTGACTAAAGTGGCTGTGGCTGTACTGTGTTCCTGGCCAGCATACACTCGCGACTTTGTCAACCTCAGTTCACAGTCCACGTCACCTACAGACGAGACATGCCGTTCCGATACCCGCCCACAGACGAGACATGCCGTTCCGATACCCGCCCACAGACGAGACATGCCGGTCCGATACCCGCCCACAGACGAGACATGCTGTTCCGATACCCGCCCACAGACGAGACATGCCGTTCCGATACCCGCCCACAGACGAGACATGCCGGTCCGATACTCGCCCACAGACGAGACATGCCGGTCCGATACCCGCCCACAGACGAGACATGCCGTTCCGATACCCGCCCACAGACGAGACAAGCCGGTCCGATACCCGCCCACAGACGAGACATGACGTTCCGATACCCTCCCACAGACGAGACATGCCGTTCCGATACCCGCCCACAGACGAGACATGCTGTTCCGATACCCGCCCACAGACGAGACATGCCGGTCCGATACCCGCCCACAGACGAGACATGCTGTTCCGATACCCGCCCACAGACGAGACAAGCCGGTCCGATACCCGCCCACAGACGAGACATGCTGTTCCGATACCCGCCCACAGACGAGACATGCCGTTCCGATACCCGCCCACAGACGAGACATGCCGGTCCGATACCCGCCCACAGACGAGACATGCCGTTCCGATACCCGCCCACAGACGAGACATGCCGTTCCGATACCCGCCCACAGACGAGACATGCTGTTCCGATACCCGCCCACAGACGAGACAAGCCGGTCCGATACCCGCCCACAGACGAGACATGCTGTTCCGATACCCGCCCACAGACGAGACATGCCGTTCCGATACCCGCCCACAGACGAGACATGCCGGTCCGATACCCGCCCACAGACGAGACAAGCCGGTCCGATACCCGCCCACAGACGAGACATGACGTTCCGATACCCGCCCACAGACGAGACATGCCGTTCCGATACCCGCCCACAGACGAGACATGACGTTCCGATACCCGCCCACAGACGAGACATGCTGTTCCGATACCCGCCCACAGACGAGACATGCCGGTCCGATACCCGCCCACAGACGAGACATGCTGTTCCGATACCCGCCCACAGACGAGACATGCTGTTCCGATACCCGCCCACAGACGAGACATGACGTTCCGATACCCGCCCACAGACGAGACAAGCCGGTCCGATACCCGCCCACAGACGAGACATGCTGTTCCGATACCCGCCCACAGACGAGACATGCCGTTCCGATACCCGCCCACAGACGAGACATGCCGGTCCGATACCCGCCCACAGACGAGACAAGCCGGTCCGATACCCGCCCACAGACGAGACATGCCGGTCCGATACCCGGGAACGACACAACGTGGGCTCTTCCCCCCTCCATTTCCTTCCCCCAGGGCGGCGATCCAAAACGTTACTCTGCGAGTAAACCTTCCTGTCTGGCTGTCCCGAAACACTTTGAGTAAGTGTGTTACTCGCTCTGAAGCTAGTGATGGGTCGTTCGCGAACGAGTCGTTCAAAACTTGCGACTCGCAGTCGAGAACGACTCGCGAGCTGCTATTATTTCGAGAGTCGAATCATTCACGATCGATGATGAGAGCTACAGCTCGGCTATTCGCTCCGCTCAGTCAGTCCAAAAGGCGACAGTTCTTCGGCACCACGAGAGAGTAGCCTAAACAAAACTGCCAGTGTAGAATTTAACAATCGAATTAAAAGCGCGTATCTCCTCTTTTCACGAGCACGCAAGCTGTAAAACCGGAGATAGGAATACCATAAACATCGTTCACTTCGCGCTCTCGAGTTTTCTACAAATTTCAGTTCACCGATACTTTTTTACTCTAATAATAATGTTAAAATTAGTAAACAGTAATTATGCTATATTTGACATAGTTTGAATGAATTCAAAAACAACGGAAATGTTACGAAAATAATTCCAGTTCCTTAAACTGTGTAGAACATGCCATGTACTATGTGATCGCATGTCTTTACATCAGCGCAGTGATGCGATCCACTCTTCGCATCTATACTGTCGACTGTTTGAAACCCAACTGACTCGCGAACGAGATTACTCTTTTGAACGACTCTTATGAACGACTCTCCACCAAGAGCGAGAGAGAGTTAGCTAGCTCGTTGTAATGAACGGGTTCGACACATCACTAAATTGACGAGTGGTAGCATTCACATTTATATTTAAAAATTAACTTTCATAAAGGTTATATTTCTAGACATAAGTTTACGATTAATTTATTGCAAGTAAAGCTTTTTAGAACTAATATACTGAAAAAGAAGGAATTCGGGGAAATGGACAAATATTGTGCCGTACTTATTAATTTGTTGGCACACATTGTTTCTAATTATGTTGTTTGGTAGGTTTTATTATTCCCTTTTAAACCACAGCTTTTAGTTCCTGGTTTCTACTGCCGTCTATCAGGCAAAATTAGAAGTCTTTTAAAAACATTTGGTTTCTCCAAAATGGCAGTCGCTATTAAATTGTTCAAACATGATGACGTCACTCACTGTTCATAGAAGAGTCGGTGACTTGTGAGACATTACGCGAAATTTCTCTTTATCGCCTCCCGCGGCGCGACTCGAGGTGCGAAGAACGTGTTCTGGGTCAGGTCACCTCGGCTATAAAATCACGTGGTGTGCCTCTGTGGCTGCAGTCTTGAATGTGACGTGTTCTAGTCGGGAGACGACAGGCGATGGCACAGTGTGCAGTGTGCGTGTGTGATTAACTTGAGAGCAGAAACTAGGACTAACCTGTTACACCTTAAGAAATATGGACTTTTTTTTCGTGAGTAAAGGAGATTTATGTGACGTACAAATATGCAGTACAGGACATCTTGATTACATTTTCGTAATTAATGAATGGAAATTAAATGGTTGTATGTTGGTATAAAGATAATGACTGGGACTTGTGTTAAAGTAGGCAATTATAGTTAAATTTATAGATATTAATACCCGTATGTATTTATTTATATTATTATTTTAATACATTTTATATAATATATAATTTATAGAATATATTTTTACAATTGATCAAATGTATAATTTATACATAATGAATAATTCATATGCATATACATAACATAGAGTATTTTATTATATATATATATATAATTTGTGCTATATATAACTAATGTACAAAATAGAAAACTTTATTTTGTTTGTTTATTTTTTTTTGACCTCCACCCTTCATAAACCTGGATAAGTTGTAGACAATTTGTAATGATACGCTGCCGTGCTCGCAGCTAGTGATGATATGTTATCACTTTCAGGCCCATTTTAACTTAGGATTCAGGTTTTACGAACGAAAAATTGCACGACGCTTGCTGTTGAGCTTGTTTCTCTGTCTCAAGCAATGATTTCTAGGTTTTCATGTTTGGTGATCAGCGATATGAACCAGTCGCAACGTACAGCAGTAGCTTTGTTTACGATTCAGTAACGCCCAAGGAAGATCATTAAAGTCTATTCACGGTTTCTTCACACTTTATGAATCAAACCTTTGGAAAATCACCCCACGTATGACGTGTTAAGTTGTTTCCTACATATACCATGTATCACAACCGCTTTATACCTCAGTTAATATAAAAGTATACAATTATTATTAAATTAATGTTTCGTGCATATTTTATTTTATAAATTATAATATTTAATTTATAATAAATATGATTTAAAACAGTAAGAAAACGTGTGTTGTTAGTAGTTAGTAAGAAATAGTTCTCATGAAAAATATTATTACAACTGAGTGAGCACGAATTCGGTGCGTTGTCCCTCTGGTGTAAGTTTCTGGACATAGTTAAGCTTATTATGAACGAGGCGGAGGAATATCGTGGAAGTAGAATTTGAGGAGGGCTTCAGAAAACGTGTGAAGTGACCGTGAACGGATGACATGCACTGGGCCTCACGGTGTACAGTACCTCTTAAAAAAGCAACAACCACACCACTCGCGTTACCTGCACACCAGAGTGTACACTGGAAGTGAATGTGTTGCAAGTAGGGCGAGGCTGATGTTGCAGAGAGGCGACCGGACGGAGACGAGCGGCTACACCAGAGTCTTCTTCGACGAGCTCTTCGGACTCGACACGTCTGATGATGACGATGAGAAGGACGACGGCCGCAGGAACTGCACCTGTCGTAAGTACGAGCGAACTTCATAACACTCTACCACGCTACAAGCTTGTTCATTCATTGCTGCAGTTCCCTAAATAACAATTGCGTTGTGGCTGTGTTGGGGACACGGCCGTTTGTTTTGCGTGAATACGTCTACGTGGACGCGCTCGGACGCCTTCATGTATATTTTGCGTTCCCGGAGCCGCTTCACTCGATCATATTGGGTGCCATGGGTATCATTGGATTTCTTTTGAGACATTCTTTCCAACCGTATACGATTTTTGTATTTCGACTCGGATTTTTTTTTTATCAGTATACGCCGAAATTGTGTTAAGTTTTCTTTACTTTTTACATTGAACGCAAACAATTTCACCATAACTACACCATGTTAATATATATTTGCACGCAATCGATTGATTTTGACGAGAGCTGTCGACGGAAACCTAAAAGAGCGTCGTAGCTTCTCCTAGTCAAAAGTTATACTGCGCGGGAATTATGAGAAGCGGCGAAACGAATCCAAAACTGCCCAACCCCCCCCCCCCCCCCAAGCTAGATGCTTCGCAGTCCTCACTCAACGTAATATATTCTTTGATCCTTTGGCAGTCGAGTGGTGTAATTGAATTTTGAATGTAGACGTTAGATTCGCAGCTGCAATGCCAAACTGTATCTCTCGATTTTGTTATCATCGTATTTTCAGAATTGCCTCCCACTATGGTCGCAAATTTAAAGACGTTATCACGTCAAATATATAACTGAGGGTTGGTCAAAAATTATCAGCACTCTTGTTATATTGCAACGTCTGTTGGCCACACTGCCGTCGGGGCAGCGCTGCCCGTTCAAGATAAGTTCTATTCTACCCGTGTTTATAGAGAAAAGAAATTCCTTATGGGAGAGTTATGTTGGTGTTCAAAAGAGGTAGCTTTTAAGGTGGTGGTAAATGGGGACATTCTATTTACTTGTGTGTCAAAGTTTGTGATTTGCCCGAATTGTTACATGCAGGTCTACTTATGGTTGCCAACTGTCCCATATTATAAGGGGTTTCCAGTGTCCTGCGGTTGAAAGAGTTATTCCGCACGGACATAGAAGGGGATGTCATAGACTTAAATGCTGTATCTCAGACTTCTTCGAAAATAAACTGAACACAGTGTCAGTAATGCACCACCTTCGCGATCGTACGCACGTTTACTCTGGTGCTCTGATCGTATACCCACAGATAGTTACAATTGACGCCGAGAGATGGCTTTCGTCAACAAGACAAGTGCATTCGTGGAAGTGGCGCTTGTCGAGATGTGTACAGTATATTTCCTTCCAGCGTGAGTTGGTGCGGCCTGTTTTAAAGGCCGCACCATATGTTCATAGAAACTATCGACTGGCGTGTAATACTAACTTTTGCACATTACAGTTAGTATTTGAATATGTTCTTTATTATAACATCTCCCTTGTCACTTCAGTGGGACAGATGTGTGTCGAGTTGGCGGAAGTGTCCCTCCTTAATCTAAAGTATGGAAAAGTTGATATAGGCTGTTCACGTTAAAGTGAGCACTTTCATGACCCTAATAACTTTTTTATTTCAACCATTTTTTACCCTTTAACCACATTTTAAAATAAATGTTGTCATGTAATAAACACGGCGTATAGATTCCACCACGCTCGGAAGTTAACATTTAAGGCTAAAATAAAATATATTTATTGACCATTATTCCAAATGAGAGAGCCTCCAAAAATGCTCGCTTTACCGTGAATAGCCTATATAAAACTGTGTGCGTAGAACGTAGAAAAGGTTTTGTTGCGAATAAGTGACTACCATGGAGAATGAGACACGCCCGTCCACACACACGACTGATGTAAAAATTCTGAATGCATATGAAATGATTCTTTAGATACACGTGTGGCAGCGGACTGCGTAGAAAATCATTTGCGGATCAACCATGGCGCTGCCTATGGAAGAGTTGACGAAAGCGGTGCATCGAAGCCTAAATTATGTTATATTGAGGAAATACGAAAGCTTGTTGACATATCTTTACTACTATATAAATGCGAAAGTGTGTTTGTTTGTTTGTCCTTCTTTCACGTCAAAATGGAGCAACGGATCAAGGTGATGTTTTGTACAGATATAGTTGGAGGTCCAGAGAGCGACATAGGCTACTTTTTATCTCAGGAAAATATCTCAAACGATTCCAAAAAAAATATGATTAGAGATGTACATAGGCACTGGATTAAACTTTTATTAGGATTACTGCATAAAAAAGAACTGTTAAAAAAAGTTCCGTCATTTCTCCTTTCTTTTTGTCTATGGGCTGCCTTACATTCCTTTCCAAGAGCCGCAGTAGCTCAGTGGGTAGAGAACCCTATAGTGGGGTCGCAGTAGCTCAGTGGGTAGAGAACCATAATGTGGGGCCGCAGTATCTCAGTGGGTAGAGCACCCAATAGCCGGGCCGCGACGAGGTTTAGTGTCACAAAACTTCATTATTTATCCCTATAAACACGCGCGCGAAGCTGTGGGTAAAAGCTAGTTGATAATAATGTGCATTGAAAAACAAGGAGATTACGTCAACAAATGATCGCTCTGTCTTTCCTACAATTTTGATTAAAGTAAATTCTTCAGCCAGTGTGTAGATAATTGCACTTATCATTCAGTATCGACATAAAATAATTAATATTCTCCTTCCAAACATTTTGTGCTTCTGCTTTTTCCAGGAACGTGTTGAGATGAGATGGGACCGGAAGAGCGAAATGAACGAACGATATGTACACTCGCCAGCCTGTGCACATATGTGAACATATTTGCGCACTTGAATAATTTGCGGTACAGGGGGTAATATGCAAGATAATAGTGCGTGGGTGTAGATACAAACAAATTAATGAGAATCGTTAAAATATTTGTACCGTGGTAGTAAGTGAGAGTGAAAGTGCGATGTACTTTAGGAGAATCTTTCCTCAGCCTATGTGGACTTTCACATAATAAAACATTATGTAGCGTACCAGTATAAATATCTTGTTATAATTTATGTTCGACCAAGTGTGTTTTACCAATCCCAGAGTGTTTATTTGCCCGGTCTGCGGAATGGCCGGCAGGAACACAACTTACCAGATGAATGCCATACGTCGAGCTGGAACTCTGCTACGTATACACTCCACGCACGCTAACACATGAGGAACTCTCGATACACAATTAAGTTTGACCAGAAAATGCTTTATGAACATATGGAGACACAGGAATAAACAACATAAAATATGGTGGACGACTACCAAAATTTAATTATTTTTAACGTCCTGATTTATCGAAAAATGAACTGTTCTTTAAATTGTCTAATTTTCAATTTTCCTTGTTTTATCTGGACCACTACTAGAAAATATCCTTGTAGCAATTTGCAACTATCTAACAAGGACACATAACATTCCTATCTGACATGAGAGTGGTCGTACCTAACTTAATTAAAATCCTTAGTTTATGCAAAAACGTAGGCTTAAGTCCACTCATGTAAACTCCCTTAAAGTTAATGTTACTCTCAAAAAAGAATAATTAAAAATACGTTTATTCAATAAAATGTGAATTCTTCAGTGTGCCTAGCTCAAAGGAGTAGATTCTTTCTCCAGTTAACAGTGGGCAATCTTTTGAAACTGGTTTCTCAGTACGTTTAAAGCCAACATGGCGTCGCCGATAGGGGAGAAACCTTCTAGAAGGGTTATGGCAGACGCTGCATATGACACATGTATACAGTACAATGTAGACTTATCTCAGTTTTTTTTGCAGCTCTCGGTGCGTAATACGACTCTGATGTTGCAGACACACTAACGCGGTTTAGCTTTTAAACTCCTACATACTATCGTAGCGAAACACGGCTCAAATGCGCTCTCGAATTGCTGGCAAAAATTAAAACACAAAATTAGACCATGGAAGCTAAGACACTCCGCTGCCCCACGCCGTAATCGGAGACCCATATCGCCCTCCCCTCTTCCTGGAACGATGCGCTCGCGGCCTCCTGATCCCTCCTTCTAGGAATCCCGTGAATGTCAACAGCGGCGAGACTTGCTGACGTCACATATCTCCTCTCGCCTGCTAGAGTTTCCGATACGTTTAGCGACGACGCAAGAATGTTCTGGTGAGACTGGCTGACGCCTCAGCCCTCCGCGACGCATCAGGCGAGTTGGGGAAGATTCTAGATGGCGGCCTAAGACACTATATATACTGCCGTAACCCAGCGGCCGGCAGTCTTTGATGGAGGCCGTCTGGCGATTGTGCGCGAGAGAAGTGAGGTGTGGACGACGGCTGGAGATTGCAGGGCGACGAGTGAGGTGTTCGTGGCTTGAATGGACGAGAGGGTGTGAAACCGATGATGGAAGCCTACTGTGCGTGAGGACGCTTGGACGACTCCAGAACATTGCGACTGGCGGGACATGGACTGAACTGAGGTGGGACTGAATGAAAGTGTAATACTGATTTTATTGTAAATATCTGAACTGTCAAATATGGAAGCATAAATTATAAAATAATTGGATAGGTTGATACACTGTCTATTGGGACTGATCTTTAATTATTTAATTGCATGGATTTCTTTGTCGTAATTAATCAATTTTATTAATTGGTGTCAATTGTGAACAGTAAGTGATTCCAATTTATTGCGAGAATTTGAGTTCAAAGGATATTGCTGTAGTTATTGTAAATAAAATAAGGAAATTATAATTAATTCTTCTATTTGATTAAGACCTCCATCTCTTAACTAACTTGGTATAGCTCACTTAATTTCTAGAGAGAGAAATTGCAACAATAGGAAAGATTCACATGAGACCACAAAAATTAAAACAAAAAAATTATTGAAACAAAATAATATGTCTAACTAATACTCTATCTGTAAACATCATAATTAAATTGCCACAACACATCGTAAAGAAATATCCTAACAGAACAAAACTAAAACAGTAATAAAAAAATTAGAAAAATATTCAATTAAATACAGATGCAAATTACATGAAAAATAACATGTGATATGTGTAGAAGGAAACGTTTACTTAGTGAAATATCATAGCACGTTGCATAGATATGACAGATATTAACATAAAGTATGTAAATTAGTTACGTAAACAATGCACATTATGCGGCAGTTGCAGTGTTCCTCAGTTTATTAATTTGCCAGTTACATTCGCAACTAGAGAGACAATGTTGGCTTGCTCACAAAATATTCAGAAATTAATAACATTGAACAGACAATCATGAATAGCGAGGCAATGAAGATAAATAATGTTCAGAGACAAATGCTTTTATTCAGTAGCAAGCACAAGATTTACTTTTATAGTTACTGCAACACGGGTCGTATTTAAAATCAAATAATAAACATTCGAATATAATTTCTTTGCACAAGACAGTTAGAAATGGGTTTTACTGTCAAGCATAGTGCAATCATTTTTATTTTTTCTACAATATATCTATTTGGCGTAATAAAATGACTTGCACGTAACTCAGAATGAAATGTAGCAACAAACGTTCGTTTACAGAAAATACAAGGGACAGTAACAATTTTCAAACAAGCATTTCCATTGAAATTAGAATAAAACAATATGGATGTTTACTCATGAAACACGTTGTTTTGTGCTCACGTCTGGAAGATTGCACGCAAACTTCTTCGGCTCACTTATCTATGATGTGTCCATTAAGGGTACTGGTTACCGAAGAATTAATTATTTTATATTACTACGAAATTTTGTTCGGCTTCTGTATAGTACTGACAAGCACAGGCGGACATTAGGGGGTCATGGCCCCTTTAATGTTGCTGTCCAAAATGTCAATTCCGTCAGTATGTTTGTATCGCCCAAGTGTGGCTGTCACAAACAAGTGCAACCGAACTTTGAACTAGGATGTAGGAATGGTAGTCAGAAAGCACAAGATAATAATTACTGTTCTTCTCTCTTCATCCCTTCTTGTATTACGAACACACCCACCCTATGGTTATTGAGCCAATACAGTTGCTAGATGTACCTATGTAGTTTGAGTGCCTCCTGTGGACGGTACGGTCGGAATGCAGGTTGACTTTGAAGCAATGACTTCCCCGTTTTCTTCAGTTATAATCCACACAGTCTGTGAGTTGATTTTAATGTTTGCGCTTGCTAAAAAAAAACATATGAATTGAGATTATTTTGTGTATGTCTCTGCATTTGTGTATGAGTGCACATATGCATGCAGAAGTTTATATACGTATATGGGTATGTGTGTGTGTGTGTGTATATATATATATATTATATATATATATACACACACACATATGTGTATATATGTATAGTCCATTCCCGATTGGGAGCGACTTATGAAAATCAACCTTTGAAAAAACACTCTAAACATAACATGTTAACGTGTTTTTTCAAGAACCTGTATTCCACAAATATATGACACCGTCGTTAAATTTAGAGTACTGTATTATTGAATAAATGAAACTTTACCTTAATATCTTCTATAACTTGTAATATTTATTTATTTTCAAATATTAATTAACAACAGCGAGAGCAGCGACGTGTTGGCAACGACCGGTGAGAAATAGTTCTCAGTAAAAATATTATTTTAACCTAGTTTTTTAGAATACTATTTGTAAATTAAACGGTGCCTATTGAAATATTTAAATATTTAGGTAGCCCCGATGGCAACATATATCATTTTTACAGTTTAAAATAACAGCGGAAAATATCGTGAGTAGGCCGTAATGGTACGGTGTTGTTTTATCGACCGAAAAAGTAACAGTCTGTTGAGCGAGGCTTGTCGCTTTCTCTCTCTTTCTTCGTCGCTTTCAAACTCGGGAAATTTCACTTCGCTAGTAAGCAAGAAAATTATACGTTTTCAATTTTAGAATATTTCATACTTATTACAGCAAAATAATGATTTTTGAATTTATAATTTTCAAATGAAGAGAGATTCTAATAATTGAATATGTATTTTAATATATTTAGATATGATGGCGGGGCAGTTACCTAGTGAAGTTGGCAGACGTGGCGAGCCATGACATGGCGTGTTGCTTTTTGCCGAACGAAACGTAAATTATTCGTATTCCGAAAAATACTTCAAATTAATACATCACGTTTGTAGACGTTGTGTTTTTGAAACCTACCTAGGCAAGTTACGATGTTGTGATAAATCTGTGTTTCCACGGCAATAATAAATATACTGTGACGTGTGTTTCGTTAATCATTGCGTCTATGAAATGGCGTGCCTTTGTGCATCGTGGTCGATACGCTGGCCCTGTGTGTGCGTGATTTAAAATATTTGATTAGCACTATTTACGTTTTATATGTGAACTAATTTTATGACGAAGTTATTTATTTACATCTACGTCTGTTTATTTATCACAACGTTGTACCTTTGCCCTAAGGGGTTTGAAACACAGTTGTGTAACGTAATTTGCCGCAATCCCAGAAGGAAAATACTAAGCCCAACCCGATGAATTTCAATAAACCTAATAAACAGTATGTAGCAATACATAGAAATATGAGCGGAATAAAAGTTATCGTAGGCTTATTTGTGTGCATGTTCACCGCTATCTTTTAAAGTTTGTATGACAAAAATGAGCAACACGAGTTGCGTGCTTGAACTTAATGTGCCTTTTTCACTGGTTGTTCCTTCGTTTTAATATTTATTCCAACTTAGGCCGTCCTTTTAAATAAATAACCCAACACATATCAATAACAAAAGGATAATTAGTACAACCCTTTACCTCGCAGTTGTAACAGTGTTAAACACAATCGCGGCAAAATACTAACGTGCATGACATGTATTGAGCTACGTCGTGGAAAACAAATATGTTAATGTAAACTAACCGTAAGAACTGTCTTCAATTCAGGCATTTTTAAAACGTCATAAAGCTGACCTAAATAATGTTAGAGGCCTAAACTGAATATTTGTACGGAACTGTTTTAGAAATATGACAGAATTATTTGAAAAGCTGTAAACAGTCAACAACACATTTGACAGGTATAAAAGTCGAAGTCACATTTCAATGTTTATTTTTAGGCGTAGCGAAAGTATACGAACATATGTACACACGCGATGGAATGTAAACATTGATTTTGACAGATGCTACATGGCAGTCTCATGGTAATATATGTTTACATTTGGCGGAAGGATACGAAATGGACCTGCAAGTAGATATTTAGCAGGGCTCCGAGAAAGTTGCTTCCAATGGGGAATGGACTATATGTATATATACATATATGTATATATACACACATATATGTATATATACATATATATAATAACACATATATATATTAATTAAAGATTATGCTACATGAAGTTTAGCCCCCTCCCCTCGCCACAACCCACAAAAGGAAATATTTACGCACGCCAATGCTTACGAGTACCATTTCCTCACATGAAATAATTCTAGACGGAATATTTTTCATACAATGGCCTATCCAAATCACAATTCTAGTGTTTCTGGGACGTAGAAATAATAAAAGCTAACTCACAGAGATTTGATAATTCACATAAAAATTAGGCACTGTACAACTGGTTTTATTAGCTCTATTCTAAGGTACGATTTAATTTTAATTTATTTTGTATTTTCTTTCTTCTTGCACTATGTTAATTTATGATATTCAGATAGGTTTTAAAAGTATTCCTATGTTCCTTGGAGACGATTTAATGTCTTGTTAATCTGTTTGTCTATGACTGAGCATACCCATTGATCGCAAGTTGTTAAAAAAACAAAAAAAAAACCCTGGTTGATAGGGACTAATGACCTAAGTGTTTAAAAATAAAGTTTGTTTGGGCAAAAAAATAGAATAGAAGAAAAATGTTCATCTTAACAAAGTTACGCAAGAATATTGAGGAAATATTTAGTGGCATAATATACGGATTATGTTGAAAATGATTATAATTAATAATTGTAATATATAAACGAAACGTGTAAGTTCCACTAGAAGAAGATAATTATAAATACGTGAAATTCGCAAGATGATTTAGCTTGCCGATATATTTGGAAAATGTTGCATAATATCTAACGATATGCAAGATTGTAAAGAAGAGATTCCTGACGGCGGGGAGTCCCATCTCGTCGAGGGTTCCAGAGTCAACTGGTGAGCTGCTGTACAACCGGGATCATTCTGCGGCGGGTCGACGACGAAACTCGACGCCCGCGCACCCGAGAGCAGCGACGACGTACTTCGCGAGGTTCCATCAGGTCGGGGAGAGGGAGAGGGAGAGAGAGAGAGAGAGAGAGAGAGTCTACACATCGTTTGCCATTCCTGAAGGTGCAGCGTCAGATAAGTCATATGCAACCTTGTTAATACTAAACTGGATCAGCAATGAAGTTTAGATAATCTTATTGAAGTAATTCTTGCAAAAGTGTTGTTCGCTCCACAATTGATAATTTAATGAATGAAAGTTAGAGTTGTTTGATGCAGGATTTTCATCATTAGCATTGACCCTGTATTTTTTTTTATAATTTCAAGTTCTGATCCACCTTAAATGTTCATCAGAGGAGCATTTAATTTATAATAGGTAAATATATTTTCAATTGAATAATTCTATTAAAAAAAAAAAAAGGAAACCTTACAAGACTATTTAATTAAAGTATTTTGCTTATAATATTTCCTGTTCTTTCAGAATTTCAATATTATTATTATTTTTCTTTGAATGATGTATAATCTTGCATTGAATCGGAATATTAAAGAGACATGTGTTGAACTGAGATATTCGTGTCTGTCCGCCTTTACTACCTCTAAGTCCCTTGAAACTCAACAGAAGTTCTTCAAATTTTGTAGAGCGAATCCTCGGTATAAAATACAGGTCAAGTTCAAATTTCAGCAAGATCAGATTACGCAATCATTACTTTTTACCCTAAAAACCAATTTTTTAATTACTTTTTCCCCTATGAAAAGTCTTGTATTAATGCATAGAGAATATAGAGATATGTGGGTAACGGAATATCATTTTTGTTTTCTTTAAATGTCTCACTTCAATGTTGAGTGGCTCAGTGGATAGGGCGATTACAAGTGGGGCCGCAGTGGCTCAGTGGATAGAGCGATTACAAGTGGGGCCGCAGTGGCTCAGTGGATATAACTATATCAAGTGGGGCCTTAGTGGCTCAGTGGATAGATCTATGTTAAGTTATGCCGCAGTGGCTAAGTGGATAGAGAAATATTAAATGGGACCACAGTCGCTTCAATGTTGAGTTAATTTCACATCATTTCATTATTACCTACATATATCTATGCAATATTATTTTCAGTCTTTGTATGATAACCACATTTTTTAAACATGGTAACTGTTCTAGCCCCGTGACAATACAAAAAATGTCACGCGCTGGGTCCCGTAGTTATATAATAACTGTGTGACAGCTAACCATAGAAATAATAAGCTAGCTGGAGTAACTATTTCAATTAGCATTTTTGTTCAAATGAACAGTTTTAAAGTTTACTTCTTTAATTTTAAAATAGCTGTTACAAAATTAAAAAAAAATGATTTTATGTTTTGATTTTGTAGTAATTTTAGTAGGAACGCTTAAAAATTCATCAAGACATTGCCTTTAAGTCACCCTATTCTAATTTTCAGTAAGTTGTTTCGTTTACTTTAATTGCGCGTCTCCAAAACAATAAACTTTTGATTCTGACATGCCATAATGGGAAAACTACGAGATATAAAATTTTTATGCGAGGATAGAGTACAAGTCTTATAATTAATGTCTACAAGTTGGAGGGGCAGTGGAGGAGTGGTTAGACTACTCGCCTCCCTGCATCAAGGCGAACCGGATTTGATTCCTTTCTCGCCCTTGCATTCCGACGCTGCTCCATACTCACCTTGCTTTGCCCCCACAGGCTCTCAGGACCTTGATGTCAAGAGACGCCCAAACATCTGCACTCCCTTATTACAAGTTGAACTGTAATTTCGGACAATTATAAAATAATAGATATTTTTGGTGACCAACCCCCTTAAGCCTAATCCGTAATATCACGTCCTGCGGACTCCTAACTGCTGAATGGAGCACGCGAGGCCCCAAATCGCCGTCCCTGTGGCCCAGCGTCCCATGTCGTGCGAACATTCACCAACTCTACCTTTCATCCGCGACGTGTCCCAAGTTATAAAAAGAAGAATATTTGTTATTTGCATTTACATTTTAGCGAGTGCAAACGACAGGTCTGAATGGTGCTAGTCGATTGATATCGACCTGTAAATGTTGGAAAATAAAAACGCTACATCTACTAAGGCATATAACGTACGAGCAAATATCGAAACCTATTTGCGACCACTAAAACGAAACTTAATAATATACAAACCTAAAAATATTACTTATTTGGAAACAAGCAACAATCATATGAAGTATAGTTAAAGCAACATCTAGATAAACTAAATCACGTTAACTCGAATTAAAAAAGAAAATAGGAAAAGCTACAAACATGAAAATGAATTTTTAATAACACACAGTTTATTGGTGCGGTGAATTTGGTGAACTCTGGTGATAGTGTCTGAAAGCTTAGCTCCGGAAGTCATCATTGCAGAACCGTACGCTGGGACATGCGTCCGCTTATGTAGTGTGTCCGCGGACCATAGTTCAGTCACGGTCACTGCAAACTTTCCTGAAGGCCTGCTAAAGTTCTACTTTCAGGATATTCCTCCGCCTCATGCTAGCAAACCTTAACCAGGTCTAGAATATTACACCAAAGGGACAACACACCGCATTCGTGCGCACCCTGTTCAATAAGATTTTTGCATGATAACTATTTCTCGCTAGGTCATTACCAACATGTCTACTTTCTTCTGCTTGTCTTATTCATATTAGATTGAATATTGTAATATAGAAATAAAATTTCGACAAAAATTTTAACGAAAAAAAATTTTGTGTTAATTGGGAAACAAACATGTTATGTGTAGAGAGATCTTTCAAAGGTTTGATTCAAAAAGTGTTAAGAAGCCGCGAATAGCCTACAGCCACGTGGACTGTGTTTCAAAGCCTGTATGCCAAGATGGAAGAGGCAAGGCTGCATGGTTGCTTGTATGTATGTATGGTTCCGTGGAAGATTGGCCCACCGCTGGCTGTTTTTATACACGTTTTCCTAATTGGTCGTGTGCAGATTTCCGATGGAAGATTTTCTACTAGGTTGAAATTTGAACCAATCAGAATTTGAACCAATCAGATAGACAGTGGTATTCATTTCATTAATTTTGTTTTGAAAAAGAGCAAAATATTATACAGCATACATTAAAAAAAATGGGGTGTGGCTGTGTTGGGGACACGGCCGTTTGTTTTGCGTGAATACGTCTACGTTGACGCGCTCGAACACCTTGATGTATATTTTACGTCCCGTTTATTTTACGTTCCCGGCACCGCTTCATTCGATAATGTGGGGTTTTATGGGTATCACAGGATTGCTTATGAGCTACTCTTTCCAACCATATACTGACGAGTATAGGTCGATATTGTGTTAAACTTATACAATTTTACATAAACACGCCACACAAATATTTTTGTACACATAATCGATTGATCTTGACGAGAGCTGTCTATTGAAACCTAAACGAGCATCGTAGCTTCTCCTAGTAAAACGTTATACTACGCGGAAGTTATTAGACGTGGCGAAACGAACTGAAAATTTCGGTGCCCCCCCCCCCCCCTCCCGATCAAACGGCGCGCGATGCTTCGCAGTCCTCACTCAACGTAACATATTCTTTGATTCATCGGCAATCGAGTGGTGTAATTGAATTTAAATGTAGACGATAGATTCGGAGCTGCAATACCAAACGTTATCCCCCGATTTTTTTCCATCGGATTTATTGGATTGCCTCTCAGTATGGTCGAAAATTTAAAGACATATTCACGTCAAAACACGAAAATGCTTACTAATTCTAAAACAGTATTGTGTGAATATAGAAATTGCACTCGTCTTTACTTGTGCGGCAACAAGTATCATTGGATAAGTTATTCCGCAGATCCTTCCATGATCGTTTACATGCAGTGGAAACTTCCGCCCCGGATGTATGGAAAATTTTATCGTGGCGCACAGGCTTAAATGTCATCTTTAGCAGCCAGTTAGGAAAATGCCTAAAAACACAAAGCAGCTTCAGTAAAAAGTGGTATGAACCCACGTGGGAACCCCGCGTCCAAGGTCAAGAAGAGAGGGAGCGATACGGGCGACACTAACACGCACGCCTAGTGCCTCATCGCTCCTACGCGCAAGGCGTGCAGTGTTTCCGTCGTGACGCTGTACTGTACAAATTAGATCTGTAACAAAGGGGTTTTATTACACGCTATGAAATACCACAGATTAAACTACGCCCGTATCTGTGTACTTTCCTCTTGCCACGGAAACTGCCTAGGCGAGCTTCAAAAATACGATATTTGACCAATTTGACGAATTTGTTTCTCCAAGAATACACATAATATGACAAATGTAAAAAAATCGCGGCGTAGATATTTAATTTTTTTCATCTTTTATGACAAAAGTCGTATTTGCAGAACATTTATTGACCGAGAAACGCTTATTCGGGCAAACGACAATTTCACAAAAAATGCGAGGGCCCATCTCGCTCTTAATTTTCTACGTTATTGAGGTTGCAGAAGGAGCTCTTGGTTCCGCACCGTCGCAGTTACGAGTTCCAAACCGCAGGATGAACACGGGGTAGACAGATGGTTTACTATGCATAATACCTGCTCAGTAAGCAATTTACACTCAGTTTTGAGTTAAATAAGAGATTTTCAATTGTGATTGTAACTCAAATACAAAGCACTCAACAATTATAAAAATATTTGAGGTGAAATTCCCTTACATATAAGGGAAGCTAATTACATCTACGTGTGTGGCAGGACTACCCCTTAAATGTAGAGTAGATTTACATAAAAAGTTAAGTACTATACCCTAATCGTACGGAAAAATAACCTGACGATTGGTTACTTTGGGGGGGGGGGGAGAGAAAATTCCATAGCAGTAAGGGAATATGAACTATATTGCGTAATAAAATTAATTAGAAATTACCCCGGAATATTAATAGCATTAATTTTTTATTACGTAAATCCTCTGACGAATAGTAACCGAACCTCAACTCTATAAAATCCTCGACACTTGCTGGTGGGTGGGCGCGAACCGATAGGTCGATGAGCTATCCACTACAACACGACGATAGCGTGGCAGTGTAAGTGAATATTAGAATATTAAAGGATTTTTTCCACCCCGCCTCCCACTTAGCTGTGGAGACAATGCTGAAGAGATGCACGCGTCGTAAGATGATTTTACCATCCATTTGTGGGATTTTCCACTCCCATGTATGTGAATTTTACTCCAGAAAGCGGCTATTTTAATTTACCAGTAGGGAAAACTATGTTTCCCACACAAATTTCCGAATATTACCATACACTTGTCAGATAAGTTGCCCATTATTTTTTACACTGAAATTACTAAAAATGGTATTTTTTTTTGGTAAAGTATAGTTTTTTAGTCAAACAAAATGTATACGAAAGGAACCTTATTGTTTTAACACGTGATTTTGATAATTTATACAATACACGAAAAATCTATCTACGCCACCTTTAGTCAGTGGGTCAGATAGAAGCGCCCTGCTTTCTCATCATAGTCAAGTTTGTTGTCATAAGCCGCGCTGTCCACACGCCCCGGTACACTGCACATCCTGTGTAAAAACATATAGTAAAGGTACATTCGAGCAGCTGTTGTTGTATTTGAAACATTTGCATCCACGCGTCAATACTAATCTCATCTCTCACCTAAATTAAACTCCCGTTTGCGCCCGTGAATTTCTTTAATTCTGGAGTTCCTCAAATCGTTCATTTTTCTACCATCCAAACACTCACGAAAAACAAAATTAAATCTTTAACGTTCGGTGAAGTCCAGGCGGAATTTGGTAGGAATTAAATTGAATACAGAAAACAAAAGAAATGAAAGTTATTTTTTAAATTCTGATTAGCTAACACTTGCATCATCTTTTCATTGGTTAGAAGTGGGTCCAGTGTCTCACACGGAAATTTGTCTTTACGTCAGTTTAATTCAATGTGAACACACTGGCGCGCGACCTGTATCTGAACCTCTGCTTGAGCATCATTATGAATCGGCTTTTAGTTGCCTATTACTGGTCCAGAAAGCAGAGTGAAAGCACAGAGTTATTAACTGTACAGAGGCGAAACATCCGCCTATTCAGTTAACTCCAGCCGCATGAACCAGCAATAAGTCTGAACTCTGATCGCCAAACAGCACCTGGTTACAGAGTAGACGGGTACGTAGAGACGAAATGGCGTCATCGTTCCTTTGATGTGGGCGTTTCTCCAGCTCATTTTGGGAATCTGAAATAACATTGCACTTGTTAGGTTAGATTAGTTTAGTTTAGGCTATGTTATGTGACTTTGGTAAGACAACCATAACGAGTGAAGGTAGGCAGAGGCAACTTCAGTCACTACTCACAAATGAAAACTATGCACTAAATAAATGAATGTCAAAAACAAATAGTTTCTATATAACATTATTATTTATTTCAAATCTAAGCACACGCACACAATATCCCTTGTACAGCATTATTAAAATTACCTAAGTACATTAGGAAGAGATTTTTACACTATCATTTAGTCACCTCCACACCGAACAATTCAGCTACTTTGGCATGGTGCTGGCACCAGAAAGTCGACTGTATGGCTAGTCTCCAATATCCGAATCTCTACTCAAGTCCAACCCTCTGTCTAAAGCTCTCTCAGAATACTGATCACTTGGACTGGCAGCAGCTATGGGGGAAGCCAAAGGGCACACGACAACCCAGCTATGGGGGAAGCCAAAGGGCACACGACAACCCAGCTATGGGGGAAGCCAAAGGGCACACGACAACCCAGCTATGGGGGAAGCCAAAGGGCACACGACAACCCAGAAGGCACAGCTTCGTCTACGAACACCCTGGGTGCCGACTCCTCTAATAACTCAGTTACGTTTATCGGGAACGTTCATTGGGTCTGACTGGCTACTGCGAAATACGGAAGGTCTCGTATTGGCTGGGTTGCCAACTAGGTTACTAGGCACTAGTTGGCAACCAGCGTTCCGACATGCCACTAGCCAGTGACACCATTTCGCTGCTGGTGTGAGCGACTAGGTATCGTAAACAATTCTTGTGCATGTTTCATTTATATTTTATGTGTTCAACACGTTAGTGAAAGTGGTTGGGGAGGAATGGCAGTGTCCCATCTCTGTATCTGCCCTGATGTGAGGGTTGTGTTTGCAGCACAGTGCGGCGTGGTGAACCAGGAGATCCGCATAGTGGGCGGGCGGCCGACTGGCGTGAACCGCTACCCCTGGGTGGTGCGGCTGGTGTACGATGGTCAATTTCACTGTGGCGGCTCCCTGCTAGACAGCCGCTACGTGCTCACCGCCGCGCACTGCGTCCGCAGGTCAGTATTCTGCTCTCTACACACACCTCTCTCTCTCATCTTCCACTTCACAACTACCCTTTCTACACACCTCTCTCTCATGTTCCACTCCACCACTGTTATCTCTACACACCTGTCTCATCTTCCACTCCACCATTACCCTTTCTACACACCTCTCTCCCATGTTCCACTCCCCCACTGCTATCTCTACATACCTGTCTCATCTTCCACTCCACCACTACCCTTTCTATACACCTCTCTCTCATGTTCCACTCCACCACTACCCTCTCAACACACCTCTCTCTCATGTTCCACTCCACCACTGCCCTCTCTACACCCCTCTCTCTCTCTCATGTTCCACTTCATCACTGCTATCTCTACACGCCTCTCTCCATCTCATCTTTCACTCCACCACTACCTTCTCTACACAAATTTCTCTCACGTTCCACTCTGCAACTAACCTCTTTACACGCCTCTCTCTCATATTCTACTCTACCACTATCTTCTGTACATCTATCGCAGTGCAAAAAATTCTTTAGGAAATATTTGCCAACACTAGAATCAAATTAAAGTAAATTTCACAAAACCATAGTGTGGATTATATAAAACTAATATTGAACCTTAACAAGCAAGTTTAGTAAACTTCAAGTTTATCAGTAACTCTGAGCTACGTAAACTATTTTGTATGTTTTCTTGTAACTGTATAATATTTCTGCTGCAGAGTTACAAGAATATTTTTGACGCCTAGTTTACGAAGAATCTTTCAACAAGAATATGAATGTTTGCTGTGAATATAAGTTTTGCAATACTGAAATTAAATAAGATCAAATTTTACGAAACGTTAATGAGTAATGTGTAAAAACTAGTCGTGACTTTTAATATGCAAATACTCTACACTTCAAGTTAATTACAAATACGAGGCTACGTACTAAATTTGTATATTTCCAAACACTATGTGTAGTAGAGATATATTAATTAATGTTGTCAAGTTATAAGAAGTCTTTGGCAACTATATTCCAAATAATAGTTTTGTATAACTCACAGAATATTATTATTGTGCCTGGTTCACACTACTTGGACATAGCAAGTATTTTACTGTCCTGGAAGTATGTATTTTTCCCGGCACGTACTTCTTGCATTTATATTAGTCTATATATTAGTGTTTCATTTTGTGAGTCATGCAAAAAAATATTCCATGTCCAGCGATACAAAACAGTTAAGAGTGGGATGGAATCCCCCCGTCTTTTGTGAAATAATTGTTTGCGCGAATACGCGTATCTCGGTAAATAAATGTTTCAGAAACTACGACTTTTTTATCAGAAAAGAAAAAAAAAAACAATTAGCTATGCCACTATTTATTTTTTATTTTTGTCATATTAAAAATATTCTTGGAGAAAAGATCTTGGAATAGGTGAAATATCACATTTTAAAGCTTGCCTAAGCAGTTTCCTTAAGCGGAAAGCGAAAAGAACTGAAATACGGGCGTAGATTAATCTGTGTGCTACCATCGTGTGTAATAAAACCTTAATGTTACATATATAATTTGCACAGTACAGTGTTTCGACGGAAACACTGCACCCCTTGCGCGTAGGAGCGATGTGGAACTAGACGAGCATGTCAGTGTCGCCCGTATCGCTCCCTCGCTTCTTGATCTTGGACGCGGGGGTCCATCGCCACACTCTTAATACCGTTTATGAGTGCCATGAGCCTACGCCAAGGAAAACACAAAATCATAAAAAAATAATTTTATGCAAATATAGTTTTTAAGTAAGTAGTAATAAACTATTTATATGTATTCTAATCCACGAATGTCTTTATACTTTCATTAAAGAAGAAATTATAATATCATTATGACTTTTATCTTTAAGGTGCGATTTACCTTCATTTTATATATATTTATAATGTCATGTAATTACTTGTGTGGCTATTATGGAACCTGACTAACTAAAGCAGTCTTCCGAATTTGAGACAGAAAGAGAGAAGCGGGAGCGTTGAGGTCGACATTGATATCTCCATCAAGTGTGCCATCGCATCTATGTGCAAACCCCTGAACTGGCGTGCAGTCTTCTCGTCGCGGTGCATCTCATAGGTAGTTTTCGACCTAACTTTTTATTAATGAAAAGCATTTGGCAAAGTTCAATGATAGTTCCTGGAGTATTCTTGTATGTGGGTATCTGACCTCAATATTTTGGTAAACAGAACTTTTTAGAAACTTATTTCAGCTATTTTAGAGTGCTCTGAAATTGTGTTTCTAACGTGCGTGACGTCTACGAAGCAATCTACGTACTTTGTCGGAAGTGTGAGTTCTTTTCATAAATTAGCACATTGGGTACACGCTTAATAGTTTTGCAAAAAATCTGTTTTCCAAACAACTTTGCAACGCAGTTTAAGCGACATTTAGATGGGCACCTTAATCATTACATCTAAAAAATATGGGGTCATTATTCTGCATGACCACTATAACATCAGATTACCCTAGGGGTACTCAGAGCCGGCTGATAGGCAGGTAATGGACCACACTTCGCAAAGACTCCAGAGGCTCAGTCTGAATACATTAACAATAAGGATTATTATCATATAGTCCAGTGATGGCGACCAGCTGAGGACTGGAACAATAACATCTGTATAGTCCATTCACGGATTCTTCCGCCTTTTTGAATCAAACCTGAGAAAAATCTCCCCATGTATGGCGTGTTTAGTTATTTCCTAAATACGCCCTGTATCTCAAGCGTTTTATATTTGTGTTCATAAAAGTTACCTTTTTTTCTGTTAAACTGAAATGTTATTCATATTTGATTTATAAATTATAATCCTTAATTTATAAATAACCTGAATAAAAATCAGGGAGAAAACAGGTATGTTGGTAGCGCCTGGTGAGAAATAGTCCTTATATAAAATACCATTGCAAGTGAGTGCGCGCGAAAGTGGTGCGTTGTCCCCCTGGTGTAATTCTCCAGGCTTAGTTAAGCGTAGTTTGCACGAGGCGGAGGAATATCCTGGAAGTAGAACTTTAGCAGGGCTTGAGAAAAGGCCGAATGGACTGTATGTTATGTTCTGTGGTGTACTGTGCAGGTTGAAGAAGTCCAAGATACGCGTGTACCTGGGCGATCACGACCAGTACAACGCGAGCGAGACCCCGGTCATCCTGAGGATGGTGTCGGGAATCATCCGGCACCGCAACTTTGACGTGAACTCCTACAACCACGACATCGCGTTGCTCAAATTACGCAAGCCAATCACCTACACTAAGAGAGTGCGACCCGTCTGCCTGCCCTCGCGTGAGTACAACACTCTGCAGTGACGGTCTGCGCCGACACGCACAGGTCGAGCTCCTGCGTCTATTATGTGTCCTCATTCTGGTTGGTCAAATTCGAAAGACCCGACACCCTCCCCAATATTTTCCAAAGAGGTGTTGGCTTTACTTCAGGGGAAAAGGTTATCACACAGTTTAATTATATGTTATATAATACTTCAAACATTACTAAAGGCTCTTCACGATAAAGTGAGCACTTTTGAAATCAACCTTAGAAAAAACTCACTGCCCCGTGCCTGCATATAAATTTTAACGGGCGCATTGAGTGACATGCGCCCAGTAAAGTTGGTAATGATGGATGGTATGGCCTCGGTAGTTCCACATCTTAAAGTCAAATCAAAAAAGTGTTAGAAAAGCACTTGTGTTAAATTAAATTATTTCTTTCATTTTCTGTTTCTATTAATGCATTGACGTGTTAAAATGTACAGATTTGCAAAATAATAAGTTTTCTAATAATTTCACAGTTTTACGTGACCGAAGCATGAATAAAGTGATGGGGCCCATGACAATATTAATTTTACATAAGGGGGAAGAATACGCTACGTGCATACAATTAGATCTTAAACAGGGCTTTCAAAAGTGCTCATTTTAGTGTGAACAGCCTATACAGCTTTTCCCCCACAATACAAATGTTGCATCAAAAATAAAGTTTGAAAAAAAAAAATGTTTCTTTTCCCACAATACATGTACAAGTTACATTAAGTGAATAATAACAATGATTATATATATTTTAAATGGCAGCAAGTGTCCTCCCCCTTAAGTTATATTAGGAACAGTAGTTCCTCTCTGCCATGGAACCTTCGTCTGTCTCAGGAGTAAGATCACAGTATTCATATAAAATTCAAGGGCTTCTAGGAGGTTAAGAAACATTCTTAGTCCGGAAGTGCCCTGGTGGTGCGTCGCTGGTTGGTCGGCGTCACGTCGTCATGGAGACGGTCAGGTGGAGGGAGGGGTGGTGGCCGGCGAGGTATCGCAGGCAACCTCGCACTTGGAAGACAGCAGTCAAGCGAGCTGGACGTGAGGCGAGTTGGTCAGTTGAACTGTCCCAACGCACCGAAGTTAAGCCGTACTACAGCCTACACGCGTGGAACCTCCATTTATAGCTTCCGTAGGCTTTGGAGTAATTCGATGTGCAGGGGCTACTGTAAGAGTATAGTGAAATACCGATGAGGAAATAATGCGCAGTGGTCCAAAACCGAGCTGGGAGAATCCATTGCCGCTGCAAGAAGGGGTGGGGTTGTTCAGTTCAGTAGCGACAGCGGTCAAGTACGGTTGGGCAGGAGCTGTTCCACATGCGCATACTACCTATCGAAAAAAAAAAGTAAGTCGCACAGCGCGGTATTTAACAGTGTGGCAGTAGAGAGTGGTGTTATCAGTTCGGCGTGTATAGCGTCAGCAGTGTCGCGTTGTTTTTCCTCCCTCAAGCGGCGCAAGTGTTCGGGAGAGCCCTCCCCTACACCGCCTCGACTATATTTCCTCCCTTGGAGCTGCGCCAAGATTATTTTCTCATTTGAACTTTACTGTATAGTCATCTGTGGTAACTGTGTATTAATAAAGTGATTTTTGTACCACACATTTTCTTTAAAAATGAAGGTTTTACTGTCCTCCACTTTTGATACACACACTATCTTATCAAAAGTGTACAGACCCCATCTGTAAACATACACTATCGCTTAGATAACACTACAAACACTGCTGCTGCTATAAACAGAGGCAGAGTTCTCGATGTTGGTCAGTGCTATTTGACACCAGCAGAATGGGTTAACAAGATAGTTCAGTCACTTCGAACATAGTGTAGTCATTGGTTGCCTCATCACTAAGCCGAATACATTTAGGACAGTTTCGTGTGGGTTTCAGGATAGTTCTGATCAGATAGTGCACTTTATGGCGGTCAGTTTTCATTTATAAGAAATAGTAGTGTGCAGGGATTATTCCAGCATTAATAGGAAATCAAATTATGAAATCGTAGAATGATACCCTGGCAATTACAAAATTATCCCATGCAACTAAGTATTACTACTGAAGAGCCGAAGTCATCGTATGTATCGTCCTTTTGAGAGAAGATTCACGAGGCACTGTCGCATTATAACGGCTTCCCTATGCTCGGAAAGCTGCTGGGTTCAGTTTACCTAGAATGGTGTATATGAATTCTTCATACTTTGTGAAGTAGATTATGTAAGTAAACAGAGGTAAAGCAGCTTCTTATTCCACGAACTCCAGCCCACATGCCAGCAAAACAGTCCCATTCTCCAGCAATATGTTTGATCGCCAGTATAAAGATTTGGAGAAGTCTGGTACAAGGGAATGGAATAGTAGGAAGTAGGCGCCAGCCGGTCGCCATGCGCCATGCTTTGACGTCACCCAACCGCTATATTTATTCTAGGTGACCTTGACTCCGTGCCCATGACCTTGGAGTACCTTGAGCCCAAAAATATATTTAAAAAAAAAATCCTCACAATGTTATAAAAATGCCTTACAAGTTTATTACAAAAATCTAAAAAAAATTAATTTTTTTTAAAGATCTACATGTAGGTGGTCGAGGGTTCCATGACAAGTGGATCGACTAAGCTCCCGACACGACCGACCCTCACCAGGTCAGCCGGTGTCCACCTCGTCAACCATGTTGGATGTCAATGACCTTGACCCGATTCCTGTGATCTTGAAAGACCTATAACACAAAACATTCCCAAAAAAATACAGAAATAACAAAAGAAAATCCAAAAAATCCTAACAAATTCCTTTAAAAACTTTGACACTTGACTCAAGGCCTAAGACCCTAGACTCAAAACACAAGATTCAAGACTAAATACTCAAGACCCTTGACCCCAGATTCAATATCCAATACTCAAGATTAATGATTCAAGATTCAAAGTTCAAACCCAATACTCAAAACTTAAGACCCTTTAACCAAAACACAAGACTCAAGACCTTAGACTCAAGATTCAAGACCCTTGACCCAACATTCAAGACTCAAGATGCAAGACCCTGGACTCAATATCTTTGACTCAAAACCGAGACCTTTAACCCAATACCCTTAAAAATTAACCTTAAAAAATCCCAATACTTCCTAAATAATTCTTAAGAATTTATTAAAAAATACAAAATTTATAAAATAAAAAAACGTTTAACTTTCAATAATTGATAAAATTATTATTTAAAACTTATTATAAAAATGTATATAAAAAACTTACATTTCTGGAGGATTCCTCAGCACTATGTCCAACACATGACTGACCCTCACCAATGTTTCTCATTGGTTATTTAGTTGGTTCCCCTTCAATTCTTTCTCATTGGTTGATTACTTGTGCTCACTTCACCCCCCAAAAATGTTTTGTTACTGGTTGATTACTCACGCTCGTTAGACCCGTAATCAATATATTTATTGGCTAGTTAGTCAACAGGCCTCCATCTCCCTCACCTTTGCTTATTTTGTCGTGTTCAGCCGTCTTTATTTTTTTGTTTGTCATTTGTTATAATTTTAAACACCTAGCTAATGCTAGTGTAATGTTGTTTGTCGACACCTAGAACTTACCCCTATGACATTGAACTCGAAAAATCGAGAAAACTCGCAGTCCATACAATTGTCAATTAATAGCTGATCACATCAAGGGACAATATCGACTAACAATAATAATTATCTACTGAATGCACACAATATCGACTCTACCCCAAGACTAACTCCGTCCAATAATAACTCTACCTCAAGACTAACTCCACCAAAGACTAACTCCGTCCAAGAATAACTCCACCCAAAACTAACTCCACCAAAAACTAACTCCACCAAACAACTCCATACAAGACAAACTCCACCCAAGAGTGACTCTACCTCAAGACTAACTCCACACAATAATAACTCCACCCAAGCTTAGTTTAATCCAAGACTAACTCCACATAAGTCTAACTCCATCCAAGAGTAACTCCACCCAAGACTAACTCCATCCAAGACTAACTTCATCCAAGACTAACTCCATCCAAGTCTAACACCACCCAACCGACTTCACTCAAGACCTATCCAACAAGACCAACTCCATCCAAGACAAACTCCACCCAAGACTAACTCCACCCAAGACTATTTCCACCCAAGACTAACTCCACACAAGACTAACTCCACCTAAGAATAACTCCAATCAAGACTAACTCCACCCAAGACAGGTTCCTGACGAGACTGACTTAGCCCAAGACGAATTCCTGACGAGACCAGTTCCTGCAAAACTGGCTAGAACAACCTACAATACCAACCTGCCATACCACCCACCTATACAATCAAACGATGGCAGCAAATCTAAAAAATAGTCTCCTAATATGAGTCTAATAGCTAACCTCTTCGCAGAATCTTCGGAAAACATTTCTACCAGAGCTGTCCATACCAAAGGGCAACCAATTAGTTGCGAAACATTCCTCAAAATATTCTCCCGTATTTCATTCGATCGCCATAGACAACTCAAATATGTTGAAGACCCGAGGTGGTGCAGTGCACTGAGAGAACAAAAATATGTTTAGTGCCCGCAAACAAGATATTTTTTGAGTAAACAAAACTTGAAAAACAACCAAATTAATTTTGTTCATATAACAAAATGGACGCATGAATAAATAAACCCTCGTTTCCCGTTCCGGCCATTCTTATTTCACTTTTCCAAGATTTCCCTAAAACTTTCCAGGCGAATGCTGGTTTGGTTCCTCCCTACAGACCATGGTCTGCTTCTGTGAGCAACTTGTTCAGTTTCTAACGACCTCGCTGTCGGCGAGGCGTTAAGCCCTAGCCATGCTGAGCAGGCACAACTGTCGCTGAAGTAGTAGAGATGGGCGTTACTCAACATAACAGTTATAATAAACTGTTATAATTCGGTAACGTTTTACAAGAGTAACACCATAGACTAAAGATAAGGTAGACCGATTATACGTCTTATGCTCATGTACTCAACATTGACCTACCGCAATGCTACACAGCTGTCAAAGTCACATGGTCAACAGTAGTGAATGGGTTTGTTTATATCTTAATTTTTAAATTATATTAATAAAATACTTTTACCAGTTTTCATTTAATCAGACTGCTTTACAAATTGTTTAGGGGATGTATGCAAACATATCAAAGTATTTGTTTACAAATTAGTTTTCTAACCTAAAATCCAAACCATGCCATTTTTGATAGACGTGTAGGAAGAAAAGCAGTTCAATGTTGGGACACGGAGATTGGTTGTGCGCAGCCAGCGAGATCGGTCTACCTCATATTTAGTCTATGGTCGGGACAGGCGGGAAATATTTCACAGTAACCTGTTACAAAAACAACACGCTACTGGAACGTGGTATTTACTTGGAACAGGAACGATGCAACTCGTTATATGAAAGTAACTGTTTAGCCCATCCCTATGAAGTGGTGAGGAAGACGTGTGTGTGTGGTTGCAGAGGACCTGGAGCCGGCTGGTAGGAGCGGCATCGTGGTTGGCTGGGGCAGGACCTCGGAGGACGGGTCGTTGCCCTCGGTGGTGCAGGAGGTACAGGTCCCCATCCTGACACTGCAGCAGTGTCGCCAGAGCAAGTACAAGCCCAGCCGCATCACGCCCAACATGCTGTGTGCCGGCCGCGGGGCGCAGGATTCCTGCCAGGTAAACTACACCTCTAAACCATTAGTACGTTTGCTAACACTGCCTTCATTCAAAACTTATGGCGCAATATGTGTTATGCAGTTTTCTGGCATTGTAACTGTCAAAACACGTAGGCCTATTAACATAATAAAATGATTAAAACCGGTAAAATAATTTGCAAGTTATGATCTCCGAAGTCATTCCATAAATCTGGAACTATCGTATATACTGCTGTGTAAAAAGCTATGTAAAAGCATTTTTGTTATAATGGATTATAAATTCATTTGAAAAAGAGAGTCGTACGAGAACCATTATAAATTTGCAAACAAGTATTTTAATTTTTAATTTTTACTAATTGAATTCACGAGATGAGGTTTACAGCGTTATCTAGTTCTCTATCCGCTCACATGATAGCATTTCATATTTGTTCTTAGGAAATCATAAATATACCGATTATTACCATCTATGTATATGTTAAGACATATAGTTTCATGCTGTGTTTGTATATAAAATGGGGAAAAAAGTGTTTTACCGAATATAAAGTGGCAAATGATAGCAATGAAAAAGTGCAACAAAACTCAACGAGAAATTGCGGTACATCTGGGTATTTCTAATGCAAATGTATCGAACAACAATTTTTTTTTATTTAATGTGCATAATTCACATGTCAAATCGATCTATTATGAACATCATCTAGTGTACATATGCTGTCTAGTTTCCAGAAAAGTATTTTTAAGAAGTAGTTTATCAAACGATTCCACAGTATTTTCTTATTTCTGTTATTGGTTTAAGTCCTATATCATGTAAAGTTGAAGTTTTCATTCGCATATTGTGTGGTCCTGAACTTTTGATGTGCACTGTGTTCCGTTATCTCTGCAATGTGCATAATGCGCAAACGAGTTGCTCCATTGCCTGTCTAAGAGGAGCACCTGTGTGCATCATACGTCATGCCGGAATCACATAGACCCGACGAACACAGCACGACACGACAAAAACTGCAACTACGGCCATTTTCAATGTGCCTGCTCGAATTGACAGCCCGACGGTGTTTACTGACTCGACACGAGTAGAATATTTCGGATCCATTTAGAAGGCGCTGATTGACTACGCTAGTTTCAAAGGCGGTGGGCAGACAGGAAATTTGGAAAACATAATGGCGACAAAGTTTTATAGCCAATGCATACAAAGATAAAATCATTATTTCCCTACAACAGTTAAATACAATAATTTTCATAATTTGTTTTCTTTTCAGCTACGTATTGCATATCGTAGGGAAAGCTTATCATACAATTTCATTTTGCAAAGTTGTACACTCTGTGCGTTGTGTCGCACGACACGACGAAGAATAGAAATAATTTCTAATCCAAAACTGCTTGTCGTACGACAGACTTGTCGGGCTTACGTCAGATCTATCTTGTATTTCATTGACTGTTTAGTTTCAAGTGTCGTGTCGTGCTGATCGGGCCTATGTGGTTCCGGCATCACTCTACTTCCGGCCAATCTCGTGCATCAACTGTACGTGGCCTGGAGCACACGTTGGAGTTGAAGTTCTGGCGGAGAAGTGTTGTAAGTTAGGTTAGAAAGCGAACATATGTTAATAATAATAATAAAACGTCCTTATTTTTTGTGTGCGAAGTTAAGGTATTATCACCTTCTCTTACACTTAACCACTTTGCATAATAAAATATAACACTAATTTTTTTAAAAGAAAAAGAAATAAAACTATGACACAAAATTTAATGTCTACTATAAACGAAGAAAGAGACTTATATGAAATATATAAAAGCAAATTACATAAAATAAAATAAACCCTAATAGTGAACTTACACGATAAACACATACATGCATACACAAAACCATATACACACCTGACATATATCCATATACATATAGTTGTACTATTTATAAAATTAAACTACAAGATAACATTGACAAAAAGCAAAATTTCTAATACTGAAATTCAACGGAGCGTTAGGAACGTGTGTGTCTAGAAGAATTTTCGTGTGGATTCCAGTATTGCTTCAGCTACCTCATGTACACACACGGCGTACATTAAAATATTTAAGTAGGCAAAGTGAGGCTGAGGTGTGCGAAGTTTTTTAACGTGCTTGACAGTTTCCATTCTTATCTCTTCAGCCGATTGGAGAAATAGGCTCGCGGTTCTAGTCCCTTTGTCTTGTGCATTCAAGACTGTATTCAATAACGGAATAGCATCGCACGAGTCTTCTAGCATTGCTCCTATTTGTGCACTGACTGGAATGCGTCCAATTAGTTGGAAACAATGAAGGGAAAGTCGTTCCGTGCCTCAAAATTGAATGCAAAGGAAAGGAATAACTACATTAAAAAAAAGGCATTTCTAAATATTATTAAAATTACCCAATAATGCCAAGCAAAATTAATCAATAGTATTTGTTTAATATAGTAGTATTTACACTCAAATTACCGTTGAAATAAATTGGTGTTAATTTTAAATGTGATGCATTCCATCAGAGGAACATTGTTATTCCTGGATCAGCCTCAGCCATTAGCACGGCTCGAACCCCAGCATCGGTCCGATGGTATCTGGTTTTGTAAAGTCGATATCTTCGTTGCATTTGATAACACTCTTCAGAGTATTAGGGTTCCCACGTAGTTCGAATTCAGTGTTGTGGGGCAGCGAATCTTCTATGTGCCTTGCAATATCGTCTATTTCATAATGGGCAGCGAAACTTTATGGGAAAATTACCACTTTTTACGAGGTAAAGCTTGCAAGCTTTTTCATCAATGTTCAGTATCGCATTGTAAGTTTGAAAATCGACAAGTCCTATGCTCCATTCCCCCTCTAGGTCGAGTGGCGGAAAATGTATCGCACGCAACTCGGAGCTACGACCCATCAAGGTAAGCGTTATAGACATGACTGATGGTTTCCTTGCGGTGTATAGCCTCTTTATATAATTACATGTACGAGCGAACCAGGAAGTGAATATACAAATGTCCGCAGTTCCACGTGTTAGGCAACTGCTCCGTTTCGTAATTGTCAGTTAGAATACAATTTTCCAGGTACTTGCGCAATTCAGGAGGAGGGCACAAATTCCCAAAACTATCATAATAGTCTGCGTGTTTACCCTTTTTTTACGTTGGCTACCCAGTGTGTGCCGGGCCCTGCTGTCGTATCCAGATTAATTATGGCACATTCTTCTCTCTTGCATTTTGTGAGCAAACCATCTCTCATAAACACTCCACGAAACTGAGGTATTTTCAATTTGTGTGAGAACAATTCCAAATCCACATTCGTGAGTGCTCGTTTCGGTAGCGATTTCATTATTATTTCTTCCTGCTGCTTCGCTATTGCACACTTCCACCTCCTACTGGGTATGGTCTTAGGTAGAGGCCTTATCCATTTTTTTCCCCCATGGCGATAGCTTCTATACTGGCATTGTGTATCTTTGTGCCTCGGTCAATTGCTTTCGTTCGTTCGAGGCTGTGTTGATGGCTCGTGCGATACTACTCGTCGCTCTGATTAGGCCTCCAAGGGCTGAGAGTGTAGGCAAAAGCACTGTAAAAAATCTACCGGTAGATATTTTCTTAGACTTGGCAGCTTTTCTTCTTTTTGTAACTGATTTTCTTTTCACTCGTGCCTTTCTTTTGCTCTTATCACCTGTGCCCATCTTCACTTTGACATTCATGTAATTGGAAACACCCCACACTGCTATTTTTTCGCCGAGCCCGGCATCAGAAGATTTTTTTATTTCGGCCGCCTTCTGTGCATGGATCGTGTCTGCTAAGTGTCTAGATTGGAAATCCTTATGCTGGGAATAGGCGATGTCGTGCTGCTTGCATGCCTCGTCCAGGGCGTTTATTCTAGTCTCGTTGTGTGACAGCCTTTTAGCTAGCTTGGCTCCTGGCCCGCAGAACCTGTATCCAGGAATGTGCTGCTCGAACGGTATATTGTTGATCAGCGCATCGACGACCCCACTTTCAGCTGTGGTCTTACCTCTTTGAGACATCGTGGTGAACTGAGCAAGAAAATTATAAATATGCTCCTTTTATACATTTTTGTTTCAGTATCAGTCTAGACTTGGACATTTCCTTGCGAATTCTGTGAGAACCTTTTTTTCGATGTGATACTTTAAAGAGACATTCTAAAATTTGCAGCATTGGTTCTTCACCACCACCACCAACACCGCCGCCGCCACCACCAGAAAATTGCAGTGGTAATATACGTATTACTAAGCAAGATGTTACTCTACCCATGCACATTCATGCTGAAGATATCTCACACATATCGTCGCATGGAAGCCTATTTCCGAATACAGTGAGGTGCAACATCTCAGGACCAACAAATTCCGGGAAAACATGCGTCCTACTGAGCCTGCTGTAAGAAGAGAACAGTCTTTGGTTCGAGAATGAATACCTTTACCCAAAATCGCCCCAGCAATCGATATATCGACGATTAGCACAAGTACTGCAGGCCGTGGAAGGCAAGGGTTATCACCCATGCAGTGATAATGAAGCTGTCGTACCTCCGAACGAAGCACTTCGAACTCGATATTTGTCTTCGACAACACTGTCTGCGAGAAACAAACTTGTATTCAAGAGTACTTTAGCATAGGACGTCATACATGTGTGGCTTGCATGTACCTCGGCCAGACTTATTCGCGCATACCCAAACAGATGCTTCGCGATAATGCTAATGTGTTGGAAACCCATTACTCATTGTCTCGGTGTACTCAGGGAGAGCCATGGAGCACTTGTAGCTGTTAAGTCCGAAATTGACAATACCATAAGCATTTGAAGAAGCGAAAGCATGATGAAGTACAGTCAGATCAGGATGATGTGTCAGATGCGGATTTGCCACACAAGAAGAAAGTACGGAGGAGAGACCTGAAATCTAATGCTTTGACTCGATGGTACTTACGATCGTGCACATCTCTTAATAATGATACGATGTACGGTGTATACAGGCATAATGATAAATGGTTCCTCGGTGCTGCTGAAATAGAGTTTCTACCGGTGGGCGAAGGCGGAACTACACATGCTGCAGGACATGGTGTGTGCGAAGAAGGAACTACGAGTGCTGCAGAGCATGATGTGTGCGAAGAAGGACCTATGAGTACTGCAGAGCATGAACCAGACAGGTCGTCAGGAGTTGTAAATATTAGCCCTGCACCACTAACATGTGAAGTGAAAACCACAGTTGCTACCCAGGACACCGTCAACAAATCTGTGACCTCCAAGTCCGCTGGTGATGTAAATGTGTCTTCTACTGATGATGATGACGTGTTGACAACTGCAAAGTAAAAGTGTAATCATGTAGTTGGTGATTATGTATATTCTACTGATGACGATGAAGTGCTGACATTTGCCAAGCGAATGTGTACACATGATTCTGAAGACCCCAATGACCTAGTTTATAAACTTCGGTTGTGGGTTTCATCGCAGAGGGTTGGACATCTTTCTGTCATCAGAGAGATATATGCAATTATTGAAGAACTCAGAGCCAGATGCTTTATTGAATTACATAACAGATGTATGTATGTGTGTGTGATTTGGATATACATGTAAATACATATATTAGAAACATGTTTTTTTTCTTCATTCCTACTGGCTAGGCAATGTACCTACTGCTGTGTGTAGCTGCTGCCCTACACACTTTTCAAACCTCTGGCTGCAAGTATTTTCAATGAGCATGCATATGTGTTTTAATTGTTTATCATGTTGTATTGTTTTTTGCTGTCTGTAGGGACCTGGGTTCGAGACTTGTCACTATGGGTAAACAAAACATCATGGTTATAGTGGAACGGTAGAACATGTAATGCTGGAAGGAAACTGTCTAAGTGCATACATTAAAGGTTTGGGAAGTGTCGACTGTTTGTAATTTCAAAGGCTTGGCCCTGGAGGTTCGGGCAGAGTATGACTGCTTGTAATTACAAATGCTTGGTACATGCATTGATGGTTTGGGCAGAGCCGGAAGAGTATGGCTGTCTATAACTGTAGGGTATGTCTGTCATGGGTGCTTCATGGTAAGTGGGACCATCAACGAACGATTGTCTGCAGGCGCATCAGCATGAACTCTCAACGGGAATCGAACCTGCGATATCTTATTTATTCAAGTAGGGTACAGAAAAAAAACATGCCAGGTCCAGGGATTTGAAACCATGCTCATTTTTACTGGAACCAGTGTTTAATCAGGTGCCTTAGGCCACTCGGCCAACCCAAAAATTTGTATTAGTGATGGATTTATATAGCTTTTGTCGTATGACATATGTTGTATGGCCTTTTCTAGCTGTCACTTGTGCAATATGTGCTTGCAGGTTGGTAGGTATTTTTCCTTTTTTGCACTCTAGCAGTCTACTGGAGAAGATACACAGAGCTATGCATATGACTATCTCTAATTGTGTGTGATGAGCTTGGTATGCGAGTGAAAGTCGGGGACTGTCTGTATATTCGATCACTTTTGTAGACAATGGCGATTACTATCTTCGTGTTGACATTTTGGCTGTGGGGCCCTTGCTCCTGCCATCGATGAACGTACATCCGATGGTAGCTTTTATGAAGTTTGTTATTACCACTCTCTACGGGAATCGAAGCTCGAGGGTTGTTCAAGGTACATGCATTGTTTCCTTCCAATAGTATACCAATAAGCACATTGTCAAGAAGAGGTTATGGTGGGGGATGCAGTACTTGGTCGGTATCTATTGTGCACCAAGAGGCGGGACTATCTTCGTGGTCTCTGCTTACAGCAGGTCACGTCGATGACGAGATGCACTACGGTCTAAAGGTATTGACTGCTACACAAGTTAAGGAAAAAGAAAACGTCTCCTCTGCATAGTAATAGTAGTTCGTGTGTTGTGTGCGTGTGATGGGCTTGGTATGCGAGTGCAGGTCGGGGAGTGACAGTAATTATCAACACTGTTGTAGACATCATGTTGGCTTTTATGTCTACTTGTATTACCACTCTCTACGAGAATCGAACTTGCGATACCTCGATGTTGAACATGGAGGGGGTGGAGATGTAGTACTTGGTCGGTATCTTCCGTGCTCGGGAAGTTGGTACCAGTCATTGCAGTTTCTGTGGCCAGCAAAGTCACTTCGATGTCTGGAATTGCTCATGCCTACGGGTATTCATTGCTACCCCAGGTAAAGGTAGAGGATAATTCGTTTCGTAATAATATTAGTAAGCTTATCGTTCTAGCATGTGTTGATGTTTTTGTATGTGCAGGGACTCTGCTGTCTAGCGATGACTGTGTGTATTAATTGTGAGTGACATTGAATTACATACAGTGAAGTCTTGGTACACGACTCATGCGTGCAAGGCCAGTCCCATCTGTCCGGAAATACGTACACACATCGAAGGTTCGGGGGGGGGGGTACTGTCTGGAAGTAAGTACGATTTCTTGGCCTACAAGTATTCACTAATACACCAGTTAAGGTAGGGGATAGTTTGTTTCGTGATAGGAAGCTTCTCGTTTTATCATGTGTTGTATGAGTGGGGTGACAACTCGTGTGTGCAGGTACTTGAGTTTATGTGTATGCGTGTTTCTACCAGTTTAAACAGTTACATTTATAATGCTTTCTTTTGAGCCAGTGGTCGTATTGTTTCCTTACCAATAGTGTTAGGCTATGAATTTGACAACTATGGAAGTCGCACTGTCTAACAAATTGTGGGGCTGGTGGTGGGGCGGGCAGTGAGCCGATGGTGGCCATTCGTACAATGATGGTCGGTGGTGGTGGTGGGTGTCCATGATGGCGACCAGTAAGCCGACAAGTAGGAAGTGCTGCCAGGGTACCTCCCACACACCTACAATTGATGCCTATGTTATACAGTTCCAAAATTACAGACACCTATGATTCTAAATTGACATAGGGCAGGCTTGACCCTGCGCCCCTTCTCCTAGTCGTGGTTGATGCCTATTTTATGAATTTGGTAACCATAACTCAAATGGTTCCCAAATTACAGCCAACTATGCTAATAAGTTGGCATGTAACATACCTGTCCCTGCGACCCCTATCCTAATCATGGTGGATGTCTATGTTATGAATTTGCCGACTATAACTCAAATCGTTCGGAAATTACACCCACCTATACTTATGCATTGGCATATGGCATACTTGACCCTGCTACCCTTCTCCTAGTCGAGGATGACGTCTATGTTATGAAGTTTATGACTATAACTTAAAAAGTTTGAAAATAACAGCCACCTATGCTTATAAGTTGACATGTGGCATATTTGACCCTGCGGCCCTTCTCTTGGTCGGAGTGGATGCCTATGTTATGAATTTGACGACTATAACCTAAACGGTTCGGAAATTATAGCCAACTATGCTTATAAGTTATCATGGTGCATATTTGACCCTGCGACCCTTCTCCTAGTCGTGATTGATCCATATCTTATGATTTTGACAACTATAACTTAAATGGTTTGGAAATTACAGCCAACTATGCTTATAAGTTAGAATGGGCCATATTTAACCCCATGGGCAGCAGTGTTACACGAGATACGATCGTTCGCGATGCTTTTATGCCCAATGCCACCGCTGGCCAGGCACTAGCCGCCAAAATGGTCGACATCCTCAGCTGGTCGACAATTATCTGCCATACTGTTAGTCAGTGGTGCTCGTGATCCAAGATGGCAGTCCTGGGTGCTGTCATGGAATCTCTCCTCCACCTCCACAACGAGTCAAACGACACAATGTGGGATTGGTCCTGAATTATCCACATTAGGACACAAAAGATGGCGGCCGGAAGTGGCTGCCAACATCGCCGCCTGCGGCGAGAGGTAAAAGGGAAATTAGGGATATTTAAGGGGAAAAGGGAAAAAGTTACGTTTTTGTATGCGAAATCGACCGTTTTGGACGGGAAAAAAGGAAAAATGGGAAATTCGGCGGTAGCCTGTTCTCAGCCTGCAGCCGGGTAGGTTAGAACCGGCTATTTTATACTACTGGGAATCGTTCCTAACGATTACGCTGGTCGGCGAGTTTTCTCGGGGATTTCCCGTTTCTGCCGCTCTTGCTTTGTGACGGGACACGAGTATTACACTTAACAAAAAAAAAACATAAAGAGCACTCCCGATTATTTAATAAGCTCCAATGTATACAATGCTGAAGGCATTATTAAAAACTGAATGCAGTACAGAAGCAATATCGAAGACATTATAAAATTCGATTAAAAATAATTTTACAATCATCTAAAATATTCCTGACAAAATGTGGCAACATAATTAACATTTCTCAAAGTACTTGCCGTATGACTTAACAAAAAAAAGGAATTTGAAAAAAGCTTCACCAAGTTCGTGGGGCACTCAGAAGGGGCCAAACCAAGCCCCACGATCATAAAATGGACATATTAATATATTAAATTAGTGCGGGCGCTCGGAAGGGGCCAATTCAAAGCCCCACTGCATAATATACAGTTACGTTAAAACAGATTAACATTAAAAATATACTGAATACAAATTGAAAAGGTGCTGATGCCAAGTACGACCCTAATTTGAGTGGCTGGTAGGTCATCAAACTCGTAAACTAAACTGAAGCGAGTAGTGCAGATCCCTTTTACCCGCGGAAACTGACGACTAGTCATTCTGACAAGAAGCAACAAAACTGCAAAGGCAAATCAGAAAACTATACAATGCATCGTGCAAGACAAACATCACTCCGCAACTACGCAAATTAATCCAAACCAAATATTGAACGGACTACCAAAACTAAATTTTGCATTCGTAACCACGGCGCACCCCCCCCCCCCCTTTTTCCAGCTACCATGCACTAGCCAAACCTACACACATAATCAAACAGCAAAATTGACATTATTGATACGGCGAACCACCTGTTACCTTGCCCCAACGGTCGTAGAACTCGTACAAAATTAAAGTGAGATGACGTCTGCAATTTGTTAGTGGCGGCAACAATCGGAATAAGTCATCCCGGCAGGAACGAACGAAAGCGTCATGATCAGACGAGCAGAAGAAAGGAAGGAAAAAAAACGGCCAGTTCAGATGCGCAAAGTCTTAAATAATGTTGCCTGATGTAGCAGAATCCTAAGAGCGCATGCGTGGGAGAGAAGGGGGGGGGGGAGACAGAACAGCTACTACACAGGATTAAAGAGATGGGAAGTCGAGTAGTGAACGCTTCAACCTCATCGGCTCTCAAGACCTCGATGTCAAGAGCCGCCCAAATGTGTTCACTCACTCACTCACTTCACTTACTAACTCTCTAGCGAAATTACTAACAAAAATTACATATGTTAATAATAAACAACTAAAAACCAAATCTCTTTATTATGTACGCCTAAATTGGGTATTTTGAATTTAAAATTCCTTTTAGTTTGAGAATTTGTTATTTTGGAACTGTTTTAATGTGATAAACCGCACTTGTTTTTTCTTCTAGGGCGACAGTGGAGGGCCCTTGGTAATCCAGAGTGTACCTGATCGACTCGAGATTGTTGGTGAGTTTAAGCTGAAACATTTAACATTTTGAATGATTGAATACTATGTTTTTTTTTTTTTTAATAATATAGCAAAAAGTGACCTAGGTTACAGTGAACTAGACATATATTCAATATCCAGCTGCTGTAATGTTATCATCATCAGTAAGATATAGGTACGACATATTCGTTTATTACTATGCGTCTCTGATAGTCGTGTTTATGTAGCAAGGAGGCCAAACTGGCCAGCTATGATTCTAGCTGTATCACGTGTGAGGCCTCAGTTACACATCGAGTTGTTTGGAGCCCATCGTATGGGAAACACAGTTGATATAGGCTGTTTACGGTAAAGTGATCACTTCTGAAATCCTAGTTGCTTTCTTCTTTCAGCCATATTTTATTCCATGGCCAGATTTGAAAATAAATATTGCTTTTTAAGAAGTAAATTGTGTGTATATATCCCACTGCACTCGGAACTTTACGCCTAAGGATAAAATAAAACACATTTCTGTCCATTATTCCAATTGAGAGGGCTTTAAAAAGTGCTTAATTTACCGTGAACAGCCTATAGTTCACATTGCAGAACGTCTGTAGACGTTCCTATTCTCCCCACTGTATACTACAGCTCTAACTTCTGAAAGCCTTACGAAACGTCAATCATTCAGAGGCAATGGACACTCAAGTACTAGTGAGATAGCCGTCAATTCGATGGGTACAGAATTTAATACAAGGAGCCCACGACTCACGTTTCGATTCCTGGCGGGGATGTCTTGGTATCTCGCGTGCGGGGAAACTCTACTGGCGTCGCCATCAGCCAGTGAGGTCTCCTACGGGTACTCCAATCTCCCACTTTTTCACCGCTGCTCAATCTTATTTCAGCCTTAGCGGAGTTCAAAACCTCAAGTGTTAAGCGCCGCCTAGACCTATTACTCTCTCATTTCGTTAGTTGTTATAGGAAAACAGTTAGCTGCTGAGATTGAGTTGCATTATCCATGAAGTTAAACCACTTGACATTTTAACCCGAGTATAATCGTTAAAGGCGGTTCCCGATAAAGTGAGCACTTAGAAACGAACCTTAGAAAAATGTCACTAGAGTACGAATGTTTTATTTTTAATTTCGACGCAAATTACTGACCGGTTGCAAAAAGTAGTTTTTTTCTTTTAGTACTGGGATATTAGATGCATGTAAAGTTTACTGATAAAAATCTTATGTCTTATGGAGTTTCGATATCACACTCTAAAGATATGCATACTTATCAGATGCTCCGATTTTACCACTGTACTACCAACTCACACGCCAGCTAATTAGTGCATATGTTGTAAATACAGAAACAGTTTGAATTATTATTTTTTCATAGAGTAGGTAATGTTTCTAGTATTTAGTACGATTTTAAACAGTAATTAAAAGTTGCCATCGCCAATATTATTCGTCGTTGTCGTATTTTAAATCTATTTGAAAGAGTTTCAACCTCACGGATGTATAATCAAGATGGTCGTGTCCTTTTCGGTTTGTATCAACTTGTTTCAAGTAGTAGCGACGGGGAGCGCGATGTGATTGGACAGGTGCGAAACCTGGTACGGGACTTGCCACGAAAAACAGGACGTGTCCAATTACCAAACCTGGTTCGAAATCTGGCAGTACAAGGCGGGAAAAGCCATGGCGGGTGCCACACTAGCCCGCATACCGGCCGCTATGGCGGACCTTGCACAAGCTTTTACGGAATTTGGTCTGGTGTAATATCGCCTTTACGCCAGCTGGCGATCGCTGCCTCTCAGGATATTCAACTGGATGAACACCGTGTGAGTCATCCAGCTTGGCTGGTAGTGGCCACCGTGTAGGTAGCAGACGAGGCGTGAGATGGCAGTGAAACTGGAACATGCCTCGTATTTGTCAGTCGCCTTGTACGGCACCAAGTAGGAGCAGAGCGGGTTGCTCAAGAAGGCCTGCTCGTGGGGGAAATGAGAGCTGCAGTTCGAAAGTATCCCCAAAGCAAGTGTTCATTTTCAAGCTAGAAAATTAAGTGGAAAGTTTGGAGTTTCCAGGAGCTAATGTTTATAACTATATAAATACGTATGCACACACCTAGGGGGCGGCAGAAGGCGTTCGTCATTAAGAGGTCGAGGGTGATGACGTAAAAAAAAAATTTACAATATGTTTCCAGATTAAAATTAACACTAGCAAGTATCACGGTTTAGTAGAAAAAATTCTTACTAACTTGTCGAGGCTTACTCAAAACTTACAAAATACCTATCTTTTTTTCTTTTAACGTCATAACTGATATCGTTTTTAAACACATATCGGATCATTAATACTGTACCATTCCACTAGAAGCATATTTGAAATTAATACATGAATTTGTCCTTACGTACGGTATTAATTTAGCAATAAAAGTCGTGATTATAGTGCGAGTTTACTATTACTTCTGAGAAACTGACCCTAACAGCCGATTATTAGGGGCCATATGACCTCCATGACCCGCTGGTTACACTGTCCATGCACACACCTACAAAATATTCTACACATATTGTATGCCCAAAATAAACAAGATGATTTTAGAGTGCCCCAAGGCCAAATATAATGCCCCTATAATCTGTTCCTGGGCCGTCTAAGATTGTTTTAAATTTGTTGGGACTTCAATGATTTACATAAATAATTTATAATAATGTGACAACTATGCATTTTTTTAACGTTCGTGTAAGCAGGACATTTTGAACATCTTTCATGGAAACTTTCGTAAATGAAAATGAAACCAATCACCTGCATTTGATTTATTTTTCTCGAATTATTTATTCTTTGAATACAAGTGAACTAAGACTAATGATCTGCCTCTTTCACCCGATAGTGTTGAATTTGAAGGTCAGCTACCATTTTAAGAGGAAAACCCTTTCTAAGTATCTATCATTGTAGAAAATAATTTTGTAATGACTGTGACTTCTGTTGAAACTACAACTAATTTTTTAAGCTTTTCGATGACGAAGTCTGTTCATGATCGTTGTAGTAGGTACTTATTGTCGCTTTATGAATACGAATTTTAATTGGGCATAAAATTAGATAGAATTTCATGGGAAGGTAATTAATTAGTTGTGCAGCAAAGTTTTACTCCTGAAAACTCATGTATGTAAACTCATGATAAAAAATCACTACAAACATAATTTCTGCAAATTCTTTATTACTTATGACGTCACTGCAATGAAAATGAAAAAAAAAAAAAAATTGTGTTCTATAAATTTCTAAGACATGTAACACTTCTAAAATATTACTTCACCTTGGCAGCTAGGCCTATTTCTGCCACAATCATTAAATACTTGGTGTAGTGCATTACAGTATGCTCAAATGCAATTTAAAAAAACTATTAAAACTGTTTGCAAGGGACATCAAAAGTAATTATCATGCTTATTGATCTTGGGCTCCTCTATTGTTTTGTTCACTGTGGCCGTCCATGTTTTGTGTACAGGTCTATACATAACCAGAAACACTTCGTGTCAGCGTAGGGGCGAGAAATACATTCTTCAGTGCTGTTAGTGTCTGAGGTACTCTACTGCACAGTGCAACGACATTGAAAATGCTCGCTATGGCAGCCGACGGCATAGTTACATAATGTGTGAACCCTGATGAAGTTCTGACTATTTCTCGTAAATCCTATATTTAATGATCGGTGAAGTGAGATCTGGTGATGAAGGAGGCCACCCAACTGGGGCTGCCTCATGTGACCCAGCTGTCGCCGAAGGTATCATTCACATGATTGGGGAAATCTTGATTGAAGTGTGCTGAAGAAGTTTCATCAAGCTGGTGCTACGTATTTTCAATACAACATCTTGTACGTTGACCGGCAACATGTCTTGAAGGTATATCGGATACATCTGCCCATTGTCGAGGGAAGATAGTATAAGGGCCAAAAATGTGGTTGTCTTTCATTCAGAATGGCAATAATAATCAAAATATAGCTGGCTTATACCGCTTACAAGCAGCGCTGTCATCTATAAGTAAAATCCTAGGGATAATAATTTTGGACTACTAATCTCCTTTACGATATGTGTGACATCTCATTTTCATTCTGGTTTTCTTTATTTTTGCTTTAACATACGTGTCACATGATCTGTATTGTACATTTGTGGATACTCCAGACTTTTCTTATGCCTGCTAAATTTCTACATCCAGTATATTCCTACGCCTAATGCAAATAAAACTTAACCAAGTCTAGAAAATTACGTCAAACGGACAACGCACCGAATTCGTGCGCACTCAATTTCCAAAAGATTTTGCTTGCATGAGAGCTATTTGTTACTGGGCATTACCAACACACCTATTTTTTATACATTTTAATTATAAATTAAATTTTAAAATTTAAAGGCAAATTATATAAAACATTCAGTTTAATGACAAATAAGATATATTGAGGTCAACAGGAGTATGAAATGTTTGTAATAAATAGTATATTCAAGAAATAACCAAACACGTCATATATGATTTTTTTTTCATAAGTTTGATTTATAAAGTTTTCAGTTAATCCAAATGGACTCGACTTTGCTAGAACTTGTGATAGTAGAAGATAAAGAGTGTTGTAATGTATTTTTAATTCCAACTTTTAAATATCATCTTAGCAAATACGTGTACAAATAAGTTCGTATAGCGTAGTCAAATTTATATACGTTACATTTTCGCGGGAGTGTGGACAGTTGGGAGGTTTTGCAGACCCTGTTGACTACCGCTACTCCTTCATTGCCTCACCGACTGATATAAGTCGCCGAAAACGCACAATTAAAAAAAATCAACGCATAAACAATAAAATTATCAAACGAGCCAGTGTTGGATTTTGTCTACAAATATGTAACAGACAAATAATTCCGTAGAAGGAATATTGTTTCCCTCCATGGAATTATTTATTTGTAACTCAGGTACCTGCTAACAACATCTAATTTTGGCTCGTTTTATATTTTTTTTTATAATAGTGTCCAAGTTTTTTAAATCTTCAATTGTGAGTTTTCTGCGGCTTAAAGTAAAGTATAGCAGTGGCATATGTTAAGACTGATGGCTGAGTAACTTCTCACTCCCACTGCGAAAATAATTCAAAGCCCACATACATAAACATTGGTTGTGATTCCCTAACTGGTAGTTTCGACAATTGAATTGGTCATTACTAAAAAGACTCTTCTCCAAAAGGTGGTTTTGAGAAAAACACAAAAAACTGTTTTCCGAAAACTCGTTATCCTAACCCACATAATTGGTATTTTTTAAATACTGTTGGTGCAATTACACAGTATAATTAATATTGTACAACTGTAGGTTAACAATATGATAGTTAGGAAGGGTTAAAAATGAACTAAATAAGCGCAGTTTAGAAATTAATACGAACAAAGTATATTCTAACTTTACTTTTGTCACTATGACTTGAAAATGATAATGTATAGTCATTCCAAAAAGCACAAATTATTGCTAAATAATAGCAAACAAATATGTCCTACAAGAGAATACATTCAGTATTCCTAATAAAGTCCCTTTACATGCATCATCTTCTACAGTGTTATTGAATGGTCAGTTCAGAATATCTGTGTATAATCCCAAATGCTCATTTACTAAATATTTGAGTCCCTTTTTTAATATTATCTACTTTGTTGGTGTTTCGAGAAACTTCTCCATGCGGATATGCCATATACTGATTCATTTCGACTGAGCTCACTTCAGGCAAACCTAAATCAATATTATGACGTATTAGGCCATCTATGTATTCAGATGTAACCACAACAGGTTTATGTGCAGCTTTGTATACAAATTCTACATAGCCAACAGCAGCAAATGAAACCTTAGAATGACGAGGTACGCCCCTTCCCAGTGAGTCAAGAGATAAGCGACCTTTTTGTAGAATTCGGGCCACAATTGTTTAAAATATGACACCACTTCATTGGTTGACCATGTGGAATGTGAATAACTGCTGGTTTGAGGAATTAACAATGCATTCGACAAATTCCATTGGAGTGTATATTATCTCTCTCTCTCACACGTTTCATTATGCCAAAATCCGTTTCATTATGCCAAAATCCGTGTCAAAACGTAAGCAAGTTGTCCGTGAACAGGCAATCCATGAAAAATTACTTCAAAACGTCCAATATCTGTCAGTGAGGTTAGAAATCTGATCATGGAATGGTTTCTGCTCTGCTCTGCGGATGCATATGAATACAGATGCAACACTTTAATACCTGCTGGTACATACTCTTGTATTTAGTGATTCAAAAAAGAGCAAACCTCGTTTGCTCCTTCCTCAGCTTGTCCTTCATGGTGCACATGCAATACAGCTTCTTCAGTCTTAATGTCATGACTACAGAACCCACGGTTGATGTAGATATAATATATCTTGCACTGATATATGGGGCAACGGGAGATTCTGCATATAGTGCAAGCAAAGTCTATCACTTAATCCCTTTCATGGCACAACTTCACTGTTTGTTTCATCACGTCATGGAGTTTTGAAGAATGGCATCTATGTACTAGTAACTTTGCTGATGCAACCCTTTTAGCAATGACGTTGAATATGGGGCTCTTTATTTTTACCATGAGTTCCTCACAAACACTGAAGGTGTAGACTGACAAAAGAGAGGTTGAGATTTTCATTGAAATATTTGAGGTAGAATGTGTGTTTGATTTTTTAATATAGTAAAATTTTAATTCAAATACGAATAATCATGTGTTGCATAGTGAATTTGCTTGACAGGAAATGATGAAATGTGATTGTGAATATTTAGTCGTTCTTCTGTAGCAACACATTTTTTTTATTTTTATTTTTTTAACATTTTGGCCTCTTCGATCATGTGGAGACTTATCTTCGATTAGTAAATGGTTAAGTCTGCGAACCTCCACTTCCACAACTTCAGTTAAAACGTGATACTTGAATGAACTTATGTGAGGTTTGTGTGCATTTTCTGGATGGTTCGGGCGGCGACGCCTTACAAGCACAGACTTGATATGACCTTTCAGGTAAATGTCTTGTTCATATTTAGTATGGAATGACGGAAACAGGGAAAGAATATTCATCTGATGGTCTGGCGATATTCTGCTGAAAAATTTCTTTCGGCACCTGCAACAGAGTGAAACAATGGGATCCAGTGTAACTGGTGACACAATGCACAATAACCTCAAACACCACATATTTCCCTATTTATGTTTTATTCCCTAGAGTTTAAGTGCGACACTGCATACCATTAAGCAGTTATTTAATCTATTCTGCTAAACAAATGCTCAATGATATTAACCATTACATGTTAATGTTATTACTAACCAAAGAAAATACTTGCCTACAATCATCACTGGTTATTCTTGCTGGCACAAATTTACCAGAATACGTGATATGTTCCATGCATTCAACTTTAGCTTTCTTCAATATGTTTCTTTTGTAACATTCAGTATTCCTTTTGGGTTTTTTTAACTTTCGGTTTAGTTTCACGTCTGCAATTTTCTTGTTCTACACTTAACAAACAAATACAGCAAACATACAAGAACACCTGATTCTTGCAGTCATAGATACAAAACACCAAAGGGAAATCGCATCCTTCTAAGTGTTTCAATGTTTATTATTCATTCATAGAAGCAGTGCACTCTATCATTGCAAACTCACTCTGCCAAGTCAACATTCATTCATAAATCATGAGAAACGACCTTTTAAAAATGAATGCATTTTGCTAATGTTATTTAGCAGGAGAAAGGTCACTTTAGAATGCAAATGAGGATTGTAGCATAACTGCATACAATTACTTACATTGACATACTCGAAACCACTCTGTACAGTTAAAGCATTTTGTACTTTATTGTTACATGCATGCAGAAAACCATAATCAATAAAACAACCAAAGCCTTCAGCATAAACCGGCATTCATTTATAAAATGCCTTGACTCCTGGAGATAAGACATTTAAGAAATAAATGCAAAATTGCCTTCTCTGTTGTATCCACACTAAGGGTTACAGAAAAAACATCACTAGCATGGAAATGTGCAACTTGGTATGAGGAATCACCTGGTATCCAGAACTCATTTTAGCCAAAAATGGACGTAAGGCCTTTTAGAAATGACCAATCAAACTTGTTTTGCAGGTGTGGTGTCGTGGGGGATTGGGTGCGGCCGACCTGGCTACCCAGGGGTATACACGAGGGTGACTCGCTACATCGAGTGGATCAAGAGGAACATGCGCGACTCCTGCAGATGCTCGACGTGATGGCCACCCCTGGCGTCAAGACATCAGGCCCGCTCTTCTGCCAAGTTGGCCTTCCCCGTCGTCAATCAGTCACTTCAGTGGAAGACAAGTCTTACTCACTCTAGGCTGTTCACGGTAAACTGAGCACTTTTGAAAACCCTGCTCGAGATATACTTGCAAGCACATCGTGTATTCTTACACCATATGCGAAATTAACATTTCCATGCGCCTTGACACTATTCACGCGTCGGTCAGATGGAAATGTCAATTTATTAACAAAGTAAATATATTACGAATTCGCTAATTGTTACACTAATATGCATTATAGAAACAGAAAGCAAAAGAGACCATATCAGAAGAGCCCCGAGTATTTCGCGGATAGATCTGGCAGCAGGCTATACTTTACAGTCCTCTACACACATGAGAGACTATCGTCTGCTTATTGGTTGCTGTGATCAAGTGAGGCCTTCGTACAGGACTGTTCAAAGTTCACTCATACTGCTTCCTGCCTATTACTGGCTTACAGTTAAACGTAGCATGTACAAATAACTGCTGTCCAATCACAGTAGTAGGAGAAATTAACAAGTGTTTGAAGCATATCTCGTCACACAAGGAATTCACGAAGTACTCGGGGCTCTACATATCAGTATTCACAATGTTTACCTAACTCTTTCTAGTCAACCTTAAGTCATGGAACTAGTGTTTCTCTGTCGTTGCCAACTTTATTGGGCGCATGTCCCAATACGCGTCCCCTCCAAAAGGCATATAGGTAGGGCGGTGACATCTTTCAGAGGTTGATTTCAAAAGTGCCCAGTTAATCGTGAGCAGTCTTTACGGATGCGTGAATAGATAAATTAAGTGGTTTTCCAGGAGGGAACAGCTTCTGGAAGATATTGCCACGTAAAAGAGATTATCAAGAGTCTGCCGAAAATTATGACGAGAAGAAATTGTTAAGTTACTCTAAGTATTATGTACTGGAAGCATATTGCGGGTATCGAACATCAAACTTCTGCATAAAAAATACTATGATTGTGAACATATTGAAACACTTCTCAGGTTCACTTCTGTGTGTCGCATACACAGACAGACATCGTAACGTTGGAATGGCATCTCTACAAGTATTGTCTGTCTGGTGTATATTCATTCTCATACTTTAATTGTTGTTTACTTCTCGCAATAAACTAACACCATTGACCTAGTCCTAGATCCTGCAGGAACAATAATGTAAATAAATCTGATGCTGTCACTGAAGGGCGTCAGATAACAATATAATGACAGATGTTATAAACCGTATTTATTTTAATGTATACCAGTTGATTTCTGCACATCTCTAACTACGTGATTGTGCATGGTTGCATTAAATTGCAATCTGAAAAAAAAACATTGCATACTGCAATTTTTTTTCCTTGTACAAACAAAAATCTTGGAACGTGTCGTTAAATAATTTATGTGGATACTAGGAAAAAAAATGTTGCCAAAATTAAATGTTTTTAAATTTAGTTTAATTATTAATGAATATCTCTAAAATTACTAAAATTATTCGTAATCTCATGTTACAAAATTAATGTGTCAGTTTTCTGGCATGTGTTGAACAACTCGACATGGGAGCAGTTACCAAATAGGATGGGTGACATGTTGATATGGACTATTCAGTGAATATTTCCACCAGCTAAACAATTCTGTTATTGTTCACACACGCCCAGAAAATACACGCACAATGTTTGAGTGGAAAAAAAAAATTGTAAATGTAAAAATTGTGTACTTGTGAATGTATGGAGCTATACGTCAGTTCCTAGCGCAGCCATTTCCTACTGTGTAACCAAACATATTTATTTTAATGTACATATTCGTTAATGATTTTATTTACTTTTTCTGAGTTATGTGTTTTTTACAACATCATGCACACAGTTAGTAATTTGAATAATCGAAAAAGTATAAAACAATAAATACATTTTCACATAAACCCAACTTTTATTGCTATGCATTTTTACAGGTTTACAACTTTTATTGCTATGCATTTTTACAGGTATACTTGAATGTCTCTTTGGGGAGGTGATCAAATTTCGCGTTGCGTGTATTTCTGCTAGTGTCCTATCTACCCACGGTAAGTCCAGCATGGATTTCTGTAATATATTACGTGCGAGGACACCATAGAATATTGGAGAAGTTTAATTAAATATTTTCAATGTGCCCCACATGTGAAGATTTCCCACTGAGAAAAACATTTTGTTGGATCAAAACAGCAGTTTATAATCGTCCACAACCTTCAGAAACACTTCCACGTCTCACAACAGCTGCATAGATGGAATGGGACCTTTTTCCGGAAGATAGAGTTGATAGGGGCAGCGGTGTCGCAGTGGGGGTTCTCGCCTCCCACCCCGGCGATTCGGGTTCGATACCCGGCGGGCTCACTCCCGGATTTTCGCATGTGGGAATAGTGCTGGACGATACCACTTGCGGGCGGGTTTTCTCGGGGTACTTCCGCCCCCCCCCCCCCCCCCGCCCTTGCAATTCCAGCGCCGCTCCATCCTAGGGTCTCATTTCATGCCATGTCCGGGAATGACGGGGACCTAAGGGTCCCAGCTGGAAAGCTCGTTACTCGGTGAGTGTTGCCTCGCCCTGGGTTCACTCGCCACTCGAGTTTTCTTTATAGAGTTAATTCAGAAAAATATTTTGTCTATAGACTTAATTTATTTTGGCCCAACACATATATTTAGTTAAAGCACGTACTATGTTAGATAAAAAATATGATTTTGGTGCTTTTAAAGTTGTGTTTATGTTGGGGCAACTAAATATATTTTTGGCCCTTTACATAGAAATATAATTTTGACTGAAATACCTTTCTCTCAGTGCATATCAAATGTATATACCTTACGAAATGTTTAATAAAACCATTACTCGGCAAAAATTAAAATCTCCATGACTGGATGAAAGCGAGCAGCTTGTGATTTTTTTTTTCCCCGCAGTGACGATGACAGCGGGGAAGCAGAGTTACAGTAATATAAATGTTTGCACGTCTCTTAAACAGAACTGCAGTGTTAGTTGTTAGTGGTGCACTTCCTGACATCTCGTGCGCTATGTCGCACGGGAGATCCTGGCATATTCACAGAGACATGCAAAACACGCGTTATTATTTGTCGGCATACTAAACTCCATTGACTGTTGCACTGCCAGAAAATTTGTGTGGCTCGTCGCGAGGACACTTCGAGCCAGTAGGAAAGGTTCGAAGATTCTGCAACCAAACTCCAGTAAAGCGGTCACACTTTTAAAAAGACGTTGTATGATCGCAGTAGTAGGCTTCTGATGAGTCTGGGACAAGGGCACCAGGGCACAGGATTAGGATTCAGGCAGCCGCCATGTTGTCGCGTCACTCTACCGCCATATCGGATGTAACTGAACCTTGTCACATCACACATGACCTTTGGAATTGACCTTTGACCTTGACCTTGACATTTGACCTTAAAACTCAGAAACATAAATTAAATTCCTAACAATCCGAAGGAATTATATTAAAAATTATAAAAAATTATTATTAAATATCATTAAACATAATTTAAAAGAAATTGAAATTACAAAAATATTAATACAGAATTATTAGAAAATCAATGACAGACGATTTAAAAATTTTAGTTCACCAGCGAC